>JAUCMT010000024.1:5817740-5853055 GCA_032357475.1 Enteromius thamalakanensis | reverse complement strand
ATATATATATATATATATATATATATATATACACATATAAGTATATACGTATATACATATACATATACATATACATATATATATATATATATGTTGTGGAATTTCAATATATATATATAGTAAATGTAAAGAAAAATACATTTAATTAGGAAATTAATTAGCCTAATTAATTATGTCATAATTTAGGCTACTCATCCCATGTTGTTCCAAATCGGTATGCATCTTAACATAAACATTGTTTTTTCCCTCTCTTTTTCCCTTCCTATTGATCTGGAGCAGTGTAGCAGTGTTATTTAATATTATAAATAGATCGAATAAAATAGAAATAAATAGATATGCATTTATCTTTTTTATATTTATTACTTTAGTTTTTTTTTAATTAAATAAATTTTTAAGTAATTTTAGTACATTTAGCTGCCAAGGCAACATTTGTAAGTAGCCTTTAGTAAGTACTACTACTACTACTAATACCACTACTATTACTACTGCCAATAAACTAGGCTAACTGGAATATTAATGTCTCAAACAAACATCTCCTGAGAAACATGAGTCATATTTCTGGATCAGCCTCCAGAATATTTATTTTAGATTGTGTAACTGTTTCTCTGTAAAATGATTCACTAATCTGAGTTAAATACCTCTAAAGCTACGTCAAACATAGGCATTCTGTCTGCAAATTAGAAGTTGCCACGTAAACAGCATATTAAAAACCTCACATTTGGAACAAATGGCATAATTTGGTGTATCCAAATGAACATGGAGAGGATTCTGGAGTATTGAAGATATACGTTTTTGAAATTGTATGCATTGATGCAATGTCATTAACTCTTCTGGAAAAATTCTCTTCTCACAAAATAAAGAAGGCCAGTGACATAATTGAGAAGTTTAAGGCTGAAGTTCTTCTGTTTACAGCAAAACAAACATTGCTATAAAATATAATTTTCGATTTTTTTACTTGGTTGACACTAAAGTGAGTTACATTGTGCTTTGCCGAGAATCATTTGCAGTGATCATCACATAAGGACAATGGAAATGCCAGGTATAGACAAATAAAGATGTATTATTATCATCTGGGTAAGAAGTCAACAACATTCTCAGAAGGCCGTACTCTCCACTGCACACTCACAGCGGGAGAGAAATAAAATTATCTCACTCAGGAGAGCTGCTCTTTCTCTCTCAGGAAAATTAGATTGGCTCTGTTGATAGAAACCAAAGTAAACAGAGAGATGTGGCATCCTTCGTGTTCATAAGGAAAACTTTTATATTAGCCATATTTGTACCATTTTGTGTAACCTGGCAATTCTACTGGAAAGAGACACTGAGGTTGATTTTAGGGCATGGGAAGCAAAACCAGACTTAACACCAGAGACTGCTGTTTGCCAGCTGAAAATTAAGCAAATTTCATGTCTGCTTAGATATTAAAGAAAGTCATGAGCACATGCAAAACTCAATATTGAAAGCAAATCCAGGCCTCGATGCTCCTATAAACATTTATGTTATATATAAAAGCTACTAAAAATGTAACTGAAAAGGCTTGCCAGTCTCACACATATAAATGTGCTTAATTTAAAATACAAGGCCCCGTGAGACAGTTCTGGTTTATTTGGCAGTGTTTTAGATTTTCCCTCCCGGATAACTTTAAGTAGGTCATAGTGAGTACATCAGCCAAAGCACCTGCAATGAAAGTGGTTGTAGAACACTGACTAGGAGGATAAACATGTGATATCACATTCTGTAACCGATTTATAGCAGAAACAGATTACGCAATAGAGCCCACCATCTGTCCTGACTGCAGAACACACTCTCTCTTCTCTGTTGTGTGAGCTGGTGAGGGGAAGAATCCTTCGTCTGCCTGTGCAATGGGTCTGACCGGCTCTTTAGTCAAGAATGTTCCTAAGCTTCTTCTTTTTCATCTTTCTCATATTCACTGTCTCTCTGTTCATGAAATCACTATCATCCTCTCTCGCTTCATGGGTTTACTTTACCTTTTTGTTTTATGTTGTTATTAAACCTACATTTAGAAATCAGTAGCTTAGATTAAAACACATATTTCACCATCACTGTCACCAGACCTAAACAATCATCTATTGCACAATAACAGAAACTACAATCCAGAGAGAGTGGGTTAGGTTGCACTGTTTCATCATAGTCTTTATCATGTTAGCGATGCAGAAATTACGTGCAGCTGGAGATGAAAACAATACTGAACAAATGGCAGTGTGTTTGTTTATGTGTCTAGTGTTGAAATACATTGCACTAGGCTGTCTATGAAGTATTTCACAAGATGTGTAGGTGCTATATCATTTATTAATTTAGAATTATATGTTACATTTTAGATGTAATTTTACATCAACTTTGTAAGTTTTATTATGAATTGTTTAATAAGCTTTAGTTCAGAGCTAACTTGCTATAAAGTGCTTTCATATGAATCAACTATATTATATTAAGATATAATATTCTGGCGCCCCCGTGTGGTGAGATACTGATGGTGCTGTAAGGACACTAAACTACTTTTAACATGCATAACTAACAGGATGACACTAGCGATGACAAATATATTGCACATAATAATAATATGACAATACATTAATATGAGAATATATTTGCTAATCGATTACAATAACGTTAGGTTGTTGTCTAGATGTAAAAGAAAGCAAGTCATTTTGTTTCCCTCTTGAGGCTTAAGTTTACCCAAAATACTCACCCTCATGTCGTTTCAAACCCCTTGCTCATCTTCAGAAAGCAATTTTTGTTTTTTTGTGGCACTCTCATGAATGTGTTTTGTTCATAAAATATTCTCCTAGCTTTATGACATTACAGACATTATAACCACTGATGTCACATGACTATTTTAATGATGGCTTTCTACTTTTATAGGCCTTGTAGTTGCATTGGTGTCTTTGAAGGGTCAGAAAGCCCTCAGATTAAATAAAAAAAAATCATTATTTGTGTTCCGAAGATGAACAACCCTGCTGGTTGGATTAGTTATTAGGCAACCTTACTGATGCCTACTCACAATAATTTACTACATACTTTAAAGTATTAATTGCAAGCAATATCTCTTTCACAAATGTTTTATTATAAATAGTTTTGTGTCATTTTAAAAAAAATTAATAAATACTGATGTATTGAACGTGGTGTTTCATATATTTATATTATATCTTCTGCCTTCGAAATTATTTTGGCATCGTTCCTTTGCTAAAAGCATGACCTCTCACAATCCACACTTCGGACAAAGTCTGCAATGAAACAAACATTATCCCACTTTGTCAATATGATCTGTGACCTGCCAGAATATCCAATAATCCAGAAACATTCTCTGCAGGACTTTTTGCTGATTATGATTACTGCTTTTTTAATTATCTCTTAATAATATAACAGCCACAGTTACAGTAAATGTATTTTGAAAGTATAGAAGGTTTGAGTCATGTGATGACCAAATATTATAGCAGACCGCACTGGCTACACCTAAGTAGATAAACTGAAGATAAAACTTTTGAAATCCATAAATAAGGGGTTTGACTTTTGTCCATTACACAGACCCACAGATACCTGTATGCCTGTTAACCATTCACACACACTTGTATAGACATAAACCCACAAACACCCACAGACTTACAGGACACTGACCTTATATGTAAAGTAAGATTTCCAGCAGATCTGCAGTGTGTCACTCCTTCAGAGACCAACGGCCAGCATGAATCTCAAGCTGTGTCTACTGCTGCTCTTTCTCTGTGCTTTCATTATTCCTGCACAGGTGTGTATGAACAAGTTATATGCTGATATACCATTTAGTTTTAGCAATAACAATTCAATCTAATGGTCAAAATGATTCATTTAAAATTTTTTGCCACAAATTATTAACATTAAGTTAAAAAAAAAATTTGTAAATACCATACCATTACATAAATAAATCAACGTATGACCATAAATATACACAAACTTGTGTGTCATTATTATTTATTTATTTTTTATTAGTAGTATGTATTGCTAAGGACTTGATTTGGAAAAAATTCAAAAGCGATTTTCTCAATATTTAGATTTTTTTTGCACCCTCAGATTCTAGATTTAGTTGTATCGAAGGTGAAATATTGACCCTTATGATTGGTTTTGTGGTTCATCACCATTAGCTGATCTTGACAAAAGAATGCATTTTCTTAGCAAGTTTCTCATCTCTCAACAGTTGAAAAAAGAGAAACATGAGAAGCACGAGGAACGTGGTAAACATGGGCACCCTGATAAACACGGACCGCAAGATAAACAAGAGAGGCCTGGTGGTAGACATGCAAAGAGAGGCAAAGAAAGATTGGAGAGTAAGTGGTCACCTTTTGGGTTGAAATATAGTTTACATTCATATTTTTATGTCCTAGCAAATGTCCAATTTACAACTTATGATATCAGGACTGAAGGCTGAGTTTGGAAGGTCAGATGACTCTGATGATGACGACGATGCAAACGATTGGCTGTTTGATCTTCAAGGTCTAAGAGGTATGATTTATTAAACAGTATTGTGGGGTTAGTGTTTTTTTAGAAGAAATGTATACTTTTATTGGACACAAAAAGTAAGGACACAATTCAATTAATCAAAAGTGTCAGTAAATAAATTTATAATTTTACAAAATATGTTCTATTTCAAATAGAGTATGTCCATTCATATTCAACAAAGGGTCCTGAAGAAAAGAATATCCTGGTTTCCCCAAAAATATTAAGCAGCGCTGATGTTTTGAGCATTGATAAAAATAATTGTAAGAAGAAAAATGTTTCTTGAGCACCATATCAGCATATTAGAATTATTTCTGAAGAATCCAGTGACACTGAAAACTGGAGTAATAGCTACTAAAAATTCTACTTTGCCATCATATGAATACATTACTTTTTAAAATATCATCTAATAATAATATTAAAACCATTACAAACGTTCTCACAAAATTAAATCAGCTAAGTTTCCGCCTTTGGCTATTCAGGAAAATGCAGCCCAAATCCATGCCTGAACGGTGGGGAGTGTGAAGAAAAGAGAGATAAATTCAAATGCAAATGCCCAAAGCAGTTTGTAGGTAGAAGATGCGAGAGAGGTATGAGTTCACTTCATATCACCTGTTTATTTATATAAAGCACTGAAGTTTTGAGTTCTGAGAAGCGTTTGATGCTTGTTTCAGGGAAAAGGGTTTGTAAGAGTGGAACCTGTGGGGCAGGACTGTGTCTTTTGACCCCATCTCCTCCCTACTACAAGTGCAAGTGTTTTCCACCATTTGCACCACCAAACTGCAGATCACGTAAGATACTGTATACAACACTGTACTCATTCTGCACCAATACACTGTTTCTTAACCAACAAACAATGCTCAGACCAAAGAGTAAAACTGCTCTACAACAAAATCATTTCTATGTAATGAAGATACGTGGATTTGATATGCTCTGTTTATGATTTCTGTCTTTTTGTTTAGCTGCTCCATGTAATCCAAACCCATGTCAGAATAGCGGCAGATGTGTTGTAGACGATGGTGATTTTGATTGCATCTGTGCTGATGGTTACAGGGGACAATACTGTAAAGTAGGTCAGTGTATTATTATGCTGCATTTCTCTCCTTTAATTCATTTCTGTGTACGAAAGATTTCGGAATGTTCATGACAACATCATACAAGATACTTTTTTTTAAACTCTTGAATGCCATATAGTTTTCTTTGGGTCATTCCAATTGATGTTTGAATCTGAACTTTTATTTGACACATTGGCACAAGGGTCTGAAAGGTTGATATTTTTGTTTTATGATTTCCTCATAACACAATCATACTGTGCTGCTACTGTATTCTCAGGCCCTGATGACTGCTATGAAAGGGATGGACAGTCATACAGAGGGAAAGTGTCGGAGACAGCTGATGGGGATGAGTGTCTTGACTGGAACTCTGACTTCATTCTGGATAAAGGAGTTTTTCCTACGGTGGCATTTGCATCTACTGAAGGCCTGGGACCTCATAACTTCTGCAGGTAGGGACTAAAGGACTAGTAGTGCATTCAATGTATGTGAAAGCATTTAGCATTTCTGAATCCTAAAACTTAACATTGACATGAATAAATCTATTTATTTTAATGCCAGATTTTCAATCTGGTGTCAGACTTTTGGACTGTACTGAATATACACACACTGAATATGCACAAAAACACGTTACACAGTAGCAGTGGACTTGTAATCACAGTAACCCTCAACTCCTTCATTACAGAAACCCTGATGGAGATAAAAAGCCATGGTGCTTTATAAAGAAGGACAAGAAACTTCGATGGGATTATTGTGATATCAGAAAATGTCCCACACCTGGTAAGATTTCTTAAAAAGGGACAGTGAGGTTTATAAAATAATACTTTTCCACAACTGAACTTTAGCCTGGTTATGTAGCCTTCAGAGTCATTTGAATTAATAATCAAGAACCGTATCTTTGAACCCTCCGAGTCTGACTCAGCAGATGTATTAAATGACATGATCTAACATAGCTAAAAATGGAAATCGATGCAGATTTAGCAATTACTCACATGCTGTACTTTTTCCACTGCAACAACTACCATAAAAATAGTGCCCACCGCTGCTGAAGCTCAACCCACCAAAGCTGTAATCACAGAAAAAATTCCAACAAAAGTAACTACTCTCCCACCAACCGTACCAGCTAAGACAGGTAAGAATTCCTTATTCCTCAAGACAGTCAAAGAGTACTCCAGTACAACAGCACTAGGACCTTTTTTCACTAAGTAGGTGGTTATATGTGAATTAAATCATTTATTCAACCAACAAATTAAAAACAACGATTCAAAACACTTAAGTGAAATGTGGCCATCATTAAATGCCGCTGCTGCACCCCCAGATTGCAAATAAGTTGTGCAATGTATTTTTTTTTCAGTATTACGTCTAAAATTTAAGTCACTTAATATTAACTTGTTTAATGAACAGCTGTTTATAGCCATGCCAAACTCTAATCGCTACAAATTTGTGCACTTTCCACAAATGTCCCCTACCAGATGACAGCATAACTCCAGAGAGCACCAGTTCAGCCCAAATGGCCACTACTCCTGTCCCACCAACCGCATCACAAAAGAATGACACTTTAACAAAGGCTTTTCTATCCTGTGGTAAACCTCAACCCAAAAGACAACTAAACCGGATTTACGGGGGTCTTAAAGCTATTCCTGGAGCTCACCCGTGGCAAGTATCAGTACAGGTTAGGCCTAAAGGATCCGTCCAAGAGTACAGACATATCTGTGGAGGCACTCTTATCAAGCCTTGTTGGGTGCTGACCGCTGCTCACTGTATGTACGTATCGCCTTCAGTACATTTCCAAAGTACTTAATGCATTTAACTAAATTAATTTAAGAGCTTTTTATATTAAAGCTGACTTCTTATAGCTTAAATGTTTTTTGTGGTTAATAAATTTGAATATTTTCTTCTAACAATGTAAATGTTTTGTTATCTTTCATTGTGTGTACAGTGATAAAAAGCATGATTACAGAGTTATATTGGGAGGACTAAATTTGATACAAAAGGAGCAAACAGATCAGACTGTGCTGGTTGAGGATACCATCATCCATGAGAAGTTTAAGGAAACCCCTGATGTCGTCTACAATGATATTGGTGAGTAATGTATTTTTTCAAATCAATTCCAGCTTGTTTATATAGTGTTTTTCATATTACAAATCATTGCAAAACAGCTTTACAGAAAATTGTAGTTAGTGTGTTTTTTTTACTTTTTTATCAGATTATCAGGCTTTTATTTTGAAGGTCATGCTTCCTTTTTGTTAATGGCTGTGGCCAAAATTGTCACCCCCATTTATAGTATTGTGCAATATTATGAGTGTCCATCATTTTTAGTTGAAAGTATGTAGTATACTCCAGAAACAGATCAAAAAGCACAGACAAGGGAACAAGAATTTCAAAATAAAAGCCTGGTAAGAATAAGAATTTCAAAACAAAAGACACCAAAAGAAGTTCACATAATTATTTAAATCCTATGTGATTAATCTGGCTATTTAGTAATAAAAATCTTGAGAAGCTCAACAAACCACTTAAAGCCTATACTTTTTATTTTCTTGTATTTCCTTTTTTCATTTTTTGTTGTGGCGTAGCTTTATTAAAACTAAAAGCTACTAATGGAGAATGTGCTAAGGAAACTCAGTTTGTGAAGGCCGCCTGCTTGCCCAAAGAGCCTTTTGCAGATGGGACAGAATGCAGAATTTCTGGATGGGGAGCCACAGAGACGTGTATGTTTCCATATGTCTATTTCTGAATTTGTGTTGAACTATGAAACGACTGAATCTGTTCTCTTCTCCTTCCTTACTGTAGCAGAGTACGGCTCCATCCATTTGCTTGACGCACAGGTTTTGCTGATTTCTCAGGAGGCTTGTTCCAACAATAAAGTTTATGCATCTTTGCTTGATGACGGAATGTTTTGCGCCGGGTATCTCAAGGGAGGAGTAGACTCTTGTCAGGTGGGTCATCCTATTAACCATATAATCTTGTTTACTAAAACTTAAAGCAGACGGTACTTCTGTAATACTAATGATATAATGATATTAAATAATGATATTAACATTCAATTCTCTTTGTGGCAGGGTGACTCTGGTGGGCCTTTAACCTGTGAGAGAAATCAAACAAACTATATCTATGGTATAGTAAGCTGGGGAGACAGCTGTGGGGAGAAGAACAAGCCTGGTGTCTATACCAGAGTCTTTAAATACTTGGATTGGATCAATAAAAAAATTGGTGCCTCACAGTAGCATGTCAATAAAATATTAGTTACAGCCACAGTGTTTTCTGTTATGTACTCTGATCTATCAGCAAAGTTTGAGATAATTCTTTCTGAAATTAAAAAAATATTGTGTCATCTTTCAATGTTCTTTTTCCCCCCAGGACTGATACTTTTATTCGAATTTTAAAATACACACATTTTTCAGTTCTAGTTAGCTTCAAACGTTCAAAGGTTTGGTGTTTGGTGTCAGTATTTTTAGGAAATACATACAAGAATTATTCTGCAATGATTAATTAAATAGATTGAAAATTACAGTAACAAACTTAATAAATGCCAACATTATTGAGGTTGTTAGAATTTATTTAATAAATGCTGTTCTTTTGAACTTTTAAAGTAAATGTATCTCAAATGTTTCCAACATAGATAATAATAAGAAATTTTTCTTGAGCAAATCAGATTTCAGAAGGATAATGTGACACTGAAGACTGGAGTAATGATGCTGAAATTCTAATTGTCCATTAAGAGATTAAACTGTTATTTTAAATTGTAATAATATTACACAATATTGCTTTCTTACTGTATTTTTGCCTGTTTTTTGAAAAAAATAAATGCTGCTTTGGTGAGCATAAGGGTGTTTTTTCAAAAACATTAAAATATTTGCTTACCCTATACCAGGGGTCACCAAGTTCGGTCCTGGAGGGTCGGTGTCCTGCAGAGTTTAGTTCCAACCTGCCTTAACACAGCTGCCTGGAAGCTTCAAGTATACCTAGTAAGAGCTTGATCAGGCCCTCCAGGACTGAACTTTGTGACCCCTGCCCTATAATTTACAAAGGTAGTGTACATATGGTGTGCAAATGTTTTTGAATATCTTCTAACATTTCCATTTTGAATTGCTGATCATTCCAACTGATGATAAATGAAATCGCATTTGTTGAAGGTTTGCAATGAGGTTTGATCAACTGAAAAAACAACTAACAAATCTAATCTACGCAAAGTCAATCCCGTGCTAGAGTACTTTATCTTTTAAATTCTACAATACGCATTTAAGTATGAGGTGTGAGTTTTAAAGATGATTAAGATCGACAGATCTTAACAGGTTTTGAGTTTGTCCCCTGAAGATCATGACCTGGACAAAGAGCCAGGTGTAGAGAGTCTGTAAATGTCCCAGCACAGAATGAGTAGAGCGGTGTCATGCTATCCACCCCTAAAAATGTCACCAGGCCTCCAGGAAGGCTGCAGAAGATCCCTATCCGATGGAAGCAGGTGGAAATGGGCAAAGGATGAGCAGTACCTCCATGCCAAGCGTTGTAGTCTCCGTCAAAATACTCCGTCAAAATACTTAAGATTCAGCATGACGGCCCAGCCAGCAGTTCTCCTTTTGTCCTTTTCGAGAGATGGATGGGTAGGTCAGACCCAGTTCCCAGTAGATCTTTCCACTCACATCTACCTCCCAGTAATGGTGACCAGAATCCCAGCATTGGACGCTCAAGACGTTCAGGGTGGTATCAAAGCGCCCCTCATGCTCAGGGACTTCTTGCCATACATCTGTGAAAGTGGCACAGTCCCCTTCAGATGAAATAATCAACTTGGGATGGGCAGTGGAAGGGTCCAGGACCACTTCTGAGGAATCTGCAAAATAAAGATGGGTTTAAAACTACCATAACTGTTCAAACAGAATGCATTTTTGCAAACAAGCCAGGCACTATTTAAAATCAGTTTAATTATAAAAAGTGTCTTAAAGCCCTGTGCTATTTCCCTTATTATAGTGCCTATGAGTTATTATTATTATATTTGCTGCAAATGATCATCGATTTTTTGTTGACGGTTACTCACAGCTCTTCAGCAGCCTCTTAGCGATGGGGATCTGTGAGCGAATAAACAGTAGTAAATTGTTGGTGAGGCCCAGTAGCTGATCTGATTTGGCCTCATCAAGTTTTATGAGACCTGGGTCTGTCGCTGTTAGCAATTCCAGCACCCTGCCAACAGAAAATATATCAACCCCACAGATAACACCTGTCCTCCATATTGGGTTTAAGGTTAGTAACTAGAAATACTATTTGTTTAGCTATGCTACCATTAAAAATTTAAACCAAACATTCATAAAATATTCATACCATTTCAAACGAACAGAAAAGTTTGAGATAATTCTTTCTGAAATTAAAAAATATTGTGTCATCTTTCAATGTTCTTTTTCCCCCAGGATTTATACTTTTATTCGAATTTTAAAATACTCACATTTTTCAGAAAGTCAAATTCTCCCCAAAATGCATTTATTTGATCACAAATACCATTAAACAATAATATTGTGTAATAATCATGAGTAATTAATTACATAATTTTCATTTTTGAGGTAATTATACCTTAACTGGAATCTACTTACTAAATTTTGAGTGTGTCAGAAAATGTATGTGTATCTAAACTAAATGAGCCCATCCAGCTACAGAATTACTGAAACAATTTGAGAATGCTTGTTCCAGTAAGCTAAACAGTGTTCATAGCAGCACATTAAATAAACCTAAACATGAACTAGACGCTGGCAAACATGATCTCTACAACCAAAATGCCTTTGCAGAGAGTCATTCAGATTTCATTGTGCCAGTGAAGGCTAGAATGCCTGACATAGTGACAAAACAATCTCTCTTAAGTGTGGTTCTAAATATACATACCTGTCCTCATGTATTCTGACCTATGAGAGATAGAGAGAGGTGGAAATATATAGTGCATTATGTTGCAAGGATGATAGGTTTAACCATGTATTGTTAGTCGTTTGAATTATTGGTCTATTCATTATATTTTTCATATATAGTCCATACCATCCATGGTAGATTGAGGTACAGCAAATAAAAACAAAAAGAATCCATGACAATTGAACTGTTGAACGAACTGTTCTCCTGATAAAAGACTCACCCTTTCAACAAGCTGTATGTCACTGTCCAACATCTCTTCATTCAGCTGAACCTCAATGTCTCTGAGGAGGACGCAGTTTGCTTCTATGAGGCTGTCAAGTTCTCGAACCACAGCTGTCTCCTCCATCTCCAGCAGAGACAGAGTGATCCTACAGTCCTCCTCCAAAACTCTCCGCATCTCTTCATACTTCTTCACTATACTTCCTCTTATTGCAGAGGACTTTGACTGAGAAAGATTGGGAAATGGTTACACTTAATTGGGTAATCCTGTAAAATTTTTATTCATTGCATTTCATTTTTTAAAATTTTTGAAAGAAGTCTCTCTTCTGCTGCATTTATATGATTAGAAATACAGCAGAAATTTTGTGAAAATGTTAAAAGTCTTATTAATATATACTAAAAGTATATTAAGAAAATATAATATAATATATAAAAAGTTGTCTTTGATTAAATTATAAAAATGCAATGATTTTGTGTTTAGTTTTTGTTGGTTAATATTTTTGTAAAAATCACAGTATATTATTTCCGGATTTTTATTCATACAAACACATTTAAAACAGAATTTGCAACATAAAAAAACCCTCTAACATCATAAATATGTTTTGATCAAAATAATGTATATTTGCTGAATAACATAATTGATTTCTTAAAATCCAGCTTACAATAAATAAATACAATACAATACAAATCTGTACTGACCCCAAACTTTTCATCAGTAGAGTAAATAAAGGCCTTAAAATGACCGTACTGTATATAATTATCTTCAAATAAAACAAATTGATAATATAGAAAATAATATACTTTTTAAAAGTTTAGGATATCTTAAGCAGTCTATAAAAACCTTTTCATTTAGAAATTATTAGTAAACTTTACAAATAATTACACCGAAATGACAAAGAACACATCAAATTAAATTTGAAATATTAAGCTACAAAGACCGAAATTGTATTTTCTTGTAAATAAAGAAAATAGTATAGATAATAGATTATAGTAAAGATAATATTGGAATGTGTTTTCGTGATATATTTAAAGAAAAAACGCACACTGTACTCACTTTAATTTCATTTTGCTTGACATTTAGTTTCTTCAGTCTACATCTGATCGCTTCCCTTTGCCTCATGAGATGATCCTGGTTGTTTTTTTGCATGTCTTGTTGAGAAAACAAACATACTTGAGATTTCAAGCAAACTTTGACATTTTTAGGATTAAAAACAAGAGTGAGTGAAACTTACCTGACATTGAGCTTTCCTGTCACCTTGCTGGACTGAGTTGCTGGACTGAGAGACAGTCCTTATGTTACTTTCACAAATCCTTAGGGGGTAATTTGCAACTGTTCCTGCAAGCGAGATTTTAAGGAGCTCATGCTTCACTAATAGTGAAAGCAGATCACATGGGTGGGTCACAGTGGTACGATCCTGCAAGAGATAAATGACATTCACCTTGACTTGTCGCTGTGACGCATCTGTCACTGCAGCGCTGCTCACCACCTGTGACAGGACACTCACATACCGCTTCCTCTCCAGGCCATTTTTAGAGGTTGTATTTAAAGAAGCGGATAGTGAGACATTGTCCCATGTGGATTCATAACAAACAGTTTCTGTAATACAGCCTGTGTATACTTTCTACAATGTGGCTATTAATGTTACTCACAGTGAAACAAAGTACAAGTGGATTCTGGGAAATGCAGGAATGAGAAGGTCAGTTACAGTCCTCATGCAGTAGCACGCAAGAGAGCCTACGATTCAGAACAGTGAACAGAATGAGTGAATCGAAGAATAAAAAAAGTAACACTGAAATTAGCACCAATAGTAAAAAAAAGTCTTCATTTTTAAAACTCCTGCTCACAGATGAATCCACCAGATGGCAGCAGAGCTTGCACATGGCTGGACATCTTGGGAGAATCTGAGTATTTTAAACTAGTTTACCTGATTTATGATAGAACACAGTAAGGATGATGATAAAGAGGAAGATGTCATACTGACACAATCCATGATGTATAAATCCATCCCTGTAACTATATATGTATTGTGCAATATTTTGCATTCCTTAATTTAAACAATACTTTGCACAAATGCAATAAAAATAAATAAATAAATAAATACATAGTTTGAATAAATTTTTCAATTGTATAATAAGTTTGTACAATAATATTTGTACAAATACATGAAAAATAAGAAAATTAATAATTCATTTGTGCTTTCCTTTTTAGTGGTATCATTAGTTTGTACAGCTTTATATTCTATGTAGGCCTAATCATTGTAAAAAAATATTATACAAAAAATAATAAAAATATTAACACAAAATTAAAAAATAGTAATTAAATAAACAGTCTGTGCAGTATTAACATACATTTGTACAATTTCATACATAAAAAAACACTTTAGAAGCCTGAAAAATGCTAGTAAATTATTTTACCTAAATAAACTAATTTAGTGGATAGTTAATTTTTGTTATTATTTAAATGTATTTAAATAAATTGATTCTAACCACCTACCTTCTTTCAGTAAATAGAAAATGAAATATAACCTTGGCTTAAGTTTCTAAAATGTGCAAAAGAGCAATATAGGAAAAACTATTTAAAAATTAAATTACTTTACAATTAGTAATATTTTCAAACATTACATAAAAATAATAAACCTAAAAATTATTATATCCATTGAATATTTTTTTCAGTGACAATGCTCTAAAAAATTTATTTTATTTATTTTTTCATTGGTCTAAATGTGGACAAGCATTTAACAACAGCATTGCAGTATGTCTGGCAGTCTAAATGCACATATTGCATAAAAATACAAGTCAAATAAAGTATGATCTAACTCTTTGTCTTGCTCCTTAACAATAACAATAAAGCACAGCCAGCGTGTTCACTAATAAATGCAGGCCCGGTCACATTTCTGGGCTCAGGGGTGGATTGGGAAGACCACTGTGATCCATAATCCACCTTTCATCAGAATTTCCTGTGGAAATAAAGTGCCTTCATTTCTCCAATCTCCACCATTAGACAGCAAAACCTTGACCCCACCGTTACCTCTCCTCTGGTCCTTCTTTAAACCACTGTCTATTAGGAAGCTCAAATTAAATCCCTGCTGTTGGACTTTAATAAGAGAATATTTGCTCCTGTATTTTAACCTTGTTATCCAATATCCTGTTCCATATTCCTCCGAGTATATGCAACGGGCTGATTTAATACAGAAATGGTGGCTGACTAGCGGCCCACGTGAAGAAGGCAGGTATTGAAGAACATTTATCTATGTATATACAGTATATATATATATATAAAACATTATGGATCTTAAATTAAGTAATATAAACCTATCAATAAATGAATAAAGTGTTCTGCATTTATAACTGTACTGTTCAAACTATAATCTGCCAATATCACCAACTGCTTGAGAAGCTAGTTATGTAGGCTCATTGTGCTGTAGTTTTTACAAATCATGTTGAAAAGTGTTACCTATTCAATTTGTTAAGGATTTGAGCATTTAGTAAACAAGGACATGAAATGTAATATGTTGCTTTTATCAAACTGTACCTGTGAACATCAACACAAGTGTGTGTTGCACTTGACACCTGTTTATGTTTGGCAGAGGACAGTTCATTAAATATGTACAGAGTGTGTAGTTGTACTGGGTGAGGTTAAGTGCTTTGTAAACCTCTTAGGATTGTATCAACAAAGAAAAGGTCCTTACCAGCTGTAACCACATATTCCAAGTGTCACATTCACATTTGAAGCCTGGCTGAAAAACAAATTGCTATCAAATTTAGAACAGTTAGACAGTAAAGTCAAAACAAAAGGTTCTAAAATGTAGCATGTGTCTTTGCTCTTTCAACAAAATTCTAAATTCAAATTCTTTAGAATTTCTAAATTCTAAGGAAAATTCTAAATTCTTGTTAAATTTACAGGGAAACACGGTCAACTCACATGTTTTTTCTTTGAAATAACTATGTTTCTTCTTAGTTTTTTGTATCAGTTCTGTTTATTAGGGTTGTGTGTTACATGTAATGTTGTTAAATGAATGTTTGTTGCACATTTCAGTTTTACCATGATGGTGTTTAGTGTTTGTGTGAATGACACTGAGCACCTTCTATATATGTTTTAAATTTTAAAAGCTACTTGTGATAAGCTTTGGTTCATCATGTGATCACGCATTTGGTGTTTATCAGTGTATTTCAAAGCTACAAAACAGATTTCACTATTTTAATAGGTTGGTATATTTACATTATAACAGTTATCACAGGTTGTTATTAGAAATTACGGTATTAAACTGTAAATTTAACAAAACAAACAATACTGTTACCGTATTTTTTACCATACATTTTACGTTTTTTACAGTGTACAACACAAAACATAAAAAAAATTTTTAAAAAAATTTAACGTACATGTATAGGCGACCTTGTTAGCGCCCCGAGACCTCAACCTAATCATTACTGGGTTAAGTCATTTAATAATTGTTAAGTGTGTGTCTTTTTAGACATTAAATGCGTATTAATAGTTAAGATTTATTGTGGTCAGCACCGTCGTTGTTGAGCAGTAGAGCTCAGCCTGGCAACATATGAGCAGCGTTGTGCGTATAGGAAACTCTTTCCGTGTTAAATGATTTACGTTTTATTATCCGGCAGCCCTTCCTGTTTAGTTTAGGTAGCAACATAAATAACCGAACAAAGGATGCCCATGCAGGCCTGAATGAAAACAGGGCCAGCCGGGCACTGTATGCATCCGTACTCATCTTACAGCCTCTCGCTTATATTACCGTCTCACTTACTGTACTTCCCCAGAGCCGGGAAAAGCTATCCGCTGTATCTGCATCTCTAATGGCTGCTGCCTTTTGGGGAGTTTTCAAGCAGAAGGAACCGGCAGACAAGCAGCAATCGCTTAGCTAAATGCGGAGAGCAATCTTGAAACAGAAAACTGGAGCAGGACTAGGGGGTTGCTGGATGGGCTGAAATGTTATTTGGATGATACCCGTGCATTAAAGCAAGGGGAAGCTGTGTTGAGTTTCTCATTGAGAGGCAGCAGCAGGACTCAGTGCGATAAGGAAATAAGGCTAATGTTACCTGATCTGGTATAATGTGAACCAATTACTACTCCATTGCACTTCATTACAGAACAGTAATAGGGCCAGGGTGAGCCACGCTATATGAGCAGCCGGGGGAAAATTGAGTGGTCATTGATAATATGATAAAAAGTGACAGAGAGAGAGGCCTCTCAAACAAATTATTGAAATTTACAGTGAGTGGGAGAAACAGAATAACCTCATTTAGGCAGCCGTGGGCCAGCAGTTGTCCAAAGTAGCACACTCGACACAAAGGACTGCTTATGGAGAGAAATCTAAAACGATCAAAGAATTGTTTTAGGCCCTGAACTCAACAGACCTGCTCGGGACTACGAAATTATTCAGGCGACCTTACTTCCTTCATTTCTAATGCAAAAGGGGAATTTGGTTTACTGAGACACTTTGTTTTTAAGTGTTTGAGCTATTAATCAAGCTGTCGTTTGCATTATCTATTTAGCTGTCTGGACATTTGTTGTACACACATGATCATATTACCATTACAAAATACTATTTTGTATCAGCAGATTTCTTTTATCAGGATTTTTATTCACGCAACCTTAAAAAAAAGAAAAAAGGAAAAGAATAAATCAAACCAATCACTGTCTAAGCACATTTTCAATCATTCACGGTAATCAGATTGTGTTTACCTAAATGGGGACCGTTTTAAAGTATTATTAAAAACTTAAATGGAGTTTAGGCTCGGAATAAAACGCTCATATGAAATGGTGTGCAAACAGTGTTGAAAGATTTCAATCGTTATTTGGACAGGCGTCAGACTGGTGAAAGGAAAATTAGCATTGAGACTGTCTTCTGTTGATAAGAGTCTTTGTCGACAGGAATACCAAGAGGTGTGAGTGACACTCTGCCTTTTGCTTTACAAACACACTCAAGTGCTTGGTAAATGTAAGTCAAGCACACGATAATGGAACGATGATGAGATTCTCACCTTGCTGTCCCACTGTGTCAAATATGATGAACATTTTATACAATATAGTATCATATATAAAATAAAAGGGTTCGTTCTTTTCATCTTATACCCTGTCAAAATAAAAAGAAAAGTAGGCCTATTTATCCAAAGTTCTCTGTATCGCTATAAACGTGTACTACACGGTAACTCTTCCTGTAAGATTAATAATACACTAAAGTACCAAAAAGATTGCTGCAGTGCACATAATTTAAGAGGCATTAAAAGTCCAGTTAAACTAATCACCAGGATCTAAATAGGCAATATATTGAATACACGCTTCATTGATCAAAACTGTTGTGAAACAACTTATCGGAAGCTCAATCTTAAACCACTATTTAAAGATCATTTCGCTTTCATCTACTGTCTGTGTTCTGCTGAAAAAGCTCAAACATGATAAGCATTCAATTTGGAATAGCAGCTTTGGCTCTACAGTAATCGCAAAGTGGATATTAATCAGTCCTATTTATCTGCAGAAAAGTGTGTGTGGGTCTGACTCAAGGTAATTGTTTCATCCTGAATAGAAAGTTGGTATGGCGGTCTCATTTTCATACCTAAATGCCCCTTTCAGGCCAGACTGAATCCCAGAAATGAACACTGTTAGCACTGCCAATCTTCCACGGCAGAAATATGCAGCAGTAATTTGTGTCCGTGATGGTATGTGGAGTAAGAATATTAGCTGTGAAAGCTGAGATTGCAACCTTTTAAAAACTTGTTTAAAATGCTAAACTAACAGGGAGATTATAGGGTGGCGGTGGCTCAGTGGTTAAAGATCTGCTCCAGTAATCCAAAGGCCACAGGTTCAAACCCAAGAAAGTTAGAGTCACCACCAATCATTTATATCAGAGTGCTTTAAGCAAAGCACATAATCTCCTTGTTTCTAAGTGTACTGTAAGTCTAGGAAATGTTAAGCTAAATAAGAACTAGGACTGAAAATGTATTTTATGTTACACCCATCAAAACAAATTTGCTTTCAAATTCAGCTAATAGGTCAAATTTCTCAAAGAAATCCATTGCCATTTAATTAGCCATTTCCAATAATACTAAAGGCTCTTTATTAAAGGCTTTTCAAAGAGTTCAGAGGCAATTCCATGGTTGCATTGTGTGCACTGTTGACAAAAATATTGCAAATGTCCAGGAGCAGTTTTATTATTTCAAAATTTGCATGTATTTATTTGCGTATTATTGCATTATGTTGGCTTTATATTGGAACAAGAGCTTTACAAAAGAAATGAAACATTTCCTGGGGTCATTTGTATTTTTTTTATAACAATACCAGCACATTTACTAAGTGTTACAGCCTTTTTAAAAATCATAATGTATTTTCTTTCTAGAATTTCAATTGCACATTGAGCAACCCTACTTTAGCTTCATGTGACTTCAGGCCTAGTTACATTTCGACAGAATAGACAAATTAATGAACAGAATTACAGAGTTTTTTTCACATGTCGTTTCAAATTTTGACATCTATTAAATTCAGGTCCATTACATATTGACATTATATCACTAACACTGTAGGTAAGTCTATAAGTTATGCAGTTTATACCATAAATGAGCATTGTTGACAATGACTCAGCAGATTTGTTGAAAATAATAGACCCATGTGGGGTTCTAGATCTCTCCATGTTCTTGGGTCTCACTTGAAGTCCTGTGTGCAGTACAACTGCTCAACATCCCTAACAAACACAGTCTTTGTATAGAGACTAACATGACACCCAATGTGGAGGAGGTAAGCTTCCTAAAGTTAAACGCATCACTTAGCTCATTTTAAAAGGCTTTGAACAGACAGACATTAACCTGAAATATATGCGGGCCTCTTCCTCCAGCTTAATCCAGTATTTAATTAGAGCGGGTCAAGAGCTGGGGTCGCGTGCCTGGCTGATCGCTGCTTAAAACTTGTCCGCTGCACAAAGAGAGTACTGATAGAAAGCAACGACGGGAATGACTGCAGATCTCCGTCTAACCCTATCACAGGTTATTCTTACAGAAAGTGAACAGCAAGAGCAGAACACACAGAGAGATATGCTGCTCTAATGTTGTAAACAGAGTTAGATGAGTGGATAGATTAAGAAAATTACAAAAAGTCAAGGCACGGAAGAATTAGGCCTGTTAAACAAATCGACATGGTGTATGTAGCACCTTTAAATGATCAATTACTTTTTAATTTATAACTTTAATTGATATTTTGACTGTGCATCCAAGTGGAGGAAGTGCGAAAAGGTTGTAATTAATGCATATTAATCAATTAATATTTATAGATATGAACAATATTGTGTAAATAAGAATCCAAATTGGCATGTTAATGTGCACATTATGCTACTTTTAAAATCAAATTCAGTGACACTGATAATTTGTGCTTCTGTCACACAGCCACTAGAGGACAGAAGTTGACTGCAAAATTTCACATGTTTTCTGTGCTTGAGAATATTCCTCGAATAGCCTGCTTATCACCTAGTCAAGGGACGAGACAAGATTTACAGTAAAATAAGTTTTAAATGCAATAGCAAATCATAATTGTCTAATTTAGACAAATGGTTTCGATAATTTTTTAATAAATCAGGCATGAATAATCCAGGTTGCCGAGTTATATCAGCTTTCTCTGTGATAAGTTCTGCCAGAATAAACACATTTAACTGATAATTAGTCCAGTGACAATACAACTGTAATTTTATGTGTTGTTTTTATTTTGTGATGATTGATATCGAGCAGTATTTTATATCGGCCTGTAAGTACTTTCCTGTGTTTTGCATAACACAGGGATCACAAACTCTACATTTTATGGAATATCACAATTCTGTGAAAATAAATTGAGACTGAGAAAACATAGCTTGCCTCAATAATTGTTCCTGCAGACTAACAGAAAATGCTATAGAGAAAATTTCTAAGCTTTAAAAATGTTCAAAACTTGCAATGCAAATAGTAATTAATAATTATAATATTATTCGGTTTGTAGTCTTGATATTTTTGCTGTAAAATGTAATCCCTGAGCAGCATTACAAAAGTACATTTGTTATAATTTATACATTCATGTTGCAATTTTTTATTGTTATTTCTTTCTAGGCAGTGAGTTGCGTTGTGCTCCATTTATAATTATTTGTCACATTTTTAATATTGAAAAAAAAGAAATCTGAAATTAGAATCTTACTTATCAACTGCAACTAAATGGAAAATAGGAAAGGATTTTACTTATGAGACCATTCAGATGTGTTTCTCTTTCTGTTAATAGTTTGCGAACATTTTCTGTGATTCCTTTTACAGGGATTCAAAAGACATATCATACCTGTGCTGACAGGCAAATTCACCTGGATTGAATGATTCACTTCGACTTGACACCATTCCCAAACTGGTCATCCCGAGCGGAAGCAGATCTCAAAAGTTTGGTCTCCGAGCATGTCTGAGAGGGACGGGAGTGCGCCGCAGAGACAGGGACAGGTCTGTTCCACTCCCAGCTCTTAACAAGCATAGTAATACATCAGTCAAAAGCAATAATTTTACAATTAATGAAATTCCAATTTGCCTTCAGAGCATTTCGCGTTGACATTTTCCACATTGCAACAGCGCTTTGATAAAGTTTTTAAAATGCAAAAATGCATGGCAGAGGCTAAAGACCAGCCTGGGTGTCAATGTGCCTGCCAGAGGACTATGGTACTTAATTTTTATCACCACTCGCCCAGGGCAAAGAAAGCCTGAATGTTAACATTGGCACCATTTTCATTATCGCCACATGATTATGGATTTTACTGTGTTTAGCTGATAATGCAACCAGGAGCTCACCTTAAAAGAATTTGCTGGGAGCCTCCATTTCCACCCAAATGAAATTTTCATTTGACAAACAAGTACAATTAGGCTGCTCCTCTTGTTCAGTGTCAGTCTGTTTTCTGATTGAACTTAGACCAATTTGCCGACGCTAAATGAGTTTGAATAATTTACATTCTGAATGTCTCGGGGACATTAGCTTTTGGAGTGCTAAGTGGCAGCATGCTTTTTGAAGTTGCTGATGATTAGATGTCATCCTCCCTCTACCTGCACATTTTGCAGCCTACTTCAAAGTTAAGGAGTGAAAAACCTATATACCTTGAAGTACAATGACAAGTTAAAAGTGATTTTTTTTTCTCTCTCTCACTCTCTTTTTTGGGCCAATTCTGTTAGGCGGAAAGAAAATTACTTTAATATGTGTGTAATGCACTTCGTTAGCTATAATGCACTTTGCACTTCTCCGAGGGGGCCCTTTTCTTATGACAAACATTCATATTTGGTTCAATAAGAGGATTTGTTTCTGTCAAATTCGCATAACTTATAAAACACAATTGGTTAATTGAACTAAAACATTTACTAATTGGGATTGTAGAAATTAAACAACATCCAGGTGTGCCATTTTCAGAAAATTCACAAAGAGACAGATATAATCGATTTCATGAATTCACCGCTTCTTCACAAGTGCTAATTTCACACATGGCGAAAGCTGAATAAACAACACGAGTCTTATTTATTACATATTTGTACGTATATGTATTTACATACGTTATGGAAAATGACTCGCCTTCCGACATTGTTTATTCTGCATTTCGACACACAGACACTTTCATACGCACGTTTAGCTGTGTTATTGGTATTGCTTCCTAATTATGCACATTAACTTATCATTAGCTCGGGAATCCTTAATATTAGCCTCGGCGTATAGAAAACAAAACAGCTACGAGCCAAGATAGCATTCACGCGTTCCCTCGGTTCCCCCCAGATCGGGCAGAGGTCTCTCCGACTCAATGACATCCAGTTGTTGTGTAAGTCTGCCAAGTCAGTTTATGGTTTCCCGTCCACCAGATCCGGTTTCTCTGTACAAATGTGCCTATTGTGCAGGCCTCTTGGCAGAGCAGACATACTTACTTTAATATTTGTGGGGCAGGATAACCTGCTGATACCAAGGAGGTCAGCTTGCCTCTCTATTTGCCTCCCTTGCTAGATTATAACTAGTTTCCATGACTGCGAGCAAACTGAGCCTGGCTTTATCACCGTCTCTGACCAAATCAGTCTGCGCTAACTGTCATTCCTGAACAATGAACGTACACAGAGTTTGGGTCGAATCCTGCATGTTAAAATAAGCGATGAGTTGCGCAAGACAAGGAGTTCACTCACCACTGGTATTCGGAAATCAGTCTGATTAGAAGTCGTAATTAGGCAAAGTGTGCGGCGTTGTTGTTTGTGTCATTATAACCCTCTTCTGTCTGACATCTGTTTAGGATTCAATCCTGTAGGCAAATTCTCAAAAGACTGTTTTTAGGCCCACACAATAATGTAAATATATTAGAGGAGAAATTGTGCTGCAGATTACCTTCTATCAATGGGAACTAAGCCTCAGCTCAGAACAGGGAGATGAGGAACTGTTGAAAAGCAGGTCACTATGGGTAGAGGAATAATGCAACATTATTTGTTTTCTCTCTCTCGCTCTTTCTACTGGATTTGGAATTGACCTCAAATTTGAGTAGCAGCTTTTTTGGAGTAATCCATTCATACTTGAGAATCTGAACACAAACGCAGAGAGAGCGCAAAAGAGAGAGGGAAGGGGAAAAAAAAAAGAAGGGATCGCAAATAAAGGAGGGGGTGGGATAGATGAAAGGCGCAAGGATTTTTACAATGTGATTAGGAAGTAATGGGCTTGAAATAATGCTCCCGCAGCTTATGGGAACAGTGCAGAAAAAATGGGGAATTTCCATTAAGGCTTTTCCCTTATTGAAGGTCAATGGCTCGACTTCGTTTTCCGATATCAAAATCATTACGGAATGAGCAGCGCTTGCCTACCCCTGAAATGGATGAGGGCCTGATTTGGTGCCCACCACCTTTGTCAACAATGAGCCCTCTGTCCTCGTCTGTGATAACTTACTACGCATGCACACACACTGACTCCAGGAGTCCTCCGAAGGCCCAGGTGGAACCGCTTCACCCCGTAATGGCTCTGTGGAATGCGGAGTAGTGACCCCTATTGGTTTCCCTTCCATGTGAGAGGCACGCGTACGTTAAAGCCTCCTCGCCTTGCCGCTGATGCAGGGAGAGCAATCAGTAGGGCATTACTCCCAGCTTGCCTTAATGAGCGCTGAGTACAGAGGGTTTAGGTTTACACAAGGTTATTAAAGAAACTTAACAAGGGCGCACTGAGACAAATCAAGCCCCATGTGCTAATACAGTCCTCTTCTGTCCAGAGAAGGAGAGTTTGGTTCGGTCGTTCAAAAACGTTGCTCTAGAAATCACCTCTACTGATGACAGTGAGATGCACTGGAATGAAGGTAGCTAGAATGAAACCCTTTATGATAACAAGAGTTACACCTAAAGTTTGTCTAGGTCACAAACTTTAGTTAGCATCATGTCAAAAACTTAAAGTAATCTATACTTTTTCACAATTCTACAACTATATCCAAAAATTAATTTTAGTTGATGCAGGGTATATAATAAAACACTTAAACCTTTACAGTTTGCCAGCATTAAACATGAACATGCTAATAAAAAGCAATAACACTTTTTATTATACTATATCCAAAAATATATTAAAAGAAAAAAAAAACTAAAACTAGACAATTCTTGAAGAAGAGGGGAGAAGAGAAAAAAAAAGAGAAGAGAAGTTGAAAATAAAATGGAAATAACATTTATAATAACATCTATATGTAATAACATCTCCAAAATTTGAGTTGCAGGTCTGTTCTAATAAGAGGGAAAATAAAATGCTAAATGCACATAATCATAAGCCATATATGCATAGTGGGAGGTAAAAATGCTTCAAATGATTTGTTGTCCAACAGTATTTTGATCCAAGTTCTTGTCACTATATGAAAGAAGCTATTCAAATAAGGCAGGTTGCATGGTATGTCCACATCTTTTTAAAAACAAAACTATATAAACTAAAAACAAAACACTACATTAAACACAGGTTCACTCATAGCAAGGTTTATGCAGACATCAATGTATTCTAAGCGGAATTATGTGCTGCCAAGAGCATGAAACCAATAAAATACATTTTTGTATCATAAATCGTTTTGCCATTGTGTTGGATCATCACTTGATGTCCAATGTAAAATCAGGTTCCCGAGGCGAAACCATTTGAAAACCAGTGAATTATGCCATTGTTTATTCACTTTTATGTGAATCCACCACTCCTTTCCAGAATACTTGAAAGTTGCTTAAAAAAAATCATTATTGCAGTTTTCTTACAGGCTTACAGGTGTTGCTTTCATATACTCTGAAACTGCAAGGAATAAAGTTCAATTCATTTATAAAGCTGAGCGGTGTGCGTTTCATGTTCAAACCCCTTAAGTAGCTTGAGAGACCAATACAAAGAGCTGTAGGCCTCTCATTCAACGGTCCGGGTTCTTGGCTGTAATTGAAGAAAAGAACAAATCCTGAAAGAGAAAAATGGTGCCATGAGAAAAATAAGGTGCTCGCGTGGAGTGACGGAAAACAAACAACAGCTCTAAGCAGGCTATTATTTATTCAGTCACCAGAGAAATCAAAGCCAGTAACTGCTGTTACAATTGTTTGCTTTGCTTTCCTCCGCTTCTTGTCAAAGCATTGTGCCTTGATGATGCTTTGCATATGTTCTATGTGATCTTCACCATTATGCAATGCGGGACTCACGGGGTAGCGTGATTCAAGTAATGAACAATGAGAAGCTGTTTACATGCCGATCGTGAATCAGCATCTCTGGAGTTTTCGAATCACAATGGCATTTCCTTTAATCTGGATATATGCCACACATGCTAATTAGGCTAATTTCCAGTGGGTAAATTATCGCCAACATTAGAGTATGTATGGCACAATATCAAGTAACACCATCCCTTAGCATACTGTTTTCAATTAAGCTGTTTTATGAACATGCAGGTTGCATCATTATGCCACCAGTGAATCTTACCAATTCTAATATAGAGAATAAAGTATAATAATAAAGTACAATAAGTTACATATTGCCAGTTAGTTGGTCAGTTTTGCTCCTCCAATGGAAATCGATCCAAACAAAGTCACAGAGTCAGCAGAGAATAATTGTTGCCCATCTCTAAGTAATATAGTAGTAGCATTTCTTTTCTCAATGCATCAATGTTTTGAACTAATTGGTTAAATGAATGATTCAATGACTGACAGTTTAAATATGCTTATTATATGCTTATTTCTATTATCTGAATTAATATTCCTCATAACACGGAAGGACTTTTTCTCATTCCATAAGTCACATGACAATTACAATATGGCGTACATAGACAGTATGTGCTTTTTTATGTAGCTAGTCAGAACACGTTTCATTCCTAAATAAATCAGTGTATTTTGAATGTATGAGTTAAATGAATGACTCATTAATTCATGAGGACTTGTCACCACCTACTGGCATCAGTTATTTAACCTGCAGAACGTTGATGGAAAATCTTCACCACTAATAATCAATGGAATGTGTAAACAGAGTCATACAAACAATGTAAATTCTCAACTTTATTCTTCCACTCAATTTCAGATAAATTCGAAGCAAAGCAAAGTAGCAGAGTTTGGTATAACGAAGCTAATAAAGCTCCAACCCATGGCATTCCTCTTTGAAATTAATAGTTTAGCAAAGAAAAACACACATTTTGTACAATGAGTGCAACATTTTTTTTTTTTTGTGGCTGTATAATCAGCAGATGGATAATATAATTTGTGTTCCCATTCAATTTGGATCACTAAACATTTTAAACCTATCTGATAATTCTACTTCCCACACACATCCAAAGTTGGCCTGAGATTCTTCACAGCAGTCACAACTAGGTATTACAAGTGTCACTGATGAAAATAGGCTGGTGGAGTTTTAAGTGTACTTATTTGCAACTACAATACAGCCACACAATATGACACCGGATCCAGTTAAAGACCACTTAAGAAGTACAAAACTCTTCCTGAATCAGTAATGTTTGCCGTCAGAACCACAAAGCCCTGCAGTTTTCAAAGTTTAAAAACTAATTAAAGCCGCTCAGATTCTACATGCATTGTGTTCCCCCTTGACAGAGATCTCTAGAAGATCAAGAGTGCCTAAATCTCTCCCAAACCACTCAACAAACAAAAGCTGAGTAATAAATCCTAAATCTGATTTTGGTATCTGCAGTAGGCAGCCCATGTATCCCCAACACGGACAGAGACTCATTGTGCTGGGTGTGTGCATGTCTCTGTCTTTCTCTCTCTGCAGAGTACTAGGATCTGTGTGAATCTAAAAGAATCCAACAATCCATTAGGGCTGCCCTCATCTCTGATACTGCTGTTAGCAGGTTAAAACAAAAGTTGATTATATTTTTATTCTGCCAGTATTTTTGGTTCATGTATTGACAATGTACATTTTCCATCTGCAAGATTCTAAAGTGCAGTAATGCAGCCCAAGTATGGGATTATCCAACATTTTGCTCATAATACCAAACAAAATGGGCAATATACTGTATAGCAAATGCATTGTGATATATTATTTCATGTATCTTAGGAGCCAAAAAAAAAAAAAAAACGGCATTCATGCATTATGCCCCTCATTCACAGCTGAAAAAAAGGATATTGATAAGATAAGGCTTCTAGTACTCTGAAAGCCATTTTTAGAGACGACATCCCTGTTAATGCATCAAACTGTGATTGTATACACGGTTATGAAGGTCCTCCTTTCATTGAACACACACTTTAAAATAGTCGCCCCTGTATTGTGCACATAGGAGAGAAAGAGATGGGCAGAATGAGAGAGAGAGCAAGAGGAGGGGGAGGAGAGGGGAAGCGTTGGAGGCAGAGGGACTCAAACAAACGGCGGAGAGTGGCAAGTTTGCATTGCCCATACCAACAAGGCCCTATCTCATTAACACACCGCTGAAATAAAAGGGGGCTTTTCTGGCTCACAGCTATAAAAAAAATTATCATAGTGATGATGTTCCTCAGCCGTCAACAGAGCTGCGATAACGTTGTTTGATGATGACTTTCCCATGAATGTTAAGCAGCTGCCGCAGTGGAGGAAAGCAGCTTATCAGAGCCTAATGCCCATCTCTAATTCCTGCCCTTCTTGAACTAGCCATTTTCTAACAGCGTTAACTGTCAAATTTACATCCCGTCTTAATGCCACTAAAGAGTACGAAGGATGAAGAGTAAATGACAGCAGTGTAATGAGCAAGGCATCCCTCTTTCCTTCCTTCCCTCTCTCTCTTTCTCTCTGTCAGTCTCTCTCTATCTTTAGGCATGAGATTTTCTAGAATTTGAGAGTCCTTTTTTCTCTCCACCTGAGCTAAGAGCTCAAAATGATGCCCTTATGCTGCAATAAAAGAAATAATTGTGTTATGAGCAGAAATGAATTATAAATTATGGATTTTATTACACGACATAGGAAGGTTCTGTAATAGAAATTAAAAATCACTCTAAGTGATTTCACATTTTGATAATTAATTTAACAATTTGGTTGGGCAATTTTCCAGTTAAATGCACATTCATAGCACTGAAAGCAGAACTATGTTTTCTAATTCACAAGCAATATTATGTCGTTTGCATCAATGCTCATGTTCTTTAAAAGAGTCCAGTTTGCAAACATAATTCTAATATTGCATTTAGAATCATTGGAAAAAAAAATATATGAGGCCTTAAAATTGTATTTTTCTTCATTTCTGGGTTATAGAACAGAGCAAATGCTCATAAAAGTGAGAAAGGGCCTATTTAAAGCTAAAAAGAGTAGATATTATCATCCTGGTAAGGAGATATTAGTGCCGTTTAAGAGGGTAAATATTTTACTAATTGCATAATTTCCAGTGTACTGTTCTTATTATTCCATCCGTTATTATTTTAGAGGTGTGTTCGGGCTTCTCATGGTGAGGCACGGTGTGAACCCAGCACTAAGCTAATGCAAATGAGACTCGTCGAAAGTTTTCCAAGGTCTGCATATAATTTAAGATGGCATTTAAGCTTCTTACCCTCGATCTTATCGCTTAAATTAATTCATCAGGTAATATTTCCCATTATTCAAAGGCATTATTTTATGTCAAAGAAAGTAATGGCATGATTACAGAGCCATGCACACAAATTAGCAGTGGAACGTGAACGTTTTCTCTTAGAAAATGATAGTTAGAGCTGCCGGAAATTAATGCAAAGAGGGAAAAAATCCTTTAAAAGGTATTGAAAGTGAAATTTGACACAATATCAAATCTAGACCAGAAGGCCAATTCAATTTGTGATTCTTTTTCATCTTTAATGATATATGTATCCTCTTCTGTTCAGATTTTGATTCTTGACTGATGAAAAAAGGGGCTACGATTAACTATTCAAGTTTGGAGGCAAAATTGTGCTGGAAAAAAAAAGAAATAGCAGAGAATGAGAGTTACCTGCTATCTCCCGCTTCATAATCAGGCATGTAAGTGAAGTTATGAATATAAGGTGTGTTTCATCTGGGCAGCCCCTCACGGGTGGGATGGACGATTCACTCTGATTAAATCTGCGCTCATCTGATTGGAGCGTGTAAGAGATTCTAACTGGGGTACATTTCACACTAATCTATAAGCCAGTGAAGCTATCCAAAAGGCAAGGAAGTGTGATTAAAATAAAGAAACAGACAACAGATAAATGTGTTGGAAGTCCTGCAATGAAAAAGGGAATAAATTATTCAATTTAAATGTACGATTTTATCTGGGAATGGTCTGGTTGTGCAACTTTGTGCTTAAACGAATTACAGATGAATGGCGGCAAACTCAGCCAGCCTGAAACCCATGACTTTGGCGCAGCATTGGAAACTCATCACATTCATAAAATGTTCTGCACTGATTTCTATAACTGTACTTTATTTTTAACTGTGGAATTAAAGATTTTTTTACATTTGTGCATGAGCAATATGTGCACATATTGAAGAATTTTATAAAATAAAATTGTCAATTTTTTTTTTGTAGAATGTTTAAATATGTTTTTTAGAGAAACCATTCGTAAATACAATATATAGATTATTAGCGATCACAATGTTTTGGTGCCAACATTTTGAGAATGTAACTAAAAGCCAGATTTTGATCCATTACTGTTACTTAAATAATATTTATTCATAACAATCAGAGAACCTTGCAAGAACATTAGCCTTAAGTTCAGAGAACCTTCCCTGTTGGGTGTAAACATATTTAAGCAAGCATATTTTCACAATGTAAAACACTCCGAGGGTGGATTCGATTTTTGACATGTACATTGAAATTACCTTTGGGCAGTGTGGATTTGACACTGGAAAACTGATGAATCTCATCTGCTTAATGTGCTTATGCTGGCTTAGCCCATAAACCTTGTTTCTGTTCACTGAAGTGTTTCGAATTTACCTCTCTCTCTCTCTTTCTTACTCTGTCTTTGTCTCTCACCCCATCTCTCAGTCATCTTTTATGCTCAGCTCTCTGATGAATACCCCGGTTGTTTCTTTATCATCACCAAAGCGCACTCCAAGAATTAGCAAATCATGAATATGAATCATCATGATTCCTTGGTTCGAACCTTCTTTCTTAGAGTCAAAAATCATGTTATACTACCATGATATAACACTGTATGTCTTCATCAATTCTCTGTGTAATTCCATTTTGGACCACCTTTGGATAATGTTTTTTCTCGTTTCTGGTTTTACTATATAGGAATGAATGAAATACAGTGTTTACAAATATGACTTTTTTCGTGTTGCCAACCAAGCATCTACATAAACCTCCTGCAGAGACTTTAAGTCTTATCTTGCCAATCAAATTAGTTTGTTTTAGCGCTAACCTTCTAATCCCAGTAACACTGCCACCCTCTTTAAACTCCTTATATAAATTAAAATGTCACACAAGCAAATCATTACAGCTTAATGGTTCAAATACAGCTCACTATTACTGCCATAATAAGTAGTTTGAGGTGACGGGTGAAACTATAAAATAAAATAAATGAGAATGGCATGATGGAATTATCCAGTGCGGATACGTACATTAAAACAACGCACCAAGAGATGTCTGCTGCTCCAAAACTACACATAAGAAGCACAGTCATATTAAGTGCAACAATGTATAACCAACCACTCAGCATTCATAGGAGATCTGTAAAGATCCACTAGGCCTAGTTACCTGATTTAGGTAGGTTCTTTTCCACAAATATTAAATGGTGTCATTAGTAAGAGCTAATGTTAGCCGGCTGATATTGGGAATGAGGTATATAGAGACTAAAATTCAATACCCTAATTATTCAATGCTTTTAGTTCCACTACATCTGAGAAACGACAAACAAAAGTGAGTTGCTACTGATTTGCAGGGGGTTCGTAGTTGGGTGAAAAGTGTGACTAAATTACCAGGGCCCCAAGTGAGGGGAGGGCCCCTGAGGATATATGAAGGATCACAATAAATGTTGTTAACTAATGTAAATGCTAATATTTTGGGTAAATGCATCAGTTGATTGATGTATTAAATGGTGTTGTAGGTAGTTGTGAACCTTGAGCTTACAGCGGCCCATGGCCACTGCTTGTGCATAGGGCCCAGAATTTGGTGCTACGCCCCTGCTGATTTTACATCAAAATTGTGATATATTTACTGCTGAAAAGGAATATTGAATAGGTGGTCAGGTTTTATTTTAGCATTGCTACCTCATGCTGCTGCAAGCTAAGAGTTGGACGGGAAGTGGGTGAGAATACTCTGTGTCATCTCTGGATTCTTTTTTGATGACATCAATGAAACCTTATAATTTATAGAACACTATTTCTCTTAAATTATAATTATGTATAATTATGCCTGATATATGTGTACAGTAAGTGTACTTATACAGGCTACCAGAAGTCCAGTTCTTAAATGAATAGTTCTTTTGAGCTATTTATTTCTCGGGATGTAGCCTTTCCGTGATTAACAAATTATTTGACAATGCTATTTATTAGAATCAAGCATTCCAGAGAGCTGTGAATATACGTATATAATTAAAAGACACTGCATGTGAATTCTAGGAGCACCCGTCACATATAAAATTAAATTATTTCCAAATATATTGTGTATTGTGCTTTAATTCAATACAGTGCTCCATACAATCTTTTAAATCATCCAAACACTCATTTTTATATCACGTATATTGCTATTAAAAATGTCTGGTAGTGTTCAGGTATTGCAAGATTTGTATTTTTCTACATTGCCTCCATTTAACAGTAGCTAAGCCTTGACATTAAAAACAAAGCCACTTTGTGCTTTCGCTTTCTTGGTAGAATTTAAAAGAGAAAATGTGTTAAAATCATCATTAAAGGCGTCATTCTGGACGACGGACACAATGTGACATTCTGTCTGCGTAAATATGGTTTAATAAATGAATTAACTCCATAAATAATGGCTGTAATGACATTTTAGGGGACAATAAGTCTGAGCATTGTCAGGAAATAGTTGATGTATGAGTTTCATGCCTCAGCAGTTCCTCAAAATGAATCGGCACAGGAAGATAGCTAGGGCCTTGCAACTAGCCCATTTCCCAGAATTATCTACTTGTTGTCAATTTGCACAGTGGAATTACACATGCAAATTGCACTGCCTGCACAAACACCACTTGGAGATGATAAAAACAAATTAACAAAGGCTATAGAAGAAGGATTTATTTCACTGGCTCACCCAGGTCAAGCAATACATGTATTTGACGATTGTGTGTACCCAATTTTGGTGTAATTATATCTGCAAATTATTCTTTGTAATCTTATTATTTTTTTTACTTCAACCTGCTTCTTAAACTCATAATTAGCTTCCCCCGCTTCTCTCTCAAAAACAATTCAGCTGGCTGCCCTGTCAGGCTAACAGTGAATAATCTCATCTGGGTGTCATCCTTCTTTTCCTCCTTTCTCGTATCGTTGTTTTTAACGGCTTGTACACTGTACACATGGAGGCTAAAAGTCAAGGGTCATTAAACACGAGAGCACACCATCGGGCCAAATGCACAGGAAAACAGGCATATAGCCAGTTCAGAAGTCAAACTATAGCTACATAATCGCCTCTTAACATGGTTTCTCATATTCGGAGCTAAATGAGGAATCTCTGGACCTCCGTGTTGGCTTGCATTACATATCTCATTTACTTTGTACACACTCAGCTAATCTGCTCTAATGAATTCTGCCACCCCAAGCCAGATCCAGATGACTTAAAATTATTACTCTTTCCTCAGACATGCGCTTCCTCATTTGAGGTTCAACTTGGCTGGCTTGGAAAAAAAAACAGCCTGTCACTGTAAGATACTAATAATTAAGGCTTTGAGATGATTATTTTATCTCACCACACTTATCACCTCTTTTCCGCTTTAACCAAAACTAATAAGGGTTTGCAAGTTTTAAACAACAAAATCTAAATAAATAATAAATGACAGAAATAATGATCTGGAGCCCAAACTGAACAAAACACCAGAATAAAGGGAAAAACTGTCTTAAATAAGACTAATCATAATAATTTTGACAGTAGTAACTGTGATGTATCGCACCACTAAATTACCTTAAAAAGTTCTAGTTGCCTTTGACATTGACTTGTCACATATATAATTAAATTGGTATTAAGTGTAGGGCGGGTGGTATCAGTTATGGACATGGGCTGTGTAGAATGACATTTAATATATCTTGCTGACTTAAGCCCTATCATGTCATACTTACAGTTCTTGATGTTGGAAGAAAATGATGTTTTTAAGGACATAGTAACCAACAAACAAAATATACTTAATCCTAGCCTACAGTATCACATCAGATACATGAATGTCTAAGGCCTCAAAAGGACCAAAACTTTGGTGAAGAAAAAAATGTTACACACAAGCTACATGTCTTCCAACATCTGAATAATAGTTTATACTAATTTAAAATGCCTTTTAGGTTGTGGTATGTGTCTTTTTGCTATGAAATATATATAAAGTAAACATAAGAATTAGTTAGAAATTGTTAGTAGATAAACATTTAGCATAATGAATTGAATCAACTTAGGGTCACGTAGTTAATAACACTTAAATTATTAAGATATATCAAACACAACAGGCTTTAAAGGATTAATACACACCAAAATGAAAATTCTGTCATTAATTACTCACCCTCCTGCCGTTCCAAACCCGTAAGACCTTTGTTCTTCTTCGGAACACAAATTAAAATATTTTGGATGAAATCAGAGAGCCATCTGACCCTCCACAGACAGCAACACAACTGAAAAGATCCCAGATCCAGAAACTCAGTTTTCAAAAATAACATCATTTACTCAACCATTCTTCTCCCCTGTGTTACATCTTCTGCTATTTTAATTTTGGGTAAACTAACCCTTTAAAGAAAATTTTATTTGCTCATCCCTCAACCATTGTAGTGTATTAAAATAATCATAATATTATTGTTAGATGACAAGAGATATATTTAGCATTATTTCAGATATGAGGTTTTACTGGGCTGATGTTTGAAAAGGCTAAGAACGTAAATAAATACTTCAAGAAAGTTAAGGTTAACATGCACTTAACTAAAGGGGCAGTGAGCAGAAAGCATCGCTCACTCACTACAGGTTACAGAACACGCATGTAGAGAGAAAGATAGAGAGTGAAAGGGGCAAATGAGAGCGAGAGGGAGAGTAAATGAGAAAAAGCGCGAGAGATAAATTGCTGGGCACATTGAAAACTACTGACTCCCCTGCTGGAGGCATAACAAGCAGAAATTATATTGATGAAAATTTCTGACATTATGACAATACAAATGAGCTTGTTGCCTCAGAATCTGTGCACACTAAATAAATCATTTAAGTAAATAGGTGGTTTTGCAATTAGGCACAAAGCCCACCCCTATTTAGCAACAAAACAGAAAACTGATGTTATTTGATATAAATAAGCAATTTAAGCATCAGTGTTTTCTGTCTGCCAATGCCACAGGCTAAACAAGATTAGCATGCTAATCATTTGAATGATAATGTGCTGATGCCCTCAGCTGTCTGAATAAATTGGTAGACATCGCTCATATAAGAGCATTCTTATCACTCTGGAAAACATGAGCAATTGTGTGCCATTTGTAAAAAAAAATTAAATACAATATTTTTTATAACTGAACTGGCATACAACTATGTTTAAATAAGTTTACTTATGCCTACCACAAAATGTGCTGCTACTGTATAATAAAGTAAGCCTATAGTATTTTTAATTGTTATACTACGGGGCCACTAAATGCTTGAATCTGATTGGCTGACAAACGTCCTAAACCTTAGAATGTTCGTCAGCCAATCAGATTCATTACATTCGTAACAAAACTGTCTATCTAGAATCTAGGGTGCACAATTATTTTCAGGGAACCGCAAAGCAAATGTAGTTCCAGGAAGCTTTTTGACCACACTACTGTTCCATATCACTTTGCCAAATGCTTTCTATTCACTGATCTGTAATCGGGAACATTATGATGTTATATTCATTATACATCAGTGTTTCTATTATTTCAACAGTGTGACAATAGCAGGAAACTAAACTCCACAATGACACTATTCAAACAAATAAATATAATAATCAATATGATAAAAACGACAGATCATTTCCATGATTTGCCCCAAAACTACATTTTATTATGTAAGGCAAGCAATCTCTAACGCTTTCTCTTTTTCAGACGCACACACACATGTTGCTAGCTCTAACGTTACTTCCCAGATAGCACACGTACATCTAGGAGACATCTATTTGACATCTGCATTTACATCTGCAAGACGTATTATTTAGGTT
>JAUCMT010000024.1:5783493-5805623 GCA_032357475.1 Enteromius thamalakanensis | reverse complement strand
AACAAAATGTATGTCTGTTTATTTATTTTTTCAGCCAATTATTAATCATCTTAATGTCTTTGTTCTGATTTCGAAAGCCTATGATTTGGTATTTTTAGGCCTTTCCTCCATCTGTAAAACACAATCCTGTACCGAAACACAAGACCGGCTCTTCCTCCTGTGCGGGCCCCTCTGGCAACAAGAAAACTGCTAACCAAAAACTCTCCTCTTTGTTCCATTTTCTTTCAGCATTAGCAATTTATCGCAGAATGAACTTTTATTATATCTGCAGATGACTCGCATTAAATTTTTGCCCATTAATTTTGAAATGGGTTTTGAAATGGGTCCTAAGCTGTTATCAAATGCTGGGGAATCTCATTTGGATTATTGTATTTCATTAATTACTTGATAGACAAAGCATACTTTTCAATGTAGATTTTTTGTGCTGTTTAATTAATTAGCATGTTTTCTCTTTTAATTAAAGCCTTTTTTTTCCGAATTAAAGCCCACAGCAAAACACATATATAATTTGTTTGTAATTAGCCTTAATTGGTGGTAGTGGAAGCTTAGCACCCTCGTTTCCTTTTTTTTCTCCTGATTGCCATTTTATTGCCAGTCAGTCATTAATTAAACTGTTTTTCTAATTAGCTTATAAAACTGTTGATGGCACATTTATTGTAAGTGTGAGTTCAAAGCTTGCTAATAAGCCTTGCCTGCTCAGAAGAGGGAAGATAATGAAATGCGCACAAAGCCTGCGAACTTTCAGACTTTTTTCAACTCCCTTGTTCCCTGAAGATGACAGTCTTATGTATCTGGAATCAGATTATTGGGGCTGAAACATAGAGAAGCGCATTACACCGAGAGCTTTTCCAACTAGATCCCCCTCAGAGACGCTTCTTCTCTGTATGTCTTGTAATGCTGTTTGTCAAGTTGGTGGCAAGATTACAGGAACTCCTTGTCTTATTTCCTCCACCACCCCCTTGAGACTGATAAGCTATGTTAACTGGATCTTTCACTGTATACAAGGATATCAAATGTAGGACTCTCAATATGTCACTTTTGTTGAGAGGATTTCGTCTCCTCTGCTTTAGTGTAGATGACACAGGGTATTGTCATGGGAGCGTGGCCTGTTTCCTTTCATTTAGACAGTGCAGTGGTTTTCTTGACATTTTCCTTAGGCATTGTTTTAATGCAAGCCATGATTATTGCAATTTGTTAAAAACTGACAACATGTAGCATAGTAGAGCAAAATGACAATAAAAATAATAATATTGATTTATTGTAATATTAGGGCACCACAATTTAAATAATTCTGTAATCTTTTCGTGCAAATGGATTTTTTTTTTCTTTTTATTTATTCGTTGGTGCTTCGTAGCTGGAGAAAACTGAAAAATTGCTGTGGCGAAAAAGGTCCTTTTCAGCACCCACAATGCAAGGGGTTCCCATCAGTCAAATTACAACATATAGTTTTCACAAATATCTTTTACTGTTGAATAAAAAGGCAAGACAAGCAATAATATGCATTGTCCATTTTCTTGTAACAATACAAAGCTGGTTGAAAATCTGTTAAACCTAGTCAATAAAATGTATCAACATCGTTAGAATCTTCTAGAGGGAACTTAAAATAATAACTAGTAGCATTTAGTAAGTACTGTAATTACATACCACATGGCTGGATACTTATTCCAGTCTTATATAATATGTGTTTTGTTTTAATTATTTTAAAGAGTCAATGTTATGTTTAACAACTACAGTATAAGCCAGATTACAACTCTAGGAGTTTTAATTGTTTACAACCCATGCTTTTTTAGTAAGTGGGTGTGAATGAGACAGCCTGGGTTATAAATGCAAGATTACAATTTATTTAAAACAACTGTAAGGAAATCACTGGATTTATATATTCTGTTTTTAGTTTTTTCTGTAGCAGTTGATAATATACTATACATTACCAAGTGGGGTTTGCTCCACTGTTGACTTAACCCACCTAGTGGCCCTACATTGGAGTTACAGCGCTGAACAAAATGAATTCATCCCTCACAGACCTTTCAAAGGTCACGTCATTAATAGCACTAAATAAACCCAGCACTGAATAAGGCTTTGCCGAGGACTGGCGTAAATGGCACACAATACCTGGAGAGAAGAGAGGTAAAGGACAATGGAAATGCACTGAATGTTATTCTTACAGAAATATGGGAAGGTTTAGTGTGACTACCTAGAACAAAGAGCACAAGCGCTTTTTGTTGTGTATGTTAGCCCCCCTCTGCCCACTTTTTTTGGGGGGATTGTGATTTTCATTCCTTTTTTTCCTGCCCTGCATTTTTCCTCTGTGCCCGCATTTGATGTGAAAGGATTTGGCACTAAGTCACAAGAGAGGGAAAAGGAGGGGGAATAAAGATGAAAAAGGAGGGAAAATCGTGAAAAGTGGATCAAAAAAGTAAATGAAAAATAATGTCATATTACGGAAATTATGAGAGGCTAATTTGTGCCGACTTTTTGCTAATTTTGTTCTTGCCACAGAAAGATGTGCTGTCACCTGCTCTGCGCTACACTGATGACAGTGCCAGTGATCCATGAAATAAGCTGCCGCCGGCTTTGTTCTGATAAGAATGAACAAATCTGCACAATGTACTGCGCTCCGAATCTCATTTTCATACTTGCATGCAGGCTAAAAGAAATAAGCTGTTTGCAAGGCTTGATTAATCAGACATTTGAGAGCTTTTTTTTCTTTTTTTGTCTCTTTGATCTGCTCTGTCTCCTAGGTAACTTGCTTGACATTAATGTTGAGCCCCTGTAAAGACAATCGTGGATAGTAGACTGGACTGATTAAAAAAAAAAAAAAATTAAGACCTTTAATGCTTTGAATATAGTAATGTGTGCGAAAATCAGGGAGTCCCGGTTGGAAGAGCGAAGGGTGGGGGACTTTATTTTGCTTGTGGGTAATCCTTGTTTCGAAAATGCAGATAAATCTGAAGATTTAAACAGCAAAAAAATCTTCGTTTTGTTGTCTCAAAATGCTGCTTTTTGTCGGTTACGTGAATATATGTATATATATATTTTTTTTTTCTTAACAAAGCTTATTTGCAATCTACACTTTTCTGCTCGAGACTGCTTTATAGCACCTTTTCCCGCTTAAGCGTGCCTCTCCAAAAACACCCTGGTGTGTATTATCTGCGAGCAGATCTGCGTTAAACATGCGCATGATCACCCATTATAACTTCCCTCTCTTCGCTGTCTTGCTAGAAAACATGATTTATGGCTCTTAAAACCTGGGAAAAAAATGGCAAGGATTTAAAAAAACTGTCATAGTGTGTTAGCTTCAGGTTATGCAGACGCCTTTACAAATCTTCCAAGTGCCTGTATAGATGAATGCCTCGAGGGCCCAGCCGGAACCCCGCTCTCTCAGCCTGCTAAAGGCCTTATCTTAAATCCAAGCAAAGTACCATTAATCTTTTTGAAAGACCTTTATGGCTTTTAATGTATCCCAAATTAGAACATTTTACACCCTTGGTTCCTGAAATATGGCGATAAAAAGCCTTTAGAGTTTAATTTCTCCTTCCTGCTCGCTCTGACCTGCCTAATCCCAGCATGCATTAGGAGATATTTTAGTTTCAGTCTTTCTAATAAAGTTTATCCCACTTAATTATAATTGAAACATTTTTTTCCACTCTCTTGCTCTCTCCAGGTTTTTTCGAGCTTACAAATGGTGGCACATTTCCTCATTACCAACTGAGTTTTTTTGTGTGTTCCCTCTGATTGTGTTCTTTCACTGTTCTAAAGAATTACCCTCATATCCCCTCCCAAAAAAAAAGGCGGCGAGAGAAAGGCAGTTGGTAAAAAAAAAAAAAAAGAAAAAGAAAAGCGCTTGCGATTTGTCCAAGTGTTTATCAAAGTTTCTTGCGGTCCAATAATAAACCTGTCCCAGGAGTGATGAAGAGGCCCGGACTCTCCTTTTGTTTCCTGAGCCCTCTGTGTCACTCTGGCTATTGGAATTAATCTAGCCACACCACACACATTTCCCCTCACTGATACCGCCGACATGCGCCTTTCGCCCTCCTCCATTCATTTTGCCGTCCTAAGTGCGTGCACTGCAATTTTCTGAATTAAAAGGTCCTCTTTAGATGAACAGATAACTATATGAGATAATAACATTAATTATGCACATCCATGCTGAGCGCTGGAACAGAGGGTTGGGTGTCCTACTTCTATCTATGAACCACAAATTCTTTTTTCGATTTAGGAACTCGAGCATGTGTGTGTCCGTGACGCCATCCTCGCAGTGATGAAGATATGTCGTGTTCGAGCACCACCTTGATGCACTGGCAGCATTAGTGAGGTTTGACAGGCAGACTGATTTTCCCCAGCTAATGGAGCTTGTCTCTGTCTCCTTCTCAATAGCTGGCCGTGAAAATTGCACAAGCCGCCGATTGCCGTGACTTCGCCCGCACCAAACAGGAAGCGGAGGCTTCCCAGGCAGCCCGAAAACGGAGGAAGCAAATCGCTTGGGGGTTTGTTGTCTGCTTTTTTTTCTCTCCTTCTTCTGTTCGTCCCTGGTGCTGATACCCTGCAGTTTCATTAAGTCACTCTGCATTTCACACTTTAGATGTCCCCTCTTTCCTGGACATGCTGCTGTGTGTTAACTCATGTGTATTCACTAGAGCTTTCTAATGAGTATGCGGATGCTGCTTATCTTTTTGGTCAGTCAGTCCCTTTAGAGGGTCTCTGAATGCCCATTGTGAGCTTATAGCTATGATTATACTTTTCAGATTCAGTTTGTGCTTGACTGCAATTATATCCAACCATTTATCCAAACTAATCTGTATTTCTGATTTGATTTGTTTTTGATATTGCTTTTATTATATATATATATGTGTGTATTTTTTTTTTTTTTTACTCTGATTTGTCACATCCACTGCATTTTGTTTTGTTTTAGGTTTGAAGCAAAGAAAAGATGGGAAACCAAAAGCAATATGGGATTCATGTGACATTCGCTGCAGTTGAAACATTTCTATGAAGACGAGTAAAGATTTGGCATGTTGATAATTGTTTATTGAGGTAATCTTTTTATAATGCAGTATTATTGCATTCAGATCTCTTTTTTTGTCATTTAACATTTTATTTATTTCTGAATCAGTTTTTTGTTCATTCCTTCAGATTTGTGGGTCATTTTTTTTATGTAGCTAAATAAATTCCATAAGCACACCATTATTGTTAGATTGGTCGTTATTGTATGTATTTTCGTTTCTTTTCTCCTAATTAAATCTGGCACGTACGGCCACACACGCCATTTATTTACTGCCATAAGTGGGTTAATCAGGAGCTGCTTTTTTTCTTCCACGGAGGTATGGAGCGAGGGAAGAGAAAGGAGAGATTAGGGGCCTAATGCAATGTACAGGATAATATGCAATAGGATTTGCCTGGGCAAAATGAAATTTGTCGGCTGTAAGGAGGTTTGAGCAGTCATAAACGAGGAGTTTAGTCGGGTTCGAGTGTAAGATGACTGTGTGTGAGGGAGAAAGAGAACGAGACTGAGAACTGTGTGTATGACACCGGACTCAACCCATGATGCATCTTTGAGAGGATTCCTGTGGCCAGTGCACATTTTTACAAGCCTGTCTGTTAGATACGATCCAGTTTACGGCGCTTTCCAAATATGAAATGTATTTATGTCTATATAGACTGTATAGATATTATTCTGTTATTCTGAATTACTTACCAAAAAATCCTAATAATAATCCTAATATCAAATACACAACAAAACACCATAATAGAAGTAATACATAATCATATTTTCCAAGGCTTCTGAGAATACGTGATGATTTTGTTTGAGGACAGGCTAAAGTCGTTAATTAGCCAAAATATTGCATTGTGTTAAAAATAACATGAAATAAAACACATGATCTTAAGTAAATAATAATGACATTTTTTGAGTTTATTACTTTTAAGTTTTAGCAGGATTATTCTTTATGCCAAGCACCTTCCCTTTTTAGACATCCGTCCCACCTCCACGGTTCGGTCTCGTGAGGTCATTAGAATGTGGAAACTCGCTCCCTTGATTTATGCTCTGTTGGCCTGAGGCAGAGACATCTGTAATTTTAGGGCTTTGACATACCCACCCTGACAACAGCCAACTGACAACTGTAGCACAAACTTGTCAGTGCTGCCTTAAGGCAAGGGGTGTGGTTTCAGCCCTGCCAGTTACCAATGGAAACATCTCACTAAAAGTAAAGCACCGCTCTGTTGTAAATGCCTTCTTTAATATATCAGTCAAACTGTGGTTGTTAGATCACTAGTATACGAGGTCTTATACTGTGTCTGCACCGGATGCAAGGGTCTAAAAGACACAAACTAAAAAAATGAACAACACGACAAATCTCCGACACTAAACTGATGCCTCATTTTGTTTCTGACAAACCTTAAGTGCCTTACTTGGTTAAAGGGAAATCAAAGTACAGTATCCACTGGCGGCACAATTCAGATTCCCACTGAATTGTTTGCCTACTGTATTAAATATAGTATATTTATTTTACATACTGATTTGATTAAGGGAAATATGCTTCAAGAGTCAGCAAGGATATGCTAAATTAATAAAAAAATTTTAAATATTTAAAGTCAACTTATAGTAACGGCTTCTGAATATTCAGGGGTTGCATTTACAGACATATTTATATTTCAAAATACATTAGTCAACATTTTTAGGGGATCAAAAAAGTTCAAAGTTGTCCCAAGAATGTTTTTTTTAAGGTTTTAGTACAAATGTACTCCAAATGTCAAAAACTACTACATATTATAACAGTAAAGGGCTTTTACATATTATATGTAGTGTTAGTCTTCAATATATTAATATTTCATAAGCTTTATAGTTTGTTTTTTTATGAAATGTTCCTTTGATTTATGCATATTTCAATAACTCATGCTTCCAAAATTCACAAGCATCTCTGAATGTGTTTAGGACATGTCCAAGGCTGAACCGCACCTCATCAGTCTACCATTAGTCATTTTGGTCTTTTGTCTTTAAGGAGGGCACATGTCATCACCTGTGAGGTGCTAATTACACTCATCTCACAGAAGTCTTTACAGTGAAGGTCTTATCTGATGAAAGATGACATCTTTTCACCCTTCCAGGCCTTACATCACCGAACTGAAATTCACACACATTTACAATGCAAAGGCTTGTGCGAAATATTTTAATTGTTGCATTGCGCAACAGTCTGAAGAAGGTTTCCAACAGCGTTGTAAGGTCTGCCAGAGACATTCATAATTATTAGTTATAATACTCTGTCAGACAGTTTTTGCCTTGAAGTGGTAAGTGATGTTTCAAGTTAATGCAAATATAAATTATACTATATAATTTATAGACCCTATGTAGCTTCCTACAGGATTTTTGTTCCAGCAGGGGAGCTCATATCTTCTGTATACAGTTCATTCAAAAAAGTTATTTCATGATTTTAAATACTTTCAATATTACTGCTTTTACTCTACTTTTAATAAAATACATGCAGCCTTGGATACCTTTAAGAAACACTAAAAAATCTTTTCCACCGGGCCACAGTCTTAAATGTTAGTATATAGGTATGTATGTATATTATTAATTCACTCACATGATTAACATGTTGATTCAATAACTGCCGGGATGAGTTGAGTAATAAATCTGCCATACTTATAAGTGTAACTTATAATTTTAAAAAAATAAGTCAGATTAAAATGATTTGTTTTAGTACTTGTGTTTATTCCTTGTGGTGTATGTTTTCTTTCATTTTAATCTAATTTTTTGTTGTTGTCCTGCAATTGTTTAGTATTCTCACTGTAGAGTACCTCCTATCCTTCTGGTCATTTAAAACCAACGCCACAATTATTGAAACATGGGACTTGAAATTATTTGTTCCAGTAAAAACCGAGCAATGATTTGTGCGAGCAGAACCTGCTCCAATCTCCTCAGCCTTTTGAAAATAACCTGTACATCATTTACAGTAATCCCATGTCCTCCAGGAGTCCGGAAGGAACATGCATCTGCTGAGAAGCTAGTCTCCAGCAGCATACATAAACCATTTCACCATGAGGCAATGTTCAAGAGACCGGCTTTCAAAGAACATGACCGTCCTTCCGCTTAGAGGGGTTGCTTGACGGCTCAGTTCCCTATCAAAAGCATCTCAGTCTATTAATCTCTTTGAACATGGCACAAAGCCTTGAGCTGTGTGTTTGTAGCATTTAAAGCAGGACAATCCGCTTTTCAACGTCTTCGTGTAGCTTTGCAGCTCGGGCAGCGTTTCTTTACTCCAGGCCAGGCTTGCACCTTGACCCGTGTTGATTTGTTGTGAAGTGCTGAGGAAAACTCTTGATGCACATGTTGAAGCACTTAAGGGGGGGGGACGGTTATTGTTAAGAAAAGAATAACATAAAAAAAAAGAAGCTCAGTGACACCAATCCTGTTAGATGCTTAAACGAGGCTACAGTGCCTTGAAATCCAGGTTTTTGCCGTGAAGTCGACATTCGGACATGGTAATCCCTCTTCACTAGAAACCTTCCTAGAAGAACATGTAAACACCAATACTACAAGTGGAACCCTGAGGACAAAATTGCAGCCGAGATTCTCTAGATAAACGGTTTAGCATGTACAATGTGATTAACACCAATTCTTTTTCGAGAAGAATAAAAACTTAGCTTCCAACCAATTAAACGTTTTGTCGTGTTCGTGTGAGACCACTGCTAGCGTTTCACTGGAAGACAGGAAAAGAGAAGCTGTCTGTGAGGATGTTGATATTTTCCTCCGCTGATTTAAGGACCTGCTTAATTCTGCCGTATACGCGTCCCTCGCAGATGTTTTGCAGTTTTAATTAGTGTAATCATCACTCTTGAGAGAGGCCAGGAGGTCACTCAGCAGGCCTTGTTTGTCAAGATGCTCAGAATAATAACACAAAAGACGTGTCATTTATTCTGTCGCTGCGTTCATTAAATAATTATATGTGTCAAGACAAAAGATTCTTAATCAGTCAGGAGAAGAAAAAATAGGCTCATTACGGAGTCAAATGAACCTCCATGCTCAAGAAAATGAGTTGGACTGTTTATGTTACTGTAGTGTCAGTATTTCAAAAGCATTTGATGGATATAAACTGAAATTATATCAACATTTTAGATGATGAGACAGATAGAGTACAGTGTCACAGAATTAGATGGATTAATTATTTTAATGGGACCTACATATATTAACTTTATTAAAACTTGCTCTATTTGTCATTGGTTTAATATAAATAAACTGAAATGTCAGTGCATTCCAATTATTACATTTGTTAAATATTGATAAATTCCAACAGCACTATATTATATTTGAAAGTATATGCTCTGGAAACAAAGTAGACAATTTACATTGGTCCGATTTAAAAAAAAAAAAAAAAAAAAAAGTACAAATGCAATTTCTGTATAATTAAAATTAAGTTGTGCTTTGGCTGAATATTGATATGCCAACATGTGAAACCGAAAAATTGTATTTTACTTTGAAAGCACTTTAATTGTACTTATTATTATCTAAAAATAACTCTTGAAACAAACTGGAAATGAACTACCAATTAAAATTATGGTATCTATAAATGAAATAAATGTTCCCTAGAACAAATATGCTGAATGCGCAGACATAATGCTCTTTCGTCATTAAAAAATAATGACATATTGAGTGTTATCAGAATTAATTATTAATTAATCTTCATGAATATTACACAGCTCTTTTTAGTGAAATTAGTCGATGCACATAAATGCAATATAATCTGTAGAGCGAAATTGCTGTATTTCCATATCTTTGAAACACTAGCTGACGCTTAATTTAAAGAAATAAGACAAAGGTTTCGTTTTAAGTTCGAAAAGTTTAACTTCAAAGTTTTTGAACCCCAAAACCTTATTGTGACCTGTGAAAACGGGCACAGAGTCGCTCAGTGGTCAAGCCACAGCAGTGTAAACACACCTGCAGTGAATGATTCACCTTCACCCTCAGGGCTCTGACACCAACTGACCGAACTAGAGAAATGCCCCTGTCTTACAAATGGACACTAAGCGCTCGCAAAAGCCTTCAGGGGATCTGCCCAAATCATCTTAAGTGACGTAATTACCATTAGCTTGATTTGTCTTTGTAGCCGGGTAGTGAAGTGAAGGTTGCTGCGGAAGCCCAGTGAAACCTTTAGCCTTTTTCATTGGAGATTCAGTGTCTGCTTGTAGACAAAAGGTATTCCTTTCCTGAGCTAATAATTACAAACGTTAGCTTGATTAGAAATAACCCATTAACTGGCAACGTTGTCCTAGCAACTTGAAACATGTTTTGCCAAGGCCGCATATACTGAAATAGCCTCTGATGATGAAAAACATGCCATCAAATAGGTTTAAAGCAAGTCGGAAGAAACAAAGAAAAGAAAAAAATGCTTGGCAAAACAAATTCGGACAGGCCGGTGTATCAGCAAGTTCTAACGAATGCCTGAAAATTACACTTGGCAGAAAGCGAAACAATTTAACGTGCATGTATTATAATCAACTGGGTCATTAAATTTGCTGGAGTAGCTGTGGCGGTGTTGTGTAGCCGCGCTCCTTCGAGTTATGGCAGCGTCAGTGTTTTCATGTCGAGGGCTGAGCTTACTTTCAGCGTAGACCTGATGAGTGCTGAACCAATTTGTCTCTGAACCCTTAGGAACTTTGCACAACTCTCTAAAGTAATTCCCTCACTTCTGGCTGCCTAAAACCTAGTCCCAGCACAAACAATAGCAATGCTTTGTAAAAGCCATTCTAAAACCTCTGCCAAGCATAATTTATCATTTGAATGACAATAGGCCACTTAACACAGCTTAAATTATTTCTTTGCACTATCAGCTACTTGACTGGATATGTGTTGTAACTGCACACTATCATTAACTGCAGAGTTTATGAGGTAGTCCCTTATCAAAGGCTCTGCGCCACAAGTTTGGGTAGGAACTATGCTGAACTTTCTGTTTTCTCTCTGAGGTAGAAACTGAATAACACAAATCACATATTTCATGGTGTGAAAGAGCTGGTCCTGAGGGAGTGGGTCGTAATTTAGTTGTTTTGAATATTTGCAATCATTTGTGGAACTCGGATGGCTTAATTCACGTGCCGCAGTCGTTATGTTAAATTAAAAGTCTTGCAGATGTATGTGTATCTGCGAATATTCAGGCTGATTGTTACATATTTCTAAAAGGATAGTTCAGCTGAAAATGGAAATTCTGTCTTTTAATCACCCTCACCCTCTTAAATTTTTTATAATTTTATTATATATTTTTTTGTAATAGTCTTTTGACAAAAGTTTTTCCCATTTATCTTCATTAATTTTTGTTAATTTTGGTCCTAGTTGCTCTTTTCTATGTAATTAAAGTTAATGGTGTCTGTGGTTCCCTTTCAGTTGGTCACTCTGAGTCACATCGGATATGACAGATGAATTGGGATCTTGCTTTCTACTGCCATATTCACATACCCCACTGCATAGGACAAATTATGGATTCAGAAAGAGTGTATGTGGGTTACCTAACTACTATCCGCTGTTTAAATTTATTTAACATCTAATGAAAAACACTTTTATGTTTATATTCCATGCTGTTTTCTGATGCTTTCTTATCTGAAAATGTTTCTAATCTGCGTATTATTGCAGGTGAGTGTCACGTCATTCATGTAAAATTAATCACCATAAATGTGTCAGGGGAAATAGTAAGGCGATATTTAAAATAATTAGTAATAAACAAGTGTTTTCTCTGAGTTTGTGTTGCAAAGACGAATAGGTTTATCTCGCCATATGTAACTTGGAAGTCATCTTAATGGATTATGATTAGGCTATAATTAAGGCGTTTGATAAATTTTTTTTTGTTAAGTGGTCATTTAAAGCTTTCTATAGATACATTTATCATGTCTTTTCGGTTCACTTTAGCTCCTGTTCAAGAAGCGAAGGCAGAAAATTATGTTTTCTTGATTTTGTCAGTTCACACAAATAAAAGTAGACCCTTCACAGTTCTGAGTGATGCGTCTTACCTTTATCAGAAAAAAATGACAACGAATGATATTTTGGTTCTACTGAAAAAATAAAAGTGCTTGCACTAGTGCCTCCGTATCCTAGAGCAAACTTCCAGTCTCCGAACACATTTGGATATGCTAGGCTAACACATTTATTATTATATTGAGGTTTAACGTTGAAACATTTTTATAAGCTTGAATTATTTTAGTATTTAGGCTGCATTCATTTTATTTTAGGCAAGTCGTGATGATCGAAGTATTGCGTTTACACGAGTTAAAGGTACCGTATGTAAGAAATTTATTGTAATAATCATAAAATGTCTCTGTTATGTTCAACAGGCATTAAGAAAACATGTTTTTTAAAAAGTTAATTAATTAAATTAAAAGTACTCATATCGCCGACAGAAGTAGTACAGCCTCGATATTCTCGTGTAAAAAGCGCAGTTGCAGCCCTCAACTGATGTTTATGTTGTCATGTTTTGTTTTGGTCATGTGCGTCATGTCTGAAAAGGAGCCGGGTAAAAAAACCCTCTCCAGTATTTTGAATTTTGACTGCAATACCAAGTTCAACCACAAGATGTCAATTCTACATTCGGTTCCTTTAAAGTTTAATTGCAATACAATATAAATGAGCAGCTGGTGCAGCACATATTCAGCTTTTACTTCAGAGCCGAGCGTGCACAACGTTCAGCTTCCTCTCCTCCCCCCTCGTTGCAAGTGAACAGCAGTTCCTGTGTCGAGTGGGTTGCTACAGTACATCAGGTTGCAACAGAAAATATTCCAGCGGTCCCCCACTAGTGAGTTTTTTTTAGGCAACCGTTATTTAGAACGTTCGCCTTTACTCTTTCCATGGCGACGCGTCTTGCTTGTCATGTGACACATCGCGAGCGCAATACCGCAGACAGAGGGATCGCCTTTATTTAGTTTTTCCTTTTTATTTTAAATATTCACAAACTTGCTCACCGTTTCATAAATAGCCTGATATTCTAATTTACAAATATATTTAAATAAGTGTGTTTCATCATTTCAGCACCTTTAGAAATGATCTTGATCATGATCTGTAACATGAGATGTGCGCCGTCATGTTTGTTAGCGCTGCAGTTCAGAGAGTCTCATCAGTCAGATTTACAGCACATACTGTAAATTTATCAGTTTCTCCTGAAATACATGCGATTAAGTGACTGGTGAACTGAGTGAAGAATAGAGGGAACTTTATAGCTTATTAAACCATGTTTATCTGATATGAATAAAACACATCGGCAAATGAAATTTGAATGGGTTGTTATTGTTGCTTCCATTGACATCTTAGTGTATTTTACAAGCTCTAAATGTATTGTTTCGCTAGTGCTTATTTGTATTTAAATGTCAGAAACCTAAAATATGCATTATGTGGTTAGGAATACTGTATAGTTGTGATAATGACAAGCAAAGTGCACGTCTCTCTCTGGCTCAGCACCAGCAAATGCGCGAAACAATTCAGTTTGAATTTGGCAGTAATGCGACGTCACCGAACATTCTGTACTATCAGGGGCATGGAATAAAAAATCCAATATGTGGGATTGTACCGCTCAAAAGATTAATAGTTAATAATATAGTTAAAATATATTAGGTAGGATTAGGGATGTGGTCATGCAGAATATTTTGCAATAAACAGATAATATGCTAATAATATGCATGATAATAAGCAAATAGCTAATAGTCAGGTATAATTTTTATTAAAGTGTTATTAAAAAACCTTGCCAACCCTAAACTTTTGAGGGCAGGTCCGTTCAGATAAATATTATTGTAATAGGATTTTTACAGGCACAGCCAATTTCTTTCCCAAAAAATCTGACCATTTAAAAACATTTACAGCCTGCGTAGCTAAAATCAACAGGCGCTCGTTCAAAGTTTTGGCTTGATGTCCTTAAACCAACTAAGTATTTCCAGCTTAGGACTTATTAAAAGTCCAATGACAGATGCGAAAGAACAGAAACGGGCCTATTTCATTAGCTTTGCTATAACTGATATAATGCATGCTTGCATTAATCCTTTTTGTCTGAGAGGAAAAAGTGGACTAAATGAAGTTCTCGGTTCTCTAAACTAAGCTTGTTCACAAACAAACTAGAAGCCTGAATGCTAAATATCTGACGTCATGAGGCTTAACAGCATTAGGCCTCTGTTGTGTATGCAGGAACCAGTACCGGCGCTCTGCTCCGCCATTCTTTTGGAAAGCCCAGATTTAATTAGTGCATAAATCCCCTGAAAAATTCATGAATTTGCCTTGCCCCCTCGTTGCAAGTGACTCGGGCAGTGGTATGAGGCTTGCAGGTCGTCCCAATAAAGCAGGGTCACGCATGCAAACGCTCGCACACGCACGCACCCACATTCAAAGTAAGAAAGCGAAAAGAAACAACTGTTTATGTAAATAGGGGCTGTGTGTTTACTTGACGGAAGAATGGCAGGGCCCTGGTCTCCCCGTTCAGCTTAGCGAGTCCCAGCCAAAGGGGACCTCTCACCAGCAACTCCAGCCTTATTAAACTGATTACCAACTCCAACTAATTAATCAGAAACGAGGAGGGAGCAGTGTGCGCCGCTCCCAGACTCCCCCCTTTCTCTCCGTCTCCTGGTCCAAACCCCCCTCCTCCACTTTTCTCAGCTCCCCTTTTCTCTCGTCTCTTTCCTCGGCTGTGATTGAAGTAGGGGGACGGTTATTTTTCATGCATCATCAGAACTGGTGGGATGGGAGGACGAGTAGTAATTACCTTACACAAACAAGGCTGAGATTGCCTGTGAAGCCACCTCTTTATTTTAGCTGGTGAGGAAAGAAGCGGGTAGAAGGGGGGAGGAAGGGAAAAGGGCCGCATAATTACTTTAAAACAGAAGTACAAGTGTGCCTCTTTAAGAGGATGTTGATTCTTTTATTTGAAAATACATTTCTTTAAAGGGATAGTTTGTCATCATTGAAAATTGTCATCATTTATTCATCATCCCACTTGTTCTTATCCTGTATGAGTTATGTATGAGAAGTTATTTTGAAGAATGTTGGTAACCAAACAGTTGACGGTAGCCATAGTAGTACTTCCATAGTATATTTTTCCATACTATCAAAGTCAATCACTACAATAGACTATTATCAGTATTCTTCAAATAACTTATTTTTTGTTCATCAGCTGAAAGAATTTCATACAAGTTTGGACCATCTAAGCAACCTCAACAAGTGACCTTTAACTTTCAGGATGAATTAAAGAGGTAGTTCACCCAAAAATAAACGTTCTGTTATCATTTGCTCAAATGCATTTGACTTGAACACTAAAAGAGACATTTTGTTACAAAATTTTCCGTTTGTGTTCTATTATACATATTGGAGTTCCTTTGAACCAAAAAGATCCCTTTAAATTTTCTTTACAAAAATCATGTTTTTTCATTATGCATTCCAATTAATTGATTTATCGTGCAGCCCTAGAATAAAGTCATTTTTTTTGTTTTCTTTGTGCACAAAAAGTATTATTGTAACTTCATAACATTACGGTTAAACCACTACCCTAGTAAAAAAGTCATACATTTAAAATATATTTATTTCATACTAAATACAGTTCAATTCTATTAACATATTTACAGACCGATCACTCGAGTCCTACTGATATAAATGTAACATCTCAATAGCGGGGCAGTTCTCTCTATGATGGACCAGGCAGTCTACCTCAGAAGAACTAAGCACTTTATGGGAGGTGGCGGTGCTGCTGAGTAAAAATCAGATACAGTAGGTGAGTTAATCACAACTTTAAATTTTACTGTGAATTGGTTTGGATTAGGGCTGGGCGGTATATACCGCACAATATATTATATGCATCTCATCAGTAAAGCCGGTTCTTTGATTAGCGCTAAATCTACGTCACCTGTATTTAGAAGGAACGCTAGCTTATACACAGAGCCGTAGAACGCTGAGAAGCTGCGCGTTGAGTTTCGCGGGTGATTCAATGCGCAGCTTGTCAGCGATCTATGGCTACCTACCGCCCAGCCCTAGTTTGGATTTTGTTTCTGTTTTTTTCTTTAAAACAAACTACAACAAGACAGAGTAAACAATAACTATACCCTTGGGTGTACCCACTAATTAACTATACATTACACAATAAATCACTCTCTCAATCAATCAAACTAAATGACCACAGTTAGTGATGATAAACAGATAACTGGAGTATACAAATCAACTGTCAACTGAGTATACAATGTGTTTGTGCAGTTTGAGCAGTGGAAATGATGCTCTTCAAATTCTCAGTTCCCAAAGAGAAAAATAGTTTCAGTCACTGGAAACAACACTCTCTTACTTGGTTGAAGAAAACTATAGTGAAAACTGTCCTTTTGTTCCAGGTTCTTGATCCTTTCAGTCAAGGTGCAAGGCTCTCCATCAATTCCAGGGATCTCCAATGAAGTTTATCTTCACAAGAAAAAAAAAACAGGTCTGTATGTTCACAGGCCAGTACGCTTTTAATTTTGTGCATCAAGAGTGATTTTCAACGAAATACATAACACATGAATGAAATAATACATACATGCATACTGTTTATGCAACTTATGTTATAATAACGATTTACCTTGTCCATTCTAGTCTTTTTTCACAGGTGCACGAAATCAAATTGGCGTCGGCGAACCGCAGTGACGCACTGAATGACACAATCACACTGCAAATGAACAATCACTTCATATAACATCACAGTTGAACACTATTTAATATGCGTAAACCAAATAAAACTATTATGTATGACCTGCTGTCATTCGTTTTTAACATTGATCGTATCAGTTTTACAACTCACCAACTCCACACGTAAGTGGTGTAGGAGTAACACAGCACGCTGAATCATCCAATGTTACGAACTGTTTTGCTTAGTTAATTCGAAGCTTGAAAGAAATAAAGATATTTTTCATCTGATCAGGTTTCTCTGTATCAATCTAGCTTGAACAACGATAGCCTGCAAGCAAGTGGGCGGGGCCAACAACCGAATGCTGCGATTGGCTCCTTTTAATTTCTTAGTTCAAATCGAAAAAACTTATTTAGATATTTCCCCCCCAATCTATATAGATTTCCGTTCTTATGAATGGTCATTATATTGAATTTAGACAACGTTATATATAATAATTTCAATCATTAAACAGGGGTTACATAAACATTTTAATTAAATTTTATTTGGAGTATTACTTGTTCACAATGCATATTTTGTATTGAAATGTGTGTTAATGCAACTTTTAACGAGGATTGTATAATATTGCCCTTTAAATGAAAAATATATTTAAAGTGCACCTTGCAATATTTCCACTTAAGCACAATCAAATATACTAAGTATGTTTTTTAATTGGACTTCAGCACTACTTCTAGTACAAAATTAGTTGTTCCAATTTCCAGTTTAGTATACAATTGCATTGCATAAGTGCATAAATATGAAAATGTATGAGCATGAATAAATATTTAAAAATATTTATTTTTCAATAGGGTATTTTAACAATGTCCTTACAACATTTATGGACCTTGAATGAGTTCAATTGCTGTGTATGCAGGTTTCTTAATGTGTATTTCCCGAAGGTCTTACGGGTTTGGAGCGACATGAGGGTGAGTATTTAATGACAGTCAAATTTCTCCTTGTGTTTCACAAAGGAAAAGGTTTTAAATCAAATGAAGGTGAGAAAGTAATGGCTCTAATTTCATTTTAGGATGACTCATTTATTCCTGTAATATCAGTGTGCATCATGGCACCATTTGTTTCTTTTGGTAAACTGCAACAATTAAAAAAAAACACACAAACACTACAGCTTGCTCTTCCAATATTCCCTAAGTTCCAAACCCTCCAAACAGAGTGAGATGCCATTGTCAGTGTGTTTTTCCAACACGTTTCTCCGGAGACCAGACTAACACAGTCTTTTCTTCGAGCAGCCAATCTCTTAAAATGCCAAGTGTAACTGGGTGCCCTACTGTTCCTAATTAAAGCATGATTAAAGAGCAAAATGAAGGATTCCACAAAAGATGTATTCTCTCTCCCTCTCTCTCTTTCTCTGTCTCCGTCTCTCTCTCTTCAAGGAGTTCAGATTAATCCCCATTGGATGTAGTTGAACCATTTATGCATTCCTCTTCTTCTGTTTATCAAATAAACCCAAGTAATTAGAGACTTTAGATAAGTAGGCTAAATGGATGCCCACCCTGTGTTATCCAAGGCGCTCTATCCTGATAGGAACTCTAGTGTTTGGTTAATATCTGCTGTTATCCTTGTTGGAGAACAATGCCTTTGTGTCTGGCATCTTATATTATGCTCACTGGGGCTTCTTTGACCTTAACAGACAGGATAGTCTGATTACACAAACCACAATTCTGAATGTTACACACTGACATCACGCTTTCATTCGGATGGAATGAAAGAATATACATTACCCATCAAAAAGTTGGAAAAAATGTTAGTTATTTAAGTGTTTTTTGAAAGAAGTCTCAAGTTGCATTTATTTAATACAGTAAAAATACAGTAAAACTGTAAGTTTGTGAAATCTTATACTTTATTATTAAGTGTTTATTGTATTTTACTGGACAAATGCAAAACAGCGTTTTTCAGACAGCTTAAACAAGCTGGAGAGAAAAGTGTGTTCTTACCAGATGAAGCTGGTGTCTCTGTGAAGATCACAAGCACAGACGTTTTTGTTCAAGTCTTCATTGTGGTTTGATTTTCCAGCTTCAAACTGAATACCATTACGCCTGAGAATGTGGAAAACCCCTTGAAAACATCTAAGCGTCAGAGTACCTGAGTTGGGCCTGTTGGCAACCCTTATGCTTAACAAAAAGAGGATTAGTTGTCCGTACTTTAGTCAGCCATAGAAAGTGAAACCAAATGGAGCCAGAGCTTTCCTTTCTGATACTGGTGCTATAATAGCATCTGTATCATTCTCCCATATTACTTACAGTTCAGTAGACACGTACTTTAGCGTTATTGAGCTTTCTTAAAGGAAGAAAAGAAATCAATATGAGCAAATCAGCCTCTCATCTCCACACGCTAATCTCTCAAATCCTTTATGGATTTTCATCCATTCATGAGATGATTTGACAGACACTTTTACACGTTTAAAAGACAATCAGATGTGTTTAATTGATTGCCCAGTGAGCTTGTTTCGTTACAGGAAAGGAGGATGCTAAATCAGATCATCGCATTGTCTTTGTTTATGTAAGGACTCAGAATCGACTGCTCGCTGTTGTTGGATTTGGCTTATCCTCCGAGGATATCCGTTGTATTTCTTTTCATTTACAGTAAGAAAAGCCTTGCTATGATTTTGCCTATCCCTTAAGAGATACCTGCTATAAAATACTTGGATAAAGATGACAAACATGTCTAAGATTAAGGTTCCTCGTTTGGCATGAATTAAAAGCTCATTAGCATATCTCCTAACTGTCCAGTCGTCCAAAACCAAGCCAATCGTTTCATGACGAAAACCTTGAAGTTAATAGCCTCCTTGTGTTGAATAAACAGAATTAAGTAGGTCAAAATATGATTATGCGCTGTTAGTGTGTTAAGCTCTCTCCTATTTCAATGGCTCTTTGTATAAATTATGCTAATTATGTTAGCTATTCTCAGCTGATTGGCCTCCAAATCATTTAAAAATGATCAGCGCTCTGAATTGAATTATGCATTCGAATTTAGCAAAGGATCTTCAGGGTATACATTGAAGCAGTCTTATTCCAGTTTTTCCATATGATTGGTATTTAATAGTATTCTCTGAACATTTCTCTCTCTGATGTCATCGCTAATTAGATCAAGACTTACAGTAATTAGGTTTTAAAAGTTTTTGCCGGTTTCCTCTGACCATGGTAGCTGTTTCAAATGGTCATTTTAATTCTCTCTTTCTCTCCCTCCTTTCTCTTTTTCCATGTTTTGCATTATGAAACAGCGGTGGGAAGAATGACAAACACAGTTAATCTCTTGCTCGCTGGCAATACATTACAAAAGGCCTAAGATAGGATTCAGCTCCAGCAGAGTAAACACTCACAATTCAGCAATTGTCCATTACGTCTAAATGCGAACGATAACAAGCCTCATTAATTTAACTGCGAGAGTAAGTGGGGTAACACATATCAAAATTAATAATTGGCCTCCAATGTAAATGCAACTGGCATTTTCCAAATTCTGGATGTAGCTCACAGGTTTTTTTTTTCCTTCCCAATCCTAGGGATAGGTTTAGTCATGGATGGCTCTTTTAATTTGTTTACCACCTTCTCTCCTTTTCCCCAGAAAACTGATCAAGAAGCCATTTAATTGCTGGAAGAAAAGGAATCACTTCCACCCTTCTCTTGTTTTGTTGCCAAGTCTGCTGCCAGGAACATGAAATATCTCACCACTTGTTTGTTGTAAGTCCTTATAAGGAGAAAATCAGGTCAAATATAATGAAGGGCTTGTTAAAGGCCCCCCAGAATTCTCTCCTGATGACACTTATTTTGATTAGCTCTCGGAAGAACTCGCACACAACTCTAATTCATTCCGGGTTAAAGCTGGAATGGCGAATTTAATGAGCAACGTTTAAAGACTGTAGCATTGAGCTTACAGAATCAACATCTAATCAATACTATCAGATGTTTGACCTGCTCAATGCTTCCTGCGCTCATTAATCTAGGTGACTTGGATCTTGTTGTGAAAGTGCGGCTGTCGCTGCGGTAAGTGCATGTGAAAGGTGCATTTCTGGAAACACACCTGAGTGTGTGTGACAGGCAGGAGCTCCGGGGAGACAGACGGAGAGAGCGACAGGCTCAGGCATGCCCCTCATCATCTGGCAGGAGACGCAGACACTGCGCTTTTTAAAAATGAATGGTAATTTAATTAACTCTTTCCTCCCCACAGGCTGCTCTGCACAGATGGAGCTAAGTGAGGGTGAGGGCAGAGGACTTACTGTTGTTGCCTGCTGTTGTTGCCAAGGGTTGGACAATGTGAAAGTTGCTATGTGGACTTTAAGCAGTGCCGATTATGACTAGTCAGTCCCGGGTGATATGGAGAGACACAAACCTCCTGGGGGAGATCGGAAAAGATGTGTTAACATAGCTTCAGCATCTCTGTCAAAGTACTGCGGAAGAAAAACAAAAACAGCTGTCATGGTAGTTTAACACTGGCTGCTCAAAAATAGTTTTCTGCAAAGCGAAAGAGGAAAATGTTGAATGTCAAACTTAGTTGGTATTTTTGTCTGTGGGTTAAATGTAGATTTTTAAAAAGGGTTATTTATATTAAATGATTGGCAATTCTAAAGTGTTTGTATGCTAAAATTAAACATTTTTTAAAATACTTGTGAAATACACAATGTTAAAGGAACTGGGAACCCAAAACTTTTAATTTTGGTCATAATTTATCCACTATTATTATACCAATCTACAATCCTATTATAAAATTAAAAACTTTTTTATCTTAACTTTCTATTATTCAAAGAAACATATATATTGTGTGTTCTTAGTCATACAACTTTGGCACGGCATGAAACCAGAGCCTACATTTTGTATTGAGTTCATAATGTTTTCTGACCACTTCAGTTTTGTAATATTAGGGTAATCTACTGAAATCCAGTCCAAACATCATATACAATAGTGCTGTAATGTTATGATAGTGATGTTTGGTATTGTATCATCTACATTTAGACTTTTGACCAGTGGTTACACAGGTTCATGGGTCTCATAGTAGGTGGGTATTCCCAGTCGAGCGGAGATAATTGGTCCAGTCCCGCTCAACACAAGTCCAGACTTGAGAGGCATTAATGTGCATACATGACTGCCTCATTGGCTCTGTGGGTGGGCAGAAGGTGGTTAGGCCTTCTGGGGGATCTCATGTCATGTGATTAGAGTTTTTCGAAAGTGAGGAGAAAGTGTATCCCAGAGATGAACTCCACAGGCGCAGGGTCACTTCTCTTAGAGCCAATGGGATGAGGGCACCTCATGATGCTATATCTGTTTTGACCATGCTGTCAGTTTCAGTGTGGCCCCGGAGACTGAGGTCTGTTGTGAGAAGGTATAAAGTATTCTCTGATGAGCTGTACTCAGTGTTTGGCTTTGTAATTGCATTTGAAGGCAATGAACATGCAGACAGTTAGATGTGGTTCTATCTAACTATCTATCTATCTATCTATCTATCTATCTATCTATCTATCTATCTATCTATCTATCTATCTATCTATCTATC
>JAUCMT010000024.1:5768206-5783189 GCA_032357475.1 Enteromius thamalakanensis | reverse complement strand
TATATATATATATATATATATATTATATATTTCCACCTATCCATTCATGCACTTTTAATTTTAAGTTAATTTTTTATTTTAAAATTATAATTTTTTTATATTTACATCTTTTGTTACATCTTACTGTGCATCACTTCATGAATCCATCTTATGTTTTTATTGATCAATTTGTATAGCTTTTCTCCCAAACCATTCACTTTTTATGTTTTAACATTTTATATTTTTCATTCATCTGTCAACTTCTATACTTTTTTTTATACATCTGTTCCAGCAATCCATTTTTGTTTCCATGCTTAATTTTATTAATCCATGCATCCATCCATCATATTCATGTTATACCTTTCTATTTGTGTTTCAGTAAGAAAGGTTGACTTATTAAGAGTCAGACCTGTTTGTAGCGAAGCTTCTGCACCTGTATAATTACACCAGAGCTAGTCGAGACGTCGTGTTTTCTTTTTTAAACCATGCACTAAAACAGTGCTTTGACTGACATAATTGATGTGGGAATTTCCTGATTATTGCTCTCTCTCTTTCTCTCTCTCCCTTTCCATGTATATCCCTTTCTCTTTCTCTGTTTTTCTAATGACATATTTAACAATTTGTCATAAACACCACAATCATACCCTCTACCACGGGAATTTCTATTAAAGGGGGTTGAGGGGAGAATCAGCGAATAAATAAAAGACATTCTCGGGGGAAATCAAGGAAACATGCAGATACATGTTGAAACTCTAGAGAGGTTTCTCATTGAGACTTGAGAGGGATCTGCCAAATGCTGATGTGATGGAACCGCAGATGCCACACAACAAGAGGAGGGAAAAAAACAGGGGCCCGAGACCCGCAAGAAATAATGAAGCAATTAGAGAGACAATTATGAGCACCTGTGATGCTGATTGGCACACTCACACTCCATCTGTGTTTTCCTGATGCTAAAGATGCCTTAATGTTGCTAAGTTAACCTCTAACAAGGCCAGTAATGATTAGGAGTGCCCAAACTTACCGTGACACACACACACACACTCGTCCTCATCTGCGCTCCATACACACACAGGAGGTTTGCATTAGGAAGAAGAGTTCATCCCATAGAGCAGAATTGCGTCATGTATTATTGAAGCTCTCGCTTGTATAAACACAACTCCAATAAATTGGGGTCTCCATTTTTCCGATTCATTAAGGTTAATGCAGTTTTAATTAGTACTTGATTTGAAGCCTATTAGATGTAATTTATAAGTCCTCTCTCGGACCTACAAACGTTGCTGCATGGGATTACTAAGATAAAAGGGCCGAACTGAATTAGTCACTGTCTGGTACCGGCATGGGCTCTGAGATTCCTCTCTATCGGTTCTAACTGCCTGTTTATTTGCACAAGTGCTTTCAATCACATTAGGGCCAACTAATGAATGGTGGCTTTCTCTTCAGGGATTGCATCACCAGGCTTGTCAACTCTTTCTGTCAGATTAAAACCATCCATAATCAAGTCTGAAGGAAAAGGGTGTTCCTACACTGATGTTTCTCCACGATTTCCTGAAACAACTCTCTCTCTCTCTCCCTTAAAGCTCTCTCATGGGCGAGTCTCTTTTTAATAGCTGGTTTTATAAAGGATCAATTATTCAAGAGAAGAGAGAGAGAATATGGCCTTGGAATTAATGGAGCCGCTGAGCTTTTCAATTGAACTCGTGATTTATGTGTGGCCTTTTGCCTTAGTGAGAGAGAGATAAGACGTTAACATCATCATCATATAACCTGACTTACACATCATACTTCTTTTTGTAGCTTGTCGTGTTTTGTGATCAGCTCAATGCATGAATTGTAATGGGAGTTATGATTGTTGTTAACATAAATTGATCTTCATTTGAAAGGAGGAGTATATCTAAAAGTATTTTTTCCACACACAAACTCGTGTGTGTGTGTCTGTTTGAGATTTCTCTGAGATGTTTTTTTTCCTTTAAATTAGTTTTTTTTTTTTTTTTAATCAGGCTCGTTTGTTTGGGTTCAGTAATATTTCTTTAATTGCATTGAAAAGGTTATTAGTCAGTTATTTAATGCCTTATTATAAAAAATGTTCAATGTTATTTTATAGGCTTTATAGAATATATATTCAGATTCACACATATATAATACACACTCAAACACACACACACACACACACATATATATATATAGACATAAATGTGGAATTACTGTATAAATAGATCATTTTTAAATGAATATATATATTTTATGTATAAATAAAAAATATATTCTTTCAAAAAGTCTATCTATTTAATCCCTATTTAATTTAATTTTTAGTGTGTGTGTGTGTGTGTTTCTGTTTGTGGACATAGTTTTGCATTTGTTTTCAGAAAACTTCTGTATATATTTATATGTTCAGACTTACTTAAATCTATATATTTAGCAATACAACAGTATATATTCAGATGTACATCTATTCATTAATGATCTATATTTGTATATTTAGACATAACTATATGTTTATATTTACATCATTACATATTTAAAAGTTTAAATAAATATTCAGATTTACATTTATGTACTCAGAATGATACATTTCTATTGAAGATTATACATATATGTGAAGATTATTATCTATTATTATAATTTTATTTCCCCCATTTATTTACTTGACCAAATACACAACAACTTGAGAAACAGTACTGGACTACATACAAGCATCTGTATCTCTCCGTATCTGTTCTCGATTGCAGCAAGGGTCTGTGTTAACATGTAAGTGACAGTGATATTACCTGCAGCTCATCTGTTTCTGCTTTCACAGCCGAACACCACAGAGCAGTAAAACTTCCAGCACCATAGGCACCAATGCAACCCGACCCCCTTGTTTTGTTTTAATAAACTTATTCTGGGAGACACACACTGAAATGGTAGAAGTGGGTAGAACAGGACAGATACTGTAACACGGTTCCCCTTCGCTGACAGCCAAAGTCACAACAGATGAGGAAATCCTCCCTTTCAACATGACGTGCTTACTGTATGGAAGAGAATCATTAACATGGTCAATTTGAAGGCCATGTCACACACAGATGTTTATCTCAAGCGGGGAAAGACAGGAAAACGCTATGACGGGAGAGCAGTGAGGAACAGGTGGAGCACTTCTGGTGCACAGGTTCTCTGGGAGAGAGATATTCTCTTTCACTAGCATGTGTGTGTGAATTGCCCCTAGACGTGAATTAAATGGTCCCATCTGTAACCTTATAAGATGCAGCTTTGCTCGCAAGACCTGAGATCGATTTTGTGCACTTATTCTTTGAGAGGGAAAACGCAAAAGAAGCTTGCCGGGGATCCATTTTCAGATGGATAATGGCATTGTGAAACAAGGGGGCAATATAGGGCAGCGCTTTCACACATTCTTACATCTTTCTATCTGCATAACATGAACCATATTTACGATCAGAATCGCAGCCGCACACACATCAGGTTCCACTTCATTCAATCTACCTCAAGATATAACATATATGTATATATACACACACTGTGTGCCGCTGCTTTATTATTAAAACAGCTGTAGAGATTCTAGTTTCTCGTACTTTTTAAGTAAAAACCATTTATTGTATTGCTATATGTTTTTAATTCTGTCATATTGACTTGAATGTGTAATAATAGCTTTTGACTGACAGTTGACTGATCTTTGGCTCTATTCCTCAAGCTTGCATAAGAACATAGGCAGTGTGGAGAGGAGAGAGGCTTATTTTATCAGTCTAACCAGCTCCAGCCACTAGATGGGGTATGATAACCATAAAGAGATACCTTCAAGCTCTCAACCACTTAAAAAGCTTTAGATCAGTGGCTCCCGACTGGCTTTGCTCGAGGACCCACGGTTTACATTGAAAAAATCCAAAATGATTGTATGTATAAATATGAAAAACACTGAAATGTAATATTGTCATTTTTTTTTCTCAATATGACAGACTGATTGTTTTGTAAATGCACAAGCAACAGTAGAAGGTCTAACAAACGAAACAAGCAATATTAATATCTAGTGAGAGGTGAATTTTTTATTTTTTTCTCTTTCAATTCTTAAAAAACAAAAAAAAAAAAACAAAAAAAACAGATGCTAGTTATTTTATTAGCATTTTAATAGTTAATAGCATTTTTGAACCAGTAGGCAATTTTTATGTATTACTTCCCCCCCTATAGCTGTAGCTATATATCTTTCTTACCTGTAAAAAAAGAAGAAGAGGTCTTGTTGGTGATTTATGGTTTCTTTTTCCTCAAATAAAAACTTTGCACTTGCAGTACACTATAATAATTTTTATGGCTGTCTTTAAAGACGGGAAATTTCCTAGTAAGTGGTAGACCAATAAAAGTCAATTGTAATTTACATTAACAACATGATAACTGGTGTGTATTTCTGTCCTTGAAATGTGGTGACACATCAGCTTGACATGATGCCAGCTCGGATCTTTTCTTTAAGGCATGATGAGCCGTTGCAAAAACTTGTAAATCTCAGCATGTGTAAATAACTGTTGAGTTCACTCTTTTTGTGATGCTAGATGTTTAATATCAAAGCTGGAAGGAATTCAGTGAACTTAATCATGAAAGTAATAAATGCTGTGTGAGATATACATCGGTTTTGGTTATATATATATATATATATAGGCTATTCAAAAAAATAAAATTAGAAAATTAGATGGAAATATGTAAGCTTGATTCCTAACCTATTGTATATACTTTATAAACTATATATATATATATATATATACTGTATATATATAGTATATACAACTGAAATAGTTGAAACTAAAAATTGCAAATTAAACAAATTTCTACCCAAAAAATACAAATGCAGGTGTACAGGAATCAACTTACATAAAGTTTTTGGTTTCAGTTTATAAATTCACAAGCTATCCAAAATGTCAACTTATAACCAAAGCAAAACACTCTCTCTATGGGTAGACATTTCATCCTTCATGAATATTAAAATCTTTCCAAGCTAATCACAGGTCTTTGGGCTTCATCCACGTAACTTGATGTACAGTGGATGTGTAGGCGATGATGGTCTGTATTGAAAAAGTGTAAAAATTTATATTGATATTTTTAGACAAATAAAAAAAAATCTGCTGAAAAAAAAATGTTACAAAGAATATTTGTCTAACCTAACAAGTATGTTTAGACTGCAGTGTGTACAAAAGCCTTTTAAATGTCTTTTTGAATATTTTAAAAGTCTCTTATGCTCACTAAGGTGAACATAACCTATTTGATCAAAATGTAAACACAACTGTGAATTATTAAAAATTGTAATTTTTTATTATTTAAAAAAAAAAAAAAACATTTTTATTTATCCCTTTCAAAGCTGAATTTTTAGAACCGTTACTCCAGTCTTCAGTGTCACATGATCCTTCAGAAATCATTCTTATCTGCTTAATTGCTGCTCAAAAAAACAATCAGTTAAAAAATAAAAAATAAATAAAAGGGAAAAACTATTTTTTAAAAGCATTATACTTTTTTAGGAGTCTTTGATAAATAGAAAGTTTAGTTAAATTACATTATAATTACTCAACAGTGCAACAGTAGTAATGTTTTACATCGACATGTCATTTCCACGATTGTGTTTCCATAGCCAGATTTAACCACAGGGCCTGTGAGTAAGAAAAGTGATAAAGCTCTACTGATCACTAGAAAATTTAAAGCAGGTCCTGGAGTACAAGAGACACACTGAGACAGAGAATATTTCCCCACCTGCTCTGAGTTCAGCAAGGGTTCACTCCACAACGTTAAGCCGCTTTGAGTTCACTCTCCTCAGGGCACCCCCAGTATATAAACATCAGTCACACACCAATATACTCACACTCACACACAGTTCAGGCCATCTGATTGTAAGTGCTCAAATATTTTTAATGTCTTTAGTGGTGCAGTGAGCAGACAGCAGCGGAGAAACATTTTGATTTGGTACTGGTTGTCATTGCAATCGGTCACACCGATCGTGCTGTTATATCGAATAAAACACATAAAACAAACATTTGCTTCCCTCACTTTCCACAGTTTAAACACACTCTTTTTGGATGAGATGGATGTGGATATATTGTGAATTTGGGATATACAGTCAAATATATTCCCTGCTCAAGTGTAACACTCACTGACCGGCACCTCTATTAAAATCAACCCACACCATCCTCATCTCTTAGTTGACCTTTCTTCTGAATTTTTCCCTCGTCCAAAATAATGAATGCCTCCTGACTACTTCAGAGAGATGACCTAACACGTCGTCCTGCAGTAGTGGAATGTCATATCGCTCTAAAATCGCCCAATCAGCATGCCGGAGCACAGAGCAAACAGAGAGGGGGCCCGGCTATGGGCCGAGGATGAGTTAGCGCGGGGCTGGAGTTTGCTCCTTGGGATGTCAATGTAATAGACTGGCTTATGATGTGTAAATAGCATGCTGCTTTAATGGCGGCTGTGTTGCGCCGATGCACTCAGCGATTGAATTTAAATCACAGGGGAGAGGAGATGGAGGCAGAGCGAGGGGAGGCTCCACACCAGGCCATCCCAGGCTTCCTCTCACGTTCTCGGGCTAATCTTGTTGACCTCCGGGGTGGCAGGAGCTGGTGGAAGACAGGGGCCGGTGGAAGCGGGATATGGAGTGCTGGCTCACATTTTTTATACGTGACATATATTTACTGCAGAGCAGTGTGGGTATAGTTCATATTAAGCACTGTCTCTGTGATATTAAGAGCTATAGAAGCAGGTTCACATTTTCTAATGCATGGATTACTGTGTGATTACTGTGTTCTAAAGTATGAAATTACTAATCAATACTTTTGGTTTTTTAGTATATAAAATATTCAACTTTATATGGGTAGTTGATGTATCAATGTGTCCTATGGTGTGACCGCAAAAAAAAAGAAAGAAAAAACAACAACAACAACCAAAAAAACCATATAATATTGAATATAAACCTTCTTTCATGTTATTTGTAACTCTATGAACGAAAATAAATTTTTCTCATGTTATTTGTATGTTAAGTAAAAACACACACACACACACACACACACACACTATAGGACACAGTATATATTTATATGTGTGTGTGTGCGTGCGTGTATGTGTGTGTGTGTGTACCTGTATATATGTATACATTTTATTAATTTGGCAAACATAAATTATTTTATTTTAATTAAATAATAATTATGATAATAATAAATATATTCTATATTAAAATTAATTATTTATTATTAACACTATAAAATAAGTTAATGCAAAATACAGAAAATGTTGCATGTGGCAGTCTGTTAAAGCCTTAACAAAAAGGAAAAATGAGAGAGAGAGAAAAAAATCTGTTATTTATTTATTTTTTTTAAACACACAACTTTTATACACCAAATGCATGTGTCTTTGTGATGAGATGTTTAAATCTTTTTGAGATCAATGGATGGTGCTTAAAAGCATACAAAGTTGTGAAAAAAAAGAAAAGGATTTAGCAGCATATGTAGGCAGTTTGTTTAATATAACCAATAGTTATTTTATTTTATTATTTATTGTATTTTATTTTAATCAGTTGCAATTAAAACAAAACAAGAAAAAGTAATTAATCATAATTTTCCATATTGGTTATAAGTGCAATATTTAACTAGATTTATTACTACAATTAATTGCAAATAGTATTAATAATAGAAAATGAATACATTTAGCAACCAAAATATACCTAACTTCTCTATCCTTCATTAATCTCTCTTTATTCCTTTAGGGGAAAGAATTCACATGCTCAGAATTATTTTTGGATTATGAAGTATACCACATTCATCTGTTTATATTAACTTATGTGGTTACACAAGTTTCAATTACATTTTAATTTTGTATTTAAACAAGTTTCCAATTTCACATTGAATTAAATTCAGTAGATGCAAACTTATTTTTAAATACATTAAAGCCCCTAGTTATGCCACACATACATTACAAGGCCTCCATCAACATGCAGCAGACATATGATAGTGTCCGCTGAGAGAGGTGAAAGCAAGAGTTTGAATCCAGCCTCCGTGGAGGTAGCAGCCTTTGATACGTTCTCCGTTTCCTTTTTCATTCTGGCAAAAGTGTCGGTTCCCACAGCAATTGACCTTGGAGTCTCTTCAGAACTTTCTCCCCACCCAATCTGCTGGTGCTAAAAGCTTGCCTGGAATCTGGCTGTTGTTTCATTACATCACTAAACTCTGACTCTCCCGAGATCCCCTTTTGAAAAATAACACCTGAGTTTTGGGGCAGTAGTGGCACGGGAAAGGAGGATCGGATTGGAAGCGGCAGGTTGGAGAGGGCAGATAAAGAGAAGAGGAAGAAATAAACAAAGTAGATGAAGTGAAATATAATTTGGCCTCCTGTGTAATCCAGGGCTGCTGGAGACACCTCTGATCTGGCAGTTTGTGTGGTTAGCTTAGCGGGACTGAGCGAAGCTCCACTGGCTGCGACTGCTTTTCGTACTGATCCAGAGAAGCAATCAGGCCGAGGTCGCTATCTCAGAAGTGCCGAGGAACACTCTAAGCCCACATGCGTCTAAGGCCGCTGCTGAAAGTCAGTGGAAAAACTGAAGTGTGGCAAGGGTGCACCGCTGGGAACTGAATATTATATATATATAAAACCAAATAAAACATATGTTTTATATTTATTAATAATAATGCTGCTACTACTACTACTAATGATAAAAATAATGATAAATTAAATTACTTCTACTTCCCTTAGTAGCATACACAATTAAAATAAATGTAAAACTATATTATAGTAGTAGTAGTAGTAGTAGTAGTAGTTGTTGTTGTAGTATTGGTGAAAACTATTATATGAAATACTTTATAAAAATATTATAGCAATATTAAAGTAAGAATGTGTATTTATTTTTCCCTATTAAAGTGAAATGATAAAACTTTAACTTATTAAACACTATAGTTGTCTACTTATATATTTATACCCAAATAAAATTAGTATAGATTCATACATATTTTTACCAGATAAAAATATGTGTTATTATTATATGAATAAGATGTACATTTCCCTTGTTATTTTTTAATGTTTGTCATACGCTGCAAAAATTCCCGTGATTGTAACGGAAAAAAAAGAAAAACCCTGAGAAAATGCTACGGTAAAAACCTGTTAAATGGTTAATGGTAAATTCCTGTAAAGTTTACAGGTTAAAACCTTAAAACCTAGGGTTGTATGTTACATATAAAGTTGTTAAATGAATATTTATTGCATATTACAGTTTAATGAGTCTCACCCTGTTTGTATGAATGACACTGAGCACCTTCTATACACTGTATGTTCATATTTAAAAGCTGCTTTGGTTCATGATTTGACTTGGATTTGGTGCTTATCAGTGTATTTCAAAGCTACAAAGCAGATTTCAGTACTTTAATATATATTAACATTATATCAGTTAATGAAATTACTGTATTTAACTGTAAATCTAACATAAAACCATAAAACCTAAAACGTTGTTATACCATGTTTTTTTACGGGTTGAATTTGTATCAGTTTTTCATTGTAAATATTACGGAATTTTTTTTTGCTCGTACCTCCATTCAGTATTTTTTCGGAAGCACTGGTTGATTTACATTTTGCTGCAGCATATTCACGGCCTATCTTAAACGGAAACTGCACTTTAAAATTATAAACACAAGCGCTTAAGTGAAACATATTTCAAGACATTAGTCTCTCGCATGTGTTTGCGTTCTATGTTTGTACAAAAATCTTTGGTGGTAAAATGATATATAGCATGAAACCTAACTCTTCGATAAACCTTAACACAGGGGCAAAGAAAGAAAAAGAAAACACAGAGAAAGAAGAAAAACAAGTGCTATGTCCCCCAGAGGAACTTGCACTGTATGCTAATAAAGTGTCTGCAAATCATCTGGACAGACAGACCATCTCCCTCTCCTGATATACTGCTTCCTTTCAGCCCATTTAAAATTCCTGTGACATTTCTAATAAACGGTGACTAATACACATTAGTCATCATTTACTAATTAAAGTCCTAACATGTTTATCCACTTTTGCTTCGCTGACATGTCAAACACTTTGAAGAGTAGTTAGATGTCTCTGCAAGAATTCAAATGTTTATTGTGTTTAATTTAGTTACTGGCACAGAATGAGAGTATCTATGATTTTGACAAAGCACATCTTGGAAATTCTGTTTGCGTTGTGTTGGATATTTGCGTAGCAGACACTTGTCAGGGAGTATGAATGAAATAAACTGTGATCACGTGACTAAAAAAAATCAATGTGTGAAGCTGAAACACTTGTCAGCTTTTGCAAAGACTATGAAATAACAGCGGTTATGACGTTTTTTAAAGTTTTTACTGAAGAACTCCTACAGCTTATGCATAGTATGCGAATGGCTCAGTTATTATATTAGAAATCATTTTTTTGCAAAAAATTTGCGAAAATTGCTTTGCAAAAATTGGACATCATTGGACTTCTTCCTCAATTTCACCTTCTGCATCCAATACTATTATATGAATTCCCTTTTAAAAGGAGTATCATGCTTTAAGAAGTTTATTGTGACGTCCTGAGTAGCCTGACCATTGAAAAAAATTTATATGGGTTCTTTGTTTAGAACCGCAATCAACTGTATTATTTGTTATTTGATCCATTTCACTTACTAATCAGATTCTTAATAACATGTCTCACTTCTAGAAAAGTGTTTAGATGAAGCTTTTCCTCCTTTTTGAGCACCACCAGATGACTGTTTCAGGCTACACCATTTATCCCAAGCCTAAAGGCATGGCGAATTCCATGCATGTGCGTTTATTTGATTGTTTAAGAGCGATTTCCGGAAACCAAGTATTAGAGCGCCAGGAGCTGCCTTGTAACAATTAGGGGGTTAAATGGTAGTTGGCCACACAGGAGGGCATCGCCACACCGCACCCCTTTTCTTGCCCCTCAGAGGTCAAAGTTCATGGAGCTTTTCAGGAAATGTCAATTTTTCAACTGCCCCAAAGCAGGTGGACTCCAGGTTGGCACTGTTTACCCAAACCAAACGAAGTATGCAAGAAAACAGCAAGGATGAGGGTGTCCCGTTGTCTCTACTAAAACTCTCACTTCAACTGTATGGCGTGATGTGCACAAAGTGGCGTTTGTTATTATAATTTTGGGTTAATCATGCCCTCCGGCAAAAGCAAGTCTAATTTAACTTAAACTTTAGTTCAGGTACTCCAGCTTTGAAGGCCCTTAAAAGCTGGTCAGAAAGCTCCCTTCGAGTTATGCACTTCCATCATGTTATTGTATTGGGACCTGAAGATGAACCCTCCGGGGAAGAGTTAGCCATTAGTAAGAGGATCAGACTGTTATTTGAAGAGCCAAGGTCAGATTTAGAAGATTGAAGGAGAGATAAGCTCTAGCTTTCAGTGTTTTGATTATGAGGTAAACAAGCGGAGAAGAAGTTGGGGCGTCTCTTGAAGGAACACTCCGCCCCATCTCCCCCTCTTTCCCACAGATCGCCACGCACCTGCGAGAGGAGCCTGTGGAGTAAAGCGGAGGACAGAGGTCCCGGGAACTCTGGCGTTGTTCTCCTTGACACCAGCTGCCATCACCAGCCTGGCCAAGGGCAAGGTCACAATGCCGACCAGAGGGAACAGCCAGCGGATTGTTTTCGCTCCAGCAATGGACAAACAGCCGCCGTGGACACGCTGAGACAGCCAGCTGTGGCCATGACCTTTACACCCTACAGCCTGACCCCAAATTAGCACTATAAAGCCAAGCAGGGATGACAACTAATTACTGGCCTCTTGGCTGCCTTTGGCTCTACCTGAGAAAAATGCAGCTCAGATGTGCTGCTATGTGATGTTTTTTTAAAGCCATAATAATGAGGTATGACTACAGTTTAATATATTTCTTATATGAACGAAGTATTATTCATTTTCTGAAAATCAACAGTTTTATTTTATTTGATGAATATTATTTTTAATATTGTTTCCTGCTGCCTGTATAGGCAGCTGCTTTGCACGGAAGCATCTTAACTAAAATGAGACCCCATAAGTGATTAATTAAAATGCTCTACATAGGCAACTCAAATAGGATACTCAAATATTTCCACTTTTTTCAATGATAGCAAATAAAAAAAAAATGATAGAAAATACTCTAATAAGCATAAAACACTTAAATGTATTTGAATTTTTTTATTTCATACTCAGTATACTACAAGTACATTTTTATATTTATGTCCTTAATAAAATGACATGTAATTGCACTTTCAGTATACTGAACTGGTGTACTTAAAGTCTGCTAAATTGGATCAACAAATATTGTACTAAATGCACTTTAATTGTGCACAAGTAGTGATGAAGTCCAATTAAAGTCATACTTAGTATATTTGATTGTGGAACTTTTGCAAGTATACTTTAGATACACTTTAAATATTTTACATTGCAAGGGCAATATTACACAATCCTCATTAAAAGTGACATTAACGCATTTTAGGCTTAATTATGAGAAATATGCATTGAGCACAAGTAATACTCCAAGTTTATATCAGTAGGTCTCATATCTGTCAGTAAATATGTTAATAGATTTGAAATATAATTAGTATGAAATTAATATATTTTAAATATATTACTTTTTTTTTACTAGGGAATACAAAATGAATGATGTTTTTCATTGCAACTATTTTAAGGGAATACTTCACCCAAAAATGGAAATTCTGTTATTTTTTACGCATCCTCATGTCGTTTCAAACCCATAAGACTTTCGTTCATCTTTAAAACACAAATGAAGATATTTTTATGCAAACCAAAGGTTTTCTGAACCTGCATAGACAGCAATGCAACTACCAGTCACTTAAAGAGTCCCTGTGACATCAGTGCCTCAACCGTAATTTTATGAAGCTACAAGAATATTTTTTGTGCGTAAAGAAAACAGTGGTCTGACAGGTGATGAGGGTGAATAATTAATGACCAATTTTAATTTTGAGGTGAACTTCACCTTTAACAATACTTTTCTGTAATGAATGAATTCTGAGTTAATATATATTTATATTTTTGTTTAGAATTATATAGATTTAAAATTAACTTTTATATTTTACACTTGTATCTTGTATTTTAAGCATGTATCCAGTGTTTTTTGTGCCTGAATGCAGAAGCGCATTAAAATCATTTTCTGATGTGAACTAAATAAGGATAAATTATTATACCACAACATTTATATACTCACAAAAAGAAAGATCTTTTCAAAACTGCTATTCATTTCGTAATTGAGCACCTTTAATTTTTACTTTTAACTGCAAAGACTCTCATGCACCATATTTGTTCAGGTGAATTATTAGTATTATAATAACTAGTCTTTTCAGTGACAAAATTGCCATTTAACTAAAACACACATTCATCCTGTGACCTATATTCCCTCGCAGACAAACCTCTTTAATGACATCCATTTTGTAGTCTGTCCCTTGACATCCTCCTTGCCTAAAAAATAGGTTTAGTAGGTTCATACAACATAACATTCATTGCTAAATTACAGAACTGCATGCAATGTTGGCTCAGTTCCCTACGATGGAAATACCCACATAGTCGAATAATTATAATAATTTCAGCACTATAATCACTGAAGCGTTTGGTAAAAGCTGTGTTTTACAGCCCCACCAACAGGTTGTTTTTTGAACGTTTAGCGCAAACACAATTCTCACGAAGATGCTGCTCCACCTGTTTTATCACCCAAACAGAAATACAGTTTTACTGAAATGGCTCCCTTTTCCATTACGCTTCCCATCGACCGCAAGCTCGTGAGCTCGTAGCACATAGTTGTGCCGATGTTGCCTGGTGTTCTTGCGCAGTATGTCGCTAAGTTGGCCTTATCCCATTATTAGGCTAATGTAATGGGTTGTCCTAATCCAAACACACCAACTCTGTGGACCACAGGGGGTGAAACGTTGGGGCAGCATGTTATCTGGGCACAATGCGGCTTCTTCCACTGATACTCTGGCAGGCATTAGGCCTGTTCAAACAAGTCCTTCACACCAGCTCCCTTTTAAAATGATTTTCTCCCTTCAGTCTCTCTTTTTCTCTCGCCCGGGCTCTGACTGACAATCACATCGCTGGCTGTGCACATTCTACGGTCTTTAATGCCAAATTAAGCTCCGGACTCTTTTATTTTAAATGGGGGAGCCAGAGAGAGTGCTGACAATCACGATTGTGCCAGAGAGAGAAAAAATTAAACGGTATTTAAAAAATACAGAACCCCACATTAAAACCCTCCGCCACAATTGCTGCTAATTGGTAGATTATCCGGCCGCTCTTGGAAGCCTAATACACGGGGTGAGGAAGAGGAGACCGGGCCCCCGTACTCTTCCTCAGAGCAGCGGGTGTGGGTCCAATTGCGTCTGAGTGGGCGAAGGATTAGTAGCACCATTGTCGGAGAACATGACCTTGAGTGGAGTTTAGTTTAGCCCCTCCCTGTCCTCTCCGCAATCTCTGTCACCATATTCTTTAACGGCACATAATGATACGCTTTGGGAGAGCCGCCGATCCCACAACAGACAGGAGAACGCTCGGCGATGCCAAAGGAGGTCTGATTTACAAGTATATAAAAGTGTCATGTTTCATGTCCTTTTGAAATAAAAGAGAAACAACTGGTAATGAATTCCTATAAGTTGACCTTCCAGAGTGACAGACACAGAACACACTGATGGTGATTTACAGGGATAGTTCAACTCAAAATGCCATCATTTACTAACCCTCATATCCTACCAAACCTGTATGACTTTGAGGTTTTGGCTGTTATTTGTGTAATTAAATAAATGAATAAATACATTTAAGTCAAATGGATTAATTTCACATCTGACGTCACACTACATTTGCATTACCAGTCAAATCTTAAAAATACAGTAAAACTGTAATACTGTGAAATATTTAAAAACTGTTTTGAATATTAAAGTATTTTAAAATGTAATTTATTCTTGTGAATTTTCAGGGTCATTTATTCTTCAGTCTTCAGGGTCACGTGATCCTTCAGAAAGCATTCTAATATACTGTTTTGGTTTTAGGAATTTTCTTAATAT
>JAUCMT010000024.1:5697162-5768106 GCA_032357475.1 Enteromius thamalakanensis | reverse complement strand
TTTATATATGTGTTTGTGTGTATGTGTGTGTGTATTTTTAAATGTTAACTTCCACTTCATTCAATATACTGTATCACCGTTTACACAAAAATATTGCGAAACATTGATAATAACAACCAATAGTAGTAATAATAATGATAATAATGTATACTAAATGTATAATAAATACATTTGAAAACATATTAAAATGATCAACTGATCAAATTAATAAGCAGTTCATGAGAAATTCTTCCAAAAAAAAGAAATGCACTTCAGAGTTTTGCATTTTTTTAATTAAAAGAATGTGAACAAGAGATAAAAAAAAAAAAAAAAAATTGTGTGCGTTCTACAGAATAAAGAAAGTCATTTGAATTTGAAACGACATGAAGGTGAGTAAAGAAATAAAAATTATTATTATTTTAATATTTAGTATTTTCTCCAAAGTCGTGCTTGTTCCATTTGAACGGAGAGAACAAATGACCAAGCTGTTGACGAGCAATTATCTTCATTAATATGAAAAATATTTAATTGCTCTACATTGTAACTAACTGCTATTATATCTCCCTCACGTTTATTGCAAAGCCTCTTTTAATTAATCACTACTGCACCATAATAACACTCAAATTACATTTAAACTTCATTACTATTTGGCTTACTGATCCATAAACAGGGGGCTGGGAACAAATTAGCGGTGTGTTGTCCAGCATTGCGCTCCTAATAATTTGAACCCGTAATCCTTTAATTGCGAGAGTGTGTGACTCGGATATCGTAGCAGGAAGACGTGTACAATGTCCACACCTGTGCAGCCGACTGCTTTTCAGCACTCTGAGTGGACACTTTACACAGTCCTTGGCTGTGTGATTTCCCAGAACGAGAGCGAGACCCATTACCGCCCCCAAAGAAAGAGATGTTTTTCGGTACTGCTTTTGATGAGCGTCCATTTGCATCAAAAAAGGCCTCAGTTTCCGACTGTAACTTGTGAACTGATCAAAAGGCCAAGCGATGTCTTAAAAGCTGAGCGGCTTTTCCCCTCTTTTAACATAAGAGGGGCTCTCCAGAGGCCCCCTTGCTGTTGTGGCCTTGGAGGTTAGCTAAACCAAGCTCTCAGACTGTACTGAACAGACCTGTGCGCTCCTCTTCACTGTGCCCCGTTTCAAAGGAGAGGCTCAGTCACAGCGTATCGACGCCCCTTTCACTAAAACACAATGAGAGCTACTTGTGTGCCTGCAATATGTGGATATGTGCGTTTCGGTGGTCATAATGTGTGTGCTGTGAGCGCATGTTGGAATGCTTTTGGAATAAAATGCCTGGAAGTTCTAGAATTAAACTTCAGGTAGCAAATATTTGCGGCGTGAAGCAAGCGCATTCAAACTCTTACTACAAATCTGCTCGAGCTGTATGAGAAGAAATACAGCAAGGGTCTAAATATCTGACCAGATGTAGAAATGCTTTTATTTAGCAAATGCATTTTTTTTTTCAAATGTTTTTCATGTTAAAATTCATCAGATAAAAACATTATTAGTAATATTATTAAAATAGTTGTTATTAACAAATTAGTTTACACATTACATTATCAGCATGATAATTTAAGTAACATATAAAACTGAAAATCTGTGAATATCAGGATATTTAGGAACATTTGTAAAACTCGATTATTAAAATATAAAATATATATAGAGAGAGATATAGATCCATAGTTTAAATGAAACTTTTACCCTTCTGTATAAACTGATAATGTAAGGTACGGCTTCAAATATGCCTACGTTAATATTGCATATTTTCTAATTTGTTTAAAGTTTTCTAATTTGTAATAAGTTTTTATTTCCCTTTATTTATTTTTTATAACAATAAACATTTTTTAAGTTTAAAAAAAATCAATAAATCAGTTTAGTCTTGAACCTTACAATATTTATACCTCACTTTCTCTCAGTTTTTTTGGTAAGGTAAGTAATAGCGTACTTCCTTTTAAAAATAAACATCATAATTCAGTTGCCATGTCAGTTTTATAACCTAAATATCTGTAGAATCCATCACATGTCATATTGAACATGAACGTATTCAGCACTTTGTGAAAGGATTTACATATTTTTTGGTCACCATTAAAAGTTAAGGTCCAGAATGAAGATGAGAACAGGTTGCATGTGATGTGTGTGTGTATGTGCATGTACACACGTGCAAATCTCTCATGATCTGCACCCAGCTGCTTTCACTTACAGGACATAGGGGTAGAGGGGTCACAAGGTCACAGCATGACCTCATCAAATTAGCCCCAACCGAGCGAGGTGTTTAGCACGAGTTAACGCTCATAATCTGAAGGGCATTAAATGCAAATGAAGCAACCATATGCCCACTTCAAACAGGCACCGCTCCCTGGTTTCCCACCATCTCCCCCCCCCAACCAGTATGTATTCATTGCCCAATCATTCACATGCCTGCCTGAGTGGGGGGGCTGTTAAAATGACAATGGTTTTCTCTCATACTGACCAGGTGCAAAACATTTCCATCCCTGCAGAGGGAAAGACTGGGAAGGCATTTGATATCTGTTACACAAAGATCTGCAAACTAAATTGTGTTATTATGTGTTTTCTTTCCCCACTGCACTCCTATTATGCATTTCATGTCTTCTTAAGAATTAATAAGGTGATGCTAATTTTTGTTCTATTTCTTAAATTATTCAAAAATGCATTAAGTGTAATACATGAAAATGTATAACTATAAAAATATAATATAACTTATATGTATAATACCTATGAATTCATAATTTGTTTAATTTATGTTTGGGTTTAATTCAATAATTGAGATTCAGTTTTAAAAAATGTGTTTAAAATGTAAAAGATTTCTTTCCATATGGGTGTTAAACTAGTGCAAAAACTTTTTTCTCACTATTAAATTATTCAGCAAAATATTCAAGTGTAATTCATACATGATTTTAATACAGGAAGCTTTTTTTAGATTTTAGGTGTAAAATATGGTATGCAGCTTTCTCAAAACATATGATAAATTTAATTTATAAATGTCTTTTGTCTTATTTTTTTCTGTTTTTTTTTTTTTTTTTTGAACATGTTTTTGAGCAATTTGAACATTTTAAACTTTTAAAATTCTAACAACTTTCCACATGCGTTACAACTTTTTAAAAGTCCATGGATTGGAGTGCATTGGGGATGTTGATATAGTGAAATGAACTATGGGGGTCAAACCAAGCGAAGGAAGAAAACATTTACAAAATGCTTTGCTGCCCCACTTGATCTCTCATGAGACAGAGTGAGCGGGTAAAAGAGAGAGAGTGCTGCCAGGGTTGCTGATGATTATGGGTGTGAGGGCTGATTGTACACCCTGAGGCTGTGTTGCATGCTGGGACATATGGCAGCTCCTATGTGCTAATAAACACCTGTGGACAGAGTGAAACAGGGGAGACCCCCACTGGGCCTGAGGCCTTTAAAGCCACCTGTGCAGACCTCCACTATTCATGCTCACCATCTTTTTTCCTTTTTTCATCTCCTTTTGACTTGTCTCAAATTCTTTAAAGATGCAAATAGTTTCTTTCCTAATAAAAAAGTAAATAATTGGAAATAAATTGGATTTTTAGTGTTTTGTTTATTAGCAGCCAATAAAGGCAGATTGAGTTTACACGGGGCAGCCCTATTGAATCATGTCACATGACCAAACAAACACTGCTCACTCTATATTAGTAACTTCCTTATCATTGGAATTTTTTTGAAGCTGTCTTTGTTACACGTTACATACTATTATAATAACATAAACTTCTGCATAATTGCATGCAATTAACCCTAACCCAAACCATATAGTAAGTAATTGTAGTTAATTAATATTACTCAGTAATTAAATGTATAATTACATAAAATAAAGTGTAACTGAAACGTTTGCTAATTTGAATAAATGAATCATAGTTGACTGTCAATGACATTAGTAACCAAAATGTGAGATTTATTTATAATGTTAGATTTATATTTCAAATAACAGCTGTTTGAAAGAATCCTAATCCTAATATTTAACTATATTAACGTAGTTATAATATTTAACTATATTACTGTTTTGTAATCACATGGAGGCAGCCTCTGTAATCAATGTCAAATCTCTACTTATAAACCGAATGCTCATTTAAGTGTGTGTGAGTATGTTGTCAATACAAATGCCATATTTCTCCAGGCATCGGCGAAAAATTGAAGATGTGCACCATTAGCGTAGAATGCAATGTTAAAACAAGTAGTCTAGCACCATGTAGTATTATTCTACTGGCATTTAAATAAGGAATGTTTTCATAATGCTCTCAGAGTGAAATTCAAGTGTTGGGTTAAGACGCACCTCCACTAGCGGGTCTGCACAGCTGCTGCCGAAGAGGAGGAGTGCGGGGCAAAAAGAGAGCATTGTGGGAGAGCTCCCCCCTGTCACTCAAAGCTCCTCTGATTAAATTTGTTTAAGCTGTAAAAGCATTTTGACAAGAGTAAGACTGTGTGCCTCATAACATATTCCAAATGCTAAACCTGGAAATTAAGGATGCTCTCTCTCAGGGATTCGCAGAGAACAGTTTACCGCTTTGAAAGCAAGAAAAAACAAATCTATTACTGAGGGTAATGTCTTTTAAAACTAATATTGCCACTGTTTTTAATATAACCTCTGAAAATATTTATTTCTCATCATTACTGACACACTTATTATCCATTATTGTTATGTTTTGGTATGAGATTATGTTGGTGAAATTCATGATCCCTTTAGGCCGGGACGGAGTGTGGTAGCCAGAAAGCACATGTTGGTATGTGTGTGAGATGTACACATGCTTTTATATCCACTTAAAGCTTTGGCTCCCTCAGATTATTAGATTCTTTGCTGTGGGTCCAGTCTGCAAAACCACATAACAGAGGGCACTAAATAGAAAATATCTGAGCCTTTAATCGTGGAGGAAAACTATGCTTATAGGCTATGAGTGATGTCCTGTTGCATTTTTCAACTCTGAGATGATGAGGGCTGATAATCAACCTGAAATAATTTATAGAATTTCATTTTCGAACATCTGCTCCTCATTAAAGGATCTGTGCTGCTTGGTGACCTCCGTGGACATTCTGTGTAATATAATCCTGATTTTACACAACAGCTTTATGATTTGAAATCTAACATTTTATCCATGTTAATCAAAAGGGGTTATACATGATAGAGAGGTATATAATAACAATATAGAAATAGTTATATTTACTTTTTTGTCCAATGTTGTCCTGCTGGTGATTTTTTTTTTTTATAATCAAATCAATAATCCTTACAGACAAAGCAAAAAGCCCGATTTTTCGTAATTCAACCGTATTGTCCTTAATTTGGACATGTTGAGATATATTGTAGGTATTGCTTTCTGATTGCCTGGACTTTCCTAATATGGTTTAAATAAAAAGTTTTACATAATTCGTCACATGCCGCGTGTTTTCTTCTTTTGTTATGGTATCACAAATCTGAGATTTAGTTATCTTATGCAGACATTGCATCAGTGCAGTTCTCTGTTCTGCCATTTATGTGAAGACTAACATTAGACTACCCAGCTGTAATCCTTTTCCTGAGCCTCTGTCCTAAACAAGGGCCTTTTGACCCATTCATTGAGCCTGTGCCCTTTGATATTGAGGACTGGTTGTAGTGGAGCGCAGTCCCTTTTGCTATGTCTTAATAAGTAGCTTCAAACCTAAGGTATGGAGATCTGCTCTTGAAGGTGAAGGGTTAGCATTGCTAGGGCATGAGATCAAACACTAGTCTATCCCAGCAGGGTAGTGAAAAGCAGAGCCACTTCAGACACTAACTGCCCGGACAATGGCGATCGGGTCGAACAGTGTTTAGATGAAGTGGTGCCCCTTTCACATCTGCAACAAGTGACAAAAGAGGCAGAATGAGAGACTAACCTGCTGTTTAGATAAATAAAGCTACTCTATCAGCTCTCATAATTGCTCCGGCCCCCTTCTCCTCTTCAGAGTCCCAGCACCCCTATTGTCCAGCGGCGAGTGCTGCATGGCCCCCTCAGATCCTCCTAATTGCTGACAGATTTGATTTCTCAGTGACGGCGGGAGCTCTGTTCGTGGCCTTTACATCCAGTAATTGCTTTCTCTTCTCCCCCTCGTTCTCCCCTTCCCCTTCCTTCTTCACTCTGCAGTCCATCCTGCCCCCACTCTTCTCCCAAAACGGAATTCCCCTCTCCCCGTTCCGAACCCCCTTTTAATGGTTTCCTTCTATGTTAATAAATCCTCGCCATTTAAATCACATTTAGAGATGTTTTGAATAACTGATTCCAATTACCCCATGCCCCTCTCGCAGAGGAAAGCAGCGCGAGTCTCGGTGCGAGACCGAGCTGGAAAGTGGGAAAAAATACAGGGTTGAATGTGAAAGAGAGGTCCTCGAGTCTCTCAATAGTGCAGGAGCGCATTTTGCGGAAGTTTGCAGGAGCCTTCTGAATCACAGAATCACTGGGATTTTTTTTTCATTGACTCTACTCTTTCCAATCACGGGGATTAAAATAATACGTTTGTGCTTCACAGTAAATTAGATTTTTTTTTTTGTCTGAAATGAGGTTGGTAGTGATGAAGAGAATTATTATTATCATAATTTTGATCAATAGGTTTAATTATAATAAAATACTAATTATTTTTATTTTTAACTTATTTTATATTTATTTATAAAGCAATTTCTAATATATATAAATTATAATTTAATATATAAAAATTATTAATATAATTTAAAAGTAATTATTAATATTTCTATAATAATAGTTAAATGAAAAAAAATTCATTTCATTTTCAAACATTTCACACTCATGTATCCATAAAGGTTTGTGTTTACATAATATATGTGTTCTGAGCATATTTATATGTGTATATAAATAAACACATATGAATGGATGTATGTCAGAAATATTTACATGTATATATTTATATTCATATAAATAAAATTTATATTATACATAAATATAAATACATGTAATATACTTCATTAATATATACGTGTATGTGTGTGTTTCTATGTATGAAATAAATATACATGGTACACATATTTTCTATACGAACTTTTATTTTGGATCTATTTGATAGAATATATAAATATATACACAGGTTGGTATGTATAAGATATATTTATATAATGGGAAATTTTTATTTTTTTAAAATACATACTTTCATGTATACTGTAAAAAAATCACAAGTAGCTATAGTTTTGCGGAATGTGACTCACAAAACTTGTTCAAAACACAAAGCAATTTTAGCTCTGTAAATGTGGTTTAAATACGAATGAAGGGGCTATTCAAAAGCAACAAACCTATTAATGCAACTCTATTAAAATATGTACAAAGCCTCAAGCATAAAATCAAAAAGAAGTCAAAACAAACAAATAGGCTGCCCCACAAAGTTATTTACAGCTAGAAAGCCACTTTTCCCCACTAATAAAAGTCCTCAACACACATGCACACGAAAAACCCAAGTCTCATTCCCTTCAGGAAAGCTAGAGGGCCCACTTGAAAAAAGAACAGGCGCCAGAGCACAGCTCCCACAATCACTCCGGCAAACATTAAAAAGCTAATTATCCCGGGAACAAAAGTGCCAGTTTATTTTCACTTAACACAATTAGTCATAAACTGCATTTTGAGTTGTTAATCCAAGCCAACTCCCATTCTCTGCCAATTATTCATAGTTGCATATTCATGCCGACCGTATTCAAAGTTTCAAAGCAAATGTATTTTTTTTTTCATGTGGTTGTGTGAGCGTTAATCACCCCACCCACACATTGCATGGATTAGCCATTTAGATAGGAAGCAGTATCAAGCCCGAATGCCAAGTGCTCCCTTTAATGTATATAGTGTTTATTCTCTTACACTGTTAAGTGGCTAGGTACTATGTTCTCTCTTGAAATCATTCTAATCCACTCTCGGAGTGGGTGGAATAATTAAATGATTAGCAAAATATAGAAATATTTAATGCGTCTTGCCTTTTATTCACCAGGAATCAATGCAACCCCTTGAAGTGTCATGAAGCTTGAATGCTCAAAATCAAATTGGCTTGACATTCAGTTTCGAACGCTTGAAACTAATTCAAATGAACTCTGTCAACACGTGACCCTAACAAGCGCTGACTTTTCATTACCATCGTGAGATTTACACACCCCGATGAAACTGACCTATGCTCTTTGTTTGTCCTCCTTAGAAATGTTTTATCCTATTTGAAACCTGTAAGGAAAAGTAAAAATGTCTTGTTTGGAGGTTTAATAATATACAATAGTAAAATGACTGGCTCTCAGTCTTGGACTTTTTGTTCACCTCTGAAGGTCATAAACCTCAATGTGTCAGTCAAACACGTCTAAGGAGCATAATGTCATCTTGGTAACCTTTAGTGTTAAGATATGATTATTTTAATGGAAACGAGGAGAGAGGATGAGCGATGCCCTTTGTTCAGCCAGCAAATATACAAATAAGGCTATGACAAGTAAGTATAGAGGTGTACAACAACATCAAACATGAAGCTGAAAGTGTAACATCTGGATAGTGCATTAGTGGTCTGGTAAGATATAAGTGATTTTTTGGTAAGGTCACTAACACGTCTTGAGCAGCGCAGGATGAAGAGTGATGGTGACAGTAAAGCAGTGCTGTGACTCGCTGACCCTCCTGTGCTACCACTCCCGGGACACCTGGGAAGAGTTTTTAACAATACCCATGACAGCTACGCTCTACACACAGGAGTTATTTAAATCTTTTACAAGTTTAGACATTTTCACTGCAGCATTTCATTTTAGTATGCAAGTCCAGACTTATGAAATATACTCCGTACACAGTTATATAAATTCAAGGATTGAAAAACACATATCTCACACAGACACACACACACACACGTTAAATTATGTTAAAAACGTTATTGAAATACGCATATTTTATATGTTAAATATGTCATATTTACAATAATTATGTACAAATCAAGGAAAAATGTAATCATATTTACAGAACAACCTGTAAATTAGCCTGTAAATAATAAAAATGTGACCCTGGACCACAAAACCAGTCTTAAGTCGCTGGGGTATATTTGTAGCAAAAATACATTGTATGGGTCAAAATGATTGATTTTTCTTTTTTGCCAAAAATCCTTAGGATAGTTAGTAAGGATCATGTTTCATGAAAATATTTAGTCAATTTCTTACCGAAAATATATTAAAACTTAATTTTTTATTAGTAATATGCATAAATAAGATCTTCATTTGGACAACTTTAAAAGTGATTTTCTCAGCATTTAGATTTTTCTGTACCCTCAGATTCCAGATTTTCATGTAGTTGTCTCTCGGTCAAATATTGCCCTATCCATCCAGATCATACATCAATGGGAAGCTGAAAATTTACAAGATTAAATAAACACTTAAAATTAACACTTACGACACAAATAGGGTCACAAATAATAACCTTTCACAAGGTGATGCCTGATATATATAGAAGGTGTCATACACAAAACACAATTATTGTAACATATGACAAGGAAATAATGCAATAAATATGAATTAAACATTACGAGTGGTAACAGAAAACTCAATATACATAACTGACAACAAAAACTGCTAGAAAACACATTTAATCAAAATACCATGAAATGTGAATTGTCACACAGGGAGTTCTGGGAAAGTCATTTTTGCATTTTTTTAACTGTCTGTTATATGGCGACTTGTTCTTCACTTCTTCTTCCCTTCAACAAACATGTATCTGTATTTAACAAAATCTAGAATGTAACTGTAAAATTACATGAAATTAAAGTTTAGATATATTACAATTCATTACTGTACATAGTAAGACATTTTACTGTTAACCAGTTACCAGGTTTATGCGGTGTACCTTTTTCAGTTTTTTTTTTACAGTTAAAATTGCAATGTTATAGTGTGTTTGTTATTTTTTTTATATTACTTCATTGATGTAACTTAATACACATTTTCTTTTATTTTCCTTTCTTGTCTTGTCTTTTCTTTTCTTCACATGCACTGAGCAGATGGATCAGCAAAACGTGATTTATGACTACATGGCTTTTGCAGGTACTAGCAACACCATTTGCGGTATTAAGCAACCATAAATAGCTTTGGCTCTGCCAGTGGATTTGTACAGTACAGTACTAGCCTTGTAACTGTTTAGTGTGGACACCAGTCCCAAAACATTTGAAAATGATTTCTAAGCTAGACGAAAGCGTGTCAAGACCCCTAGATGACTTCATCACAGCTGCAGAGTAAAGATGTGTGAGTGTGTGTACAGTAGTTTTGTACGGCGCTCTCTTCTGCCTCAGGGATTAGATGAGTGTGCTGTTCTAGCTGGAGCAGAACTTCACCCGATGTGCCTGTCTGCCTCTAGACAACAACACAGCTGTCTGCATCCACTCTCACCATGCTATCTGATGAAGGTAACCGAAAAGGCGCATTTAAAGAACCAAATGCATGTGTTGTGTATATTGTTTTAAATTATTAATTGCTTTTTTCTAACTATGTATGTATTTAAGTATCTAACTATGTTTTCTGTGAGCTATGTGTGTTAAAATTGAATTGCTTAAAGATGCCAAGTGAATCTTAATCGAAGTCTTCCAGTCGACTAACTGTTAAGATTTGTTCCTTTAAAAAGCCACTTGGTCACTTAGTATTTATGATTTAAAATAAAGCAAAATTAGCATGTAATATGTCAAACATACAACCAGTGTGTTTTACCTAAAAATACATACAGTATATAAATACAGTATGCATTTTTTTTATTTGTCTGTTGGATAACATAAATAAAAAAGAAATTACTTCTCATTCAAATATCCTAAAAATATATCTTTCTTTTATATAATTTAACATGCACAAATATACATGGTATCCACAGTGTGTATTGAAACTACTCCTACCCACAATGCAACAATATATCAGTTACAGTATCGCTTGTGCATGGCAGGTCGAGACAACCTTTATCGGCTGAACGCATCCTCGTGAGAGAGAGAAGACCTTCACCACAATGCTAACCTTTGGCACCAGGTGCAGACAAAGGGCACCAATTTAGCTAAATGTTACCAATAAAAAGAGATGTATCTGCTTATCTCATATTTTACAAAAGAGGACTACACTGACATTAGCAGCTTAGATAATATTTGATGGATAAATATCATTCTGTTGTACATGCAGGCACGTGTCGCACCAAATGAAGGCTGTCTGTAAAAAAGTTTATGTGTATGTTTTAAACGACCGCGAGTATAACAACTGAATTTGCTTATTATATGACTTTTATATCATTTCAGTATGCAAACTATAAGCAATTGATATGCAAATATAGTTAAATCTCTGATAGAAGGCAGCTTTATCTGTCAGTGGTAAACAAAAAATAAATAATATATTATTCTGTATTTAATGCATTAATACTTGACAGTTAGCTGAGGAGGTAAGTTATTTAATCTATAAGCTGAGCGTGTTGTTGTTTATCAGTTGTGCTTTCAGTACAATATAAAAGTGTGTTCTCAATTGTGCAATTTGTGTTTAATTGACATGTGCTGATTACTGTAATTGCATCATGCGTTTGTCTGTGTTAAGGTTTTATGAAGCTGCTGACAGAATCCTGTCCATATGCAATTCAATAATAAATCTTTGCACATTTTCACAAATATCTTTAAGAATTTGATTGATTTGTTTAAACAGATTGAGAAAAGCCTCGTCTTGTGGTAAGATTTTGCTTATTCGGCGAGGCTTTCAATGTGGGTGTCTTTTCTTTGTGTATGTGATTAACCGCATGGAGTTTGATTTATATATATGCAATGTGTTTATTTAATTTATTCTAATATGCTGCTCAATATGAGCTATTTTCAAGCATCTTAAACAGATAAGGCTTTATCACTGAGGGAAGACATGAAAACAGCACGCCGTTTAGTGCGGAGTTGAGCTTCCCAGTGACTGCTAATAGGCTTTCACTAGAGCGCTTTAGCACTTTGAAGCCGAGGAGACTTAATGATCCCACAGAGTGTATTTCCATGCAGGGTAAAGCTGTTTCTCACACATTTTTTGAACTCATCATTACTTTAGATGTATAGCCTCTTTCCCCGTAACACTTCTCCTGCATGTAATACAGCTTAAATATGTCCCTAGTATGCAAATAACACAGGCTCTTATACTCCTACATGGAAAAATGGAATGCCGCCGCAACAGCTTTTTCGCCATTTCTCCTACTTCAGGCTATAAGCAAAACTGTGCAATAATAATTTCAAATTCGGAAAGCAAAAAGGTTTCACTGCCTACCTCAAAGACAACTGTATGTTTGCTCGTGCTGTATTACATTTTGAGGGAAGAAGGACACACACACACACACACGCATGCATGCATGTGTATATATGTATATATATATATATTTTTTTTTTTTACTTACATAACACATACACAATTATTTTTAAAACAGCTAATGCTACCACACACGAAACATGTTCATTGATTGTTGACAATGTGTATATTAATATAACATAAATCAAAGCAGCTAAATAGACAGATAGATAAGAGTTCCCAGTCTTAATCACAATAGTTTAACAATAGTAATTTTAATAAATTATCAATTAGGCTAGATTATGTTTGAATAGAGGTAACAATAACTTGAGGTAAGAATAATAGTTTTATTTTTACATTCTACATTCAATAACTGATGTTTAGACATTGAATAAATGCACTCTCAGAAACAAAGGTACAAAAGCTTTCACTGAGGCGGTACCTTTTTAAAAAGTACATGTTTGTACATAAAGACTCCTTTTTGGTACGCTAAAGGTACATATTACTACTTAAAGTGTAAATATTTAAACATAATATTTATTTAAAGTAAATAACGAAATATTAAATTAAATAAATATTTAAACCTTTTAAAAGTGTACAGTAAAATTACAAATACAAATTTTAACAATAAAACCCTTTTATTAAAAAATAAAAGCATTCGTGGAATGCGTGACTGCCCTGCATCAAATTAGTATTGATAAAATGATAAGAGCACTACAACACTTAAAAGTGTTACTACTTTAGTGTTCTAACACTATTTAATATATTTGTGTATGTCTGAAACAAAGCGAGCATCAGAAATAAACACATTAAGATATATGCATAGTAAAATTCCAGCTTGAGAAATCTGACGTGTCAGTTTCCGTAGGGGAGGTGTCTGATCTTCAGTTGCCCAGCACATGTCATCAGATGTCAGAATTAGTGACATGCTATAGTTTAACTCATCAAGCACCGACAGAGAGATCTTGCTGAGAGATAAACTCACATGGCTCTTCTGCTAATGGACAGATCTTCGATTTAGACTTGACACGTTTTCTTTCACCAAGTGTGAAACAGAGATCGGTTTGCTCGTTTTACAGTTCCTCAAATGGAAGTTTATTAATCTATTAAGTATCACGGCACAAGAGCAGAATGTAAATGGGAAATTCATTAATTGAAAAACAACAACATGCATGCACGCAGCACACTCGATGTCGTGCAGTACTGTCAGTGCATCCTTCTGGTTGTTATTTTTAATATAATAGTCCATAAAACTTACAGTTTGCCTATGCTTTTTTTATCTTTCAGAAAGCCCCTGTGTACTTTAGCACAACACCTTCAAAGCCTTTCTCCTTCATCTATTCCCAAATTATTTCTGGGAGCGCATTAGCATGTGTCTGAACTATGGCACTGCATACCTCCCCATCACTCTAATATATACATACACACAAGGGGGGAAAGAGGGGCCGCGGGGCACACACATGTGGGTCTTTTCTCTCTCTCTTTCTCTCTACTATCTTGCTCTCTCAGGCTGGGGCACAGGGGACTTCTCTTAAACTCCAGCAGGAGGGACACCTGTTCACTCGTCCCCTGAAGACATGAGCTCAGTATTGCTCTGTCAATCTCTCAGCATCCTGGCTGGTGAACACATGGCAGCGGCTAACCAGTCACTGACTCATTGAGAATGGAATGACTGGGTAAAAACATGAGACGTTTCGACATGCTTTACAATCCAAAAGATTCAGTAGTGCAAAGACCAGTTTGGGGAAGTGTGTTTTGTATAACTTACAAATACGTTTCATGTGGTAAAAAGTTAATTAACTGGCTTTAATTTGAGTCAAAAACATTTAATCTGACTGAATTAACTTGGCAAATTAGTTTACAGTAGTTCAGGAGTTAATGGATTAGACTGTGTAGAAAAAATATCCTCGAGGTAACAATTGAAGGTATTATTTTTTTCTCTCTTTAATTCCACATTAACTGATACGTACAGTATATATATATAAAAAAAATATCAGTTAATGTGGAATAAAAAAAAAATAGTAATTTCTACTTGTTCCCCTTAGAGGTACATTTAATTAAAAATGTATATAAATGAATATCAAATTAAAACCCTTGGTGGAGTGTCCAGTTCCCATTTCCCTCTTCTCTCCCCCAGTTGCTTGTCTTGAAAAGAAAAAAGGTCCATAAATCAAATCAAACTCTGGTAAACTCCCAACAATTACAAAATCGCTTCTCGGAAAGCCAAAATTAGTTTTGATAAAATGATAAGAATATCACAACACCTAAAAACCAAACCTATTACTGTTCTTGCCAAATTTCCTAATAATATTATGAAATGCAATGCCATTTGAGGATTTCGACATGATGATCTCCGACTGCAAATGATTTGCTTTGGAGAGAATGGCTTTATGAAGACTTCAGCTGAATTACAGCAGAAGGACACAGGGGACTCTATTGCTAATTTAATGTAATATGAATTGCACAGCAGAAACAGACCATTTAAATTAATGCAACATCTGAGTAGCGCAAAGTGGGTGTACCTCATTTGCTATAATTGCATGCGTTTGCCTTGCAATTCCCTGAATTGGTCATGCCATTTGTGGATCCAGCTGTTTTAATCACTCTCATTTGTTTAATTTGTTTGTCATATCCCTGGTCTGCACATCCTCTCATGCATACAGAACAGCATCTCAAAAGCAGCACTCGATTCAATGTAGTGGAATGCAGATAGAATGCACTTTGGCAAATTTAATAACTTGTTTACTTCATAGTGTTTACCTTACAACACTGTATGTTTACGCTTGCAAATGACTTGCTTGCCAGTTCACAATGCTCAGCATCATTAAATAAGCACAACTTGATGGTATCATACAGTTTTGAGGTGGAAAATTCCAGAAATTACTCAATTTTTTTTTTTTTTTGTTGTTCCATTTACAGTCATTTGATTGTATGCATAAAATATAAACTAACACATATCCTCTTGTCATTATTCAGACATATGAATGCACACAAAATACACACACATACAGACAATTGCATCATGTAGAAAATTTGTGCTGACACAAGATAAGAGAAATGTGTTCTCATAAAACATATCAATGTTACTTTTGACAATGTTAGATTTTTTCAAACCCTTTACCGTTTATGATTTGGCCAGAGGTTTTCTTAGTGCTTAAAGTGCAGCTTCCTAACTTCTGTGACAGTCGGCTATGAAGGGGTGAGAGGTTATAGCCTTTAGTGATACTCAAATAAACACTCTTGAAGTATTGTTCCACACAATGAACCTTTCGGCAGCTGCACACCCCCAACAATTTCTGCTCCAGCCGTCGCAGGCAACACGCACATCTGCAGATCTATATATCACCGTGCATTGCACACCCTAACATTCCACAGAGCGCAGTGCCGGCAGTGATTTGTGCTCTTCTCTCCTACTTTTTTTTTTATTATTAAATTTTCATCTGTAATCTGAATGTCCTCTTGACTAAAAGCACAGCCTTTTAAATCAATCTCACAACCCGACCATAAACCTGAAGCGCATTATGAGTCGTATTGATGTTACAATGGCATCCCCTAACCTTCTCGTGCTCCCTCCAAACATATACTGTCGTGTGCTAACAGATGTGCAATCTTGCAGCCAGAGATGCTTAAAAGTGTTTAATAAATGTAAAACAACCTATATAGTGTTGAAGAAAGGGGCCTAAAGCAGAACCAGCTGTCTGACCGTGGCAAGAGACCTTACAGAGGATTCAGGCCCATAAAGATGATGCCTAATACAGGCCAACACGTGGGCCTTACTGATATGCTATACAGGGTCCTGTTGTATATTGGACAGTTTATGGGCTACAACATCATTCCTCTGGAAAAGTGGACTGAGGCCATACGTTACTCTAGGCTAATTTATGACTTGATGGATTTTTTTCCTTTATATACTCTATCAGAGGAGAACAATAAAAGGAAGCAGGTGAGGTTGGAATGTAGAGCCTTTCATGTTTTTATCCCACTCCAGAGGCATACGGGCGTATTATGGTCTTAGAAGGTAATACATGAAAGTGTCTAACAAATTGTCAAATTAAGGATTGGTGTCATGACCTCTGGTGGTGTCTCTTTACAGCCGTGAGCCTCTTCCACCCCAAGAGATTTTTAAAAACTGAACAGTGCAAAATTGAGAGCTAAATTTATGGAACCAGAGGAAAAACTGTATTCTTTCCTTTATCTATCTTTATTTTGTCTCTGCCAGTGAAAATAGTTCCAAACAAAGCCACGACAGGAATGGTGAAACATACCGAAGAGCAACAACATTATTGAAAAATAAACATTTAATTGACATCTATGGCTGAAATGATCCATGGGACATTTCCATTGCACAAAAGGTTTATTTAAATATTCTGCACAGAAAGAGTTTTTCACTAATATATCTTTAGAAAGCGCAAAATGTTTCTGTTATGGCATCGCTGAGAAAAAAGTGTTAGTAAATGATTTAGTAAAAATGACTCATTCATAAACACAGTCACTTATTGCATTAAATATAATAAATCTGTCTTTTTGAATGAACTGGTTGAGTGAATAATTTAACGACTCGTTCATAAACATGATAGCTTTAATTCTTAAAGCGTTAGTTCACCCAAAAATTTTGTCATCAATTACTCAAAGAGCTTCGTTAATCTTCAGAACACAAATTAAAATATTTTTGATGAAATCAGAGAGACATCCGAGTCTCCATAGACAGCAATACAACTGAAATGATCCCAGATCCAGAAACCCAGGAGAAGGAGAAATCACAGGAGAAGAATGGAGTTAAATTATGTTATTTTTGTTTTTATTGCACAAAAAAAAGTATTCTTCTACAGTCGAAAAACTTAAGCCTAGGCATTGATGCCACATGGACTGTTTTACCAGTGTTTTTACTACGTTTCTGGATCATTTCAGTTGTGTTGCTGTCAATGGAGGGTCGGATGCCTCTCTGATCTCATCAAAAATATCTTCATTTGTGTTTTGAAGATGAATGATTTGAAACGACATGAGGGTGAGTAATTAATGACAGAACATAATTTTTTGTGTGAACTAACCCTTTAAATGAATTAGCCTTCTTAAACAAATCATTTGAGTGAATGATTCACTTGGCTCACTCTTATATAAAGATTTTCTCGCCACCTACTGGCATAACAGTGTAACCCGCAGGAAGAGTAAATGGAAAAAAGTCTACTATACAGATAGTCTGTCTGCAGTACATAAAAATACACAGAGGAGTCATACAAACAAGGAACAGCTATATGCATACAGTACATAGATCAAACACTGTTTCACTGGTCCGTGAAAGAACCATGCAGCAATCTTCGGGAGATTCTTCCACTCTGATTCCTCAGCTGTTTCCTGGTGTTTGCAATGAGGCTTAACTCAAAATGGCACATAGAAGGGCCCCTCCTCAGTTTAAGCTGTCTTAAATGCATTTTATATGACCTAATATTTCACCACACCAGGCCCATTTTCATCCTGAGATACACTCCAGATAAGAGTGATAATCTATGTGTGACGAATGTGCCAGACTCATGCCTCTGACTCTGGTATGTACACAACACTCTGCGGTTATGGCAGGCCGATGGGGATAAGGAGAGAAACAGAGAATAAAATGAAAGAGCAGGTGTGTTTGGTTAAGATGTACCTGTCAAATGGGATGACACACATGTCTGTACTTATTTAAATGAATCTCTTATCAGTACCTCAACGTCCCCATTCAAGAAACATTGACAGATGGTATGTTAACATGTTTGGTTGGTTTAGTTTTGTCAAGAGCCTCCAATAGACATTTATTGACTTTATTGAGTGGACATTATAAGAATCCCAGATAGCCTGCATGGGACTCCATTCAGTATTTGAGAGAGGAGATTTTGAACTTCCCAACACATTTTATTTGTTTTCTACAATTTAAGCAGCTTTTGTTAAATTAAAGTAATTAAACGTCTGATGCTTTAATTTTATAGGCTATAATTACATATATATATATTATTATTCTGAAAGCTAAATAAATAAGCTCTTAATTGATGTTAGAATAGGGAAATATTTGGATAAGACACAACAAATTGAGTATCTGGAATCTAAATATTAAGGAAATCATCTTTAAAGTTGTCCAAATTAAGTTCTTAGCAATGCATATCAAAATTTTTATTTTGATAAATTAACATTAGGAAATTTGCAAAGTATCTCAACCTAATAGTGATTTTGACCCATATAATGTATTATTATCTCTCTCTACAAATATACCTGTGCTACTTATGACTTTTTTTTTCTTCATTGCTATTTCTTGCTTCCAAGTTATCTAAAAAATATTATTATGTAAGGTTACTGGTGTTTTATAATTGTTATGGTTTAATTTGGCCTGTTCTAAATAGCATTACAATGTTTTACAAACAAGCTATTTATTACTTTCCTGTTTCTTTTTTTCGATAAAATTAACAACAAAAGGGAAACGAGCTGCTCAAACTCTCATAAGCCTCAGTCAACCGAATCCCAGGAACAGCGCCAGGCGCGCGCCGATCAAATCCTGTGTTTCCACGGCAACAGAGGAGGAGTTTGCACTTCGACCCGTGACCACATCGGCGGAAATGAGGAACTAGGAAGTCGATTGCTGGGCTGATGTGGAATACTACACATTTGTTTAAGATGAATTAGTGTCGCTTACAGCAACTTATTAATTTTCATCTACCAGAGATACCGACTGGCATAAGCGGTCATCCCACGTGTAGTGGCGACGCTAGCTTGTTCGAGAAAGATGCTTCAGAGGTAAATATCAGAGGCTTGTGCTGAATGACTGGTTGACAGCAGCAGTAACTGTAGGTAACAGCCAGCAGTGGTGCTTCTAATTGAATTAAAGAAAGGAAGAGCGTTTTTTCTTTGAATACTGGTTAACTTTATCCTATGACCACCCTCCTGAGGTGAAAGTACATGTTGTATGTCTCGTTGTTTTGGAAGAATTACAGAGCAAAATAAGTGAAATGAGATAAATAACAATAATCTGTGTTGTTAACAACAACAACTATAATAATAATAATAATAGCCTACTAAAACTTCACTAGCTTACGACGTTGTATAATCTGTATAGATATTTTTCTTTTCTTTTCTTTTCTGAATGACAGTGTTTTTGTATGCTTGGCATTTTTAATTAAACATAATAAATTTAAATGACGTTTATGTACATAGATAATATTTTGGACAATTTGATTATCACAGTTAATTCATATACATTTTTATAAAATGTTTTTAAATTAAGTACAGTCCATCCCAGTAGTTTAGGTTATGACAAAATTAATTTATTTACATGACATGAATTTAAGCAGTTCATTCATTTTGTTAAACTACTTTAATTTTCAACGAATACATATGTGAATAATATTAGTTTTAGGTCAGTCACCATGGTTTAAATCTTCAGAGAGAACAAAATTTGCTCAAAAGCAATTACATTTTTAAAAATAATTGTACTTTTTAGGTTTATTGCACTGTTAAAGTCACTTATTTTAGGTTACAGTACTTATTGTGTTATTTGTAATATGAATTTATGTTTAAATATAATGTTTCTCAAACTGTATTTTTCTTCTTCTTTGGTTTAGGTGACCTTATTTGGAGCGGGGTGAATGTGTGGGGTGTTCGCAGAGTGTAACGACATCATTACCTGTTCTGTTAACAGATGCGGCTTTAGTAATGACAAATATGTTCTTCCCATGCTGTTAAACTTAGCTTTCGGTTTTTATAAGCTCTTGGTTGCTCATTTCCTATGATAAGAAGCTAAACAAAATGTCAAGGCTAAATTGAAAGAATACATTTATCAATTCACACACCAAAATCCATAACTCTACACCTGGAGTCATCATGTCATTAGGCGAACAGTCACAGAAGTGGTTTCCAACTCACGTTCAAGCCACCGTTCTTCAAGCCACAGATCTGCAACCAAAGGGCAAGAATGGCACCAACGATGCCTACACCATCATCCAGTTGGGCAAAGAGAAGTACTCCACATCAGTGGCAGAGAAGACCCTCAGCCCGGTGTGGAGGGAAGAGGCTTCATTTGAACTGCCTGGGCTGCTGATGGAGAGCAATCCAGAGGTGTATGAGCTGTGCCTCACAGTCATGCACAGGTCCCTGGTTGGATTAGACAAGTTTCTGGGCCAAAAAATCATCAACTTAAATGAGATATTTGACAATAAGGAACGGCGGAAAACTGAGTAAGTGAGTTAAATACTTCATTCACTTTCAAATAAGCAGAAATGCAAGTTAAAAGAGGAACTCAACACTAAATGTCTTATCCTCTTTTGGTGTTACAATTAAGAAATTTTATTTCAGTTGTATTTATGCAGTCCTCAAGATTCATTTCATTATTTAAGAGCAGACCATTCAGTCTCGCTCTGACAAATATGATATCAAACTACACCCCTGTGTTTAAATGCTTGTCAGCAGTTAATAGTACTCAGTTAAAAGTACCAGTACTTAAAAGTATAGCACAATGGAAGGTTTGAACGACTTGGACTATTTTTAATTTATGCAACAAATAGTGATGCAGTTTCTTTTTAAGTAATCCTCTGACGTAATCCTATCTTTGTTTTTAAAACCTGTCGTCTGAGTTTTAAATGTCTATAGACATGCCATTGCTGTGCGTACTATAGAAGGGCGGCCATCTCATGCAGTTTGTTCTGGTATGAAACTCAGATAAAGTCTTTTGACTCATAGTTTGAGTAACAACCCTGTGGTAGATGAACAGGTCTAGTGAGGCTGACTATCGTAAGTGGTATTATATTTTCCTCTCCGTTTGTCAGGCCCTGGTGACTAACAGGTGTATTTTCTTAGAGGAAGTTCTGACTTCCTCTAATGTTATTGGCAAATGTGACAGAGACTGCTTTCTGTAACTAAATGTCAAGACTACTTCATAAGAGAGACAATATTTTCTGATTTCGCATTTTTGGGCATGTACAGACTAGTGACTAGACTACTGGTTTTTTAAGTATTATGAGAGAAACAAGTATGGCTGGTTGAAGTAGAAAGGGCAGTGCCACCTGGCATGCAGCAGATGACAGAAATCAAAAATTGGAAGATGTCAAGTTTTTAAGAATACTGCAATTTGCCATTTATTTATTTGAAATACATTTAACACTGGAGATCCAGTCTTTTAATGCACAATTGGTACAATGCCAGTAATAGGCTGATTTTCATTGTGCATAATTATCAGCTTATTGGTATTTGCTGGAATATTGTTATTGATGCTTCCTTCCTTTTCCTTCAAGCTTCTATCATTGGCAATGTGTCACAATCAGCGTAAGCGTTATTTATTTAGCAATCCTATGATATCACACCCTCGGGAGGAAGTTATGCACTGTAACCGATTGCTAACATCACTGTTGACAATCGTGACACAAATCACTCTACCGACCTCGCATCCCCTTTAAAGACTCTCAGGGTTAGCAGTCCCTATTGACTCTGTTCATGCAAGGGTTTCCTCTAACTGACGCAAGGGTACAAGAGTCCGTTTCGACATTGGAGTCGACAGGCCCTAATTATCGCACACCTGTGTTTGTTGATTGTACGATGGTTCCCAGCGGCCCTCGCAGAGTGGGAGTATTGTGGTTCCAGGCAGAGGAAGATTTATCTTGGCCTTGACTCCCATGTGAAGAACAGGGGCTGGCTGGCTCTCCACATGCCCAGATCAGAGCTCTCTCACTGGGCCTGAGACCAGGTAAACCCTCTTCCCTTGGATCTACAAGCTCCCCAGTGTGTGGATGGTCTTGGAAAGAAACATAATCACCATTCACTAGCTGTGCCATGATGGAAGAAGAGCACTCAGCAAGATGGCAGCCTGTGACGACCCCAGAGGGAAGCGTGTTCCGATACTGAAGGAGTGTTTACAGTAGTGTTTGCCTGAAAGAACTGTGTCTAGGTCGGAAGTGTTGAACGGCATTTCTAGAGTGTACAGACTGTTTTTTTTCATTAGGGCTGAGGTCAAGAAAGTGCCAGAGTAAAAAATAATGAATCACATTCTACTCAGTTTATCAGGTTTTAATAAAGTAGTTTTAAAGGATATCATCGCAAGTTTAAAATTCCTTTTTTATTTAGATAGGGGTACCATATAGATACATACAGATCAAATCAAATATTATTTTTATTTGAGGCCAGTATCAACATTCTGTCCTAAATTGCAAAATACTAAAAGCAGTCAATTTAAACACAACACATGAGTTTAGACAGTACACCATTAAAACGAACAGAATAGAATATGGATATTAATTCTGAGAGATTTCGTGAGATTTGTTGTATTCAGAACGATTGCAATTCTGATCTTTACTTACTCATCTTTACTTATAATATTTTGTTAAAGTATAATAATAATAATAATTTAAACAATAACAATACATTTAAATAAGAAAATTATACAGATAATCAGTACAGTAGCTGTTACTGTGTAGTTTTCACTAATATTTTACATTTTTATATTTTCTATTTTCATCTTATTAGAAATATATGTGCATTGTTTTTATTTAAACATTTTTAAGTATAAGTTATTTTACTACATAAAAAAGTAGAACGTTAATCTGTACAATAATATTTCCGTTTTGGCCAGTGTTGACTGACAAAAAAATAAAAAAAACTATAATTAAATTTATCTTTAAGAAATAGGGTTTTCCATACATTTACCTTTGTTGGTGTAAAGTGGTGTAGGCTAGAGCATCCACTCACTGAACACATTGGTGCTGTACTGAATTAAAGTCTTTGTCTAGTTTTATACCTAACTGTTCACGACCATCATTTCTAACTTAATGACCCTGCTCCAAGTGTCTTGAATTGCTGGAGCATCAATATTCAGCCACTCTTAAGATTCATGTGCATCTGCTGAAATATTGTCCATTTCATAATCTCCAAATACCGGTATGAGCATCAATGAACAAAGGCCAGATTTGTGCAAATGCCACCTCCTTTTCACACAGTTACAGCATCAATCACATTACTTCCAGCAGAAAAAAAAAAGAGTAAGAGGTTAAATAAACAGGAGCCAGGGAATGGCCTAGATGGGGGCGTATTACTTCACATTCTTCATGTGGCCCAAACCTTTGCAGTTACCAGGGAATTATGTTTATCCCTACTATAATATGCGTTCTCAGGAAGGGGGAAGGCTTTCAAATAGACTAAATGGACTATGCTGTGGATTTGTGTGAAGTGAAATTGGGTTTCTGGCCAGACAAACACATTGCCCCCATGTCGTTTTTGTATGAATTATACATACAGAACAAAGCCTGAAAGAGAGTCTTCCCACTAGGGGGGTTTCACAGAAAAGGAGAAGTGAAAGAGTGTGCGGTTTTCTCCTGTTTGTTTTTATCAAGCTGTGAAAGTACACTGGAACATCTGCAAATTACTGGTGCATGTACCACCAACCTAGCTGTTTTTAATAACACCTAAGAGCCCAACCACGCTTGTGACACAACGGACAAAGATGTGTAGATCTGTAGCAGCTGTGTTCAGAATTTAAATATACTTTGAATTTACAAACTTTTCCAACAGTGGTTTTTATTCAAAATATCAAATTACTTTTTTTTTAATTTTTTTTTTTTATCAGTAAACCTTGACTGCTCTTGATTACTAGTGGAAACTGGAAATTTCCAGTTAAGTAAGTTAGCATTAACCTGATTCCCTCAACCAAAACAGATTTTGTCAACTTTTAGATTTTTCTCTGTGAAAAACAAAAGATGTAAAGAATAAAAAAATGAAAGTTGATTGATTAAATAAGTTGTTATTTTACACTTCCTGTTTCTCTTTTCAGCTGGTACACTCTAGACTCACGACCAGGTAAGAAGAGAAAAGACCGAGGCAAGATTCAAGTTAGCATCCAGTTTATGCGGAACAACATGACCGCCAGTATGTTTGATTTGTCAATGCGAGACAAACCCAGATCACCGTTCTCGAAGCTCAAGGAAAAGATGAAGGGTCGCAAGCACGACGGTGCCTTTTCAGACACATCTTCCGCCATTCTTCCACGCTCAGGACAGAGTGAGACTGATTCTCTGCCAGACCAGAACCCTCGCCCTCACCCTCAGGCTGCACCTGAACCCAAGCCAAAACGCTCGCTGCTCACTGGGACGCAGAAACTTTCTGCTGCTCACTCCATGTCTGATCTGATAGGAACTCACTTCAGGCCCAAACTCGACTCCATGAACTCCATTGAGGAGAAAGGTGAGGGTAAACGACCACTGTAATCCCATTTAGTGATTTAAAAGCTTAGTCATTACTGATGTATTTTATGTTGTAGACTAATATATTAAGCTAGTATTATCCACAGACATTATTTCAAGCTAGCAAAAACCGGATGTTGTAGCTGGAAGTGCTTCCTGCAGCGTTCTATGGAGAGGTGCTTAAGAAAATATTCTGTTTCTTTATGTCCACAGGGGTCGCTGCATCTCACAGACACTCTCAGAGCGATGGGTATGGTTGCCCAACCAGCGACGTTCCATGTGACCCCTTTTCCGACATCGGAGACAACATGCCCCAGAAATTCGCCACTCTCCCACGTAACCGCAATCCCTTCGAGGGAGATCAGGGGATGCTGTGGGGGGCAGAGAAGAAAGAGAAGGAGAAGAAGGTTGGTCTTCTGGGCAGAGTAACTGGGAAGAAGGAAGGAAAGAAAACGACCGCTGGAACACGAACAGGAAGCTCTGGAGACCTACGATCTCCAAACCCCTTTACCAGTGAAACCTCAAGTGAAACCAACCCTTTCCTCTCACACTACAGATCCAGGTATGACTACTTTTTAGTCATTTTGTTGTCAGTTACTTGAGGTCAAATTCTATTAGCATTTATTAGCAATGTTTAATAAAAACAGAATTCAATTGTAGTAATAATATATGTAAAACATTACTTTGAATTTGTAAGCATTATATTTAATTTTATTGTATTTACATGCATTGTGTAATATACAGGGTGGGGCATTTATATGGATACATCTTAATAAAAATGGCCACCATAGTCACCACCCATCTTGAAAAGTGTCCCTCCCCTCACATATACTAATGTGCCACAAAGTTAATAAGTTGAAAGTTAATATGACCAAGCATTCCCATTTTATGAAGGTGTTTCCATATAAATGGCCCACCCTGTATAACAGTATTATTTCATTCAGCAATAATTGCGTGTCTTCCATTACCTGTCATTTCCAACCTCTGCTCTTTTCTCAGTAGAGTTAGTTGAGGAGAGTGAAGCACTTAATGTTTATCAGAGAAAGTCTGTCATTAGGAAGACCTTATCAATGTCATTAGGCCCAATTCAGACTACAGGGTCCTGACCAAGCCACAGTAATGAGATTTGAACGAGAGATAAACCATTCAATTAACAATTTATCTGTCCGTAGCCTACCATGCCATTCATCCTCTCCAGTTACTCTCTCATCTTACATCACAGGTCTTCCAGGGGTCACAGGTTAGCTGAAAAGACATTTAACAAATCTGCTTAATGTTGTCTAGTAAATTAAGATCTGATTTTACCATAATTATCCCATCAATTCACAATACTTTGTCTTTAAATGATTGAAACACCACTAATAACGGTACAACTGTAAGTATTAAGTCAGTTCATTTTCTTGGAAAATGCAGTGGTGTTTAATGGCTGTGGTATGGGTGAAAGAAATGTGTCAGCTGGATAAATTTCCAACCTTCCTGTTATGATAAAAAAATTAATAATAATTATTCAACACCAGACTATCAATATTTAAAAAAAAAGAAGTGTTTTTGTCTATGTAGATTGCTGTCACACTTGCGGTGTGTATTTTTATTAAAATGTTAAGAAAATAATCATTTTATATTATTTTTTAAAAATTATTTAGGATTTTTAATAAAAATTATTTTATAAATATATTTATGCAGCTAGATCTAATAAAATAATAAACATTAGTGCATTGCGTATAATTTTCTTTCCCCAGAAAAAATTATATCATAAATGGTCATTAACAGTAAAGACATCAGCAATGCAAAAGTGTGATGGATCTACGTAAAATAAATCTGTTTTTAAGGCTTTATATTCAGTCCTGAAACACAGTTTCCACAAAAAATATTAAGCCAAACAACTTTACAATTACTAATAGGAAATGTTTTTTGAGAACTAAATTAGCATATTAAAATGATTTATAAATGATAACTGCTGAAAATTCAGCTTTGACAGAAATAAATCACATTAAAATTTTATTTAGAAATAGGAAACTGATATTTTGAAATGTGATAATATTTCACAATATAAGCCTTTTTACTGCACATTTGATTAAATAAATGCAGCCTTGGTGAGCATAATACACTTAAAAAACTTTCCACACCAAATTTTTTATCCGCTTACATGTATACTTACACGTCACTGTGGTATGATATTGCTCATAATGTGATAAAGGATTTGGTCTCACCGCCTACTTACTGAGTGTCGTAACTGGCTGAAGTGCGTTTGTTGTGGTCAGTGACCAATTGTTGAGAAATGAAAAGTAGACTAGCTGTTTGCGTGTGAGGGGGTGGTGAACCATTTCCTGACCCTCAGTCAGATACGTAAAAGTTATATAGAACTTTTGCAGGCAAGTAGCAGTTGCATTAAAGGATGGGATGCATTATATGATAATGCTTGTTATTGTTGTTATCCAAGATTCCACCAAGGTTAAATTGATTTGAATTTTAAATTAAGGGCTTTTCTTGTAGGATGAAAGTGAATATTATGTATTTACTGAAGTAATATTTTTTTCCTTTTTTTGTTTTGCCTTGCAGTGACAACATGAGAAATCCCACTAGTACTGAGGACCTTCCACAAAGATTCAAAGCCTCTCCTGAAAAGAAGCACGGCATAAAAAGTGCAAGAGAGCATGTAAGTTAATTCAAAAGAAATAGTGTACACTGTATGTACTTCATATTTGACACTATTGTAAAAGAGCTAAATTACATGTGACCACAATATATATATATATATTAATATAGCAATATTATTTTCCATTTTTATATAATTCTAAAAAAAATTGTGTACTTTCATAATGTCACTGTCCAGACACAGTTTGACCACATGTCTCACAAGTTTTCAAAACTTGCCCAAAGTTTTAATTGGTCATTTATTGCAGCCCTATTATACATGGAAGTCGTTGATGCTGATCTCTGACTGAGTATTACTTGTGGCGCTCTGCTTGGAGGGCCGTTTATCTAATTAATCTAATGAAATGGGTGGTCATCGTCTTTGATCTGCATGTAATTTGAAGTAGTGTGATGTTATTAGTGTGCTTCCATTTCATTAGTGAGCCATCTTGGACAGTATGTTCTCTCGCCCAATAATTGGAAATCTAATCATTAATAATACGCAATTTGTCACTGGTCTAATTTTACACTATAGATCAAACCACGGTCAGCGTTAAACGTGGAAAGGGGCCTTCTTTCACTTTGTCATAATTATACTGATTGTGATCGTCATCATGTCCAGCGCAGAGTAACGCGACATTTGCTTGCCTGCTGTGTGAAAATAGCTGCTGAAGTGATGTTGAAACTGGAGACGCGTTGCTGAAAATGGCTTTCCTCACCCATTTTTGAGGTTATGTTAACACTGCATCCATGAAATAGTGTCTCTGGCACTCTAAGGCCTTAATTAAAGGATGGGGGGGTGGGGAGAGAGCCGGCTGAGGCATTTCAAAGGACTTGGAGTTTTAGATTTTCAACGCAAAGGCCCTCATTAGTGCCCATAATGAGACAACTGAAGAATGCCAAGTGGAAGTCTTATCTCTCCCACACTCCTGATTGCCTAAATCTGCTCATCAGCTGCTTGCCAGTTCATGGTCATTTCCTGGGCTCTTTTCCTGCCCCCGCTAGCTTGTGCCCTGGTGGTTTTGCTATTCATGCAGCATCTCTTTCTGTAAATCTTCCTTTGATTCAGTGTTCGTTGTTCTATATTGCCAGAGAGAGTTGTTCTGGCTTGCGTTGTCTGTTGACCAGCATTACCAAACGCTCAACGTGGCAAGCATGCCTAAAATTGTATGAATTTTTATTGCATGCAAGTGGCATCAGCAAACAAATTTGAAAGCCGTTTAAAAAAATTTTTTTGGTGGATGAATGAAGTCAGTTCATTTCAAGTTCACTACAGGTGTAGTTCATCATACTGACTAGGAGAAAAAAGCTTCACTTCCAGAAACCATAAAACATCCAAACACTCTTTTGCTTAAATTTTTAACAATAAATCATATTTTTAAACAATAGATTAATTCAGCAAATGTTTTGCTTGGAAAGTGTACCTTTTTAACTGTACGTATATTATATTTTGTTGTCTAATGCAGCGACATTTACATGATTTACGTGTCTAAATACTTTTTTGGGCCACTGTATTTTTGCTTGAGTTTCTAGAATGGCAGTTTTATGGAGTCAAATTTGCTCTGCTGTTTCCTCAGGGAAAAAGAGAAGGAATGTTTTGTTTTCATTACGATAATCTAAAGAGGATAATCATAATCAAAGTGTCACATGTATAAACAGCTGTCCGATATGGTGGATCAAGTTCAAACCCAAAAGCAGTTTAGACTCTGAAGCCTCAGGTTAAATTTGTTGAGGCTTGCTCCTTCCAAATATTATTATCTTAACAAGTGCAATGTATGAATGCAGATTATTATTAAACTTCTATTTAGTATTATACATGTAAACAATCCTAACTTTTATGGGTTTTATATAGATGTATCATCACACAGAAAAAATGTAAATGTGAGAGAAAAAAACCCTCTAACATTGAAGATAAACCTTGTACCATTTCATGCTATTTCAAGCATTCAGACAATGTCTTTCATACTTTTCTTGACCTTGACAGTGCAGTTGTTTAGTAGTTAATGTGACGGTCCAACACAGTCTCACGACCAATTCGTACGTATTCATACGAGGTGCCAAATTCGTACGACCCCACTTGTACGATTTGTCTAAAACCCTATGACGGGTAGGTTTAGGGGCGGGGTTAGGTTTAGTTCATACGTACAAATTCATACGAATTGGCAACTCGTAAAATACGTACGAATTGCCGTGAGATCAGGTTGGACAGTCACAAGACTCCCGGTTTTCATCCAAACTTTCTTAAATTGTGTTCTGAAAACAAACTAAGCTTTTGGAGGTTTGGAACGACATGGGGATAAGTGATTAATGACAACATTTTAATTTTGGGGTAACTTCTCTAAAATATCTTAAATATTGTTTTTGGAGTTAAATTTGAGACTTTTAAAGACTTGAAATTTACAGCATTTAAGTTTGCATATAAATAAATATGGCAGAAAAAGCTTCAATTAATAATTTGGTAAAAAAAAAAACATTACAGGAAATCTATTTTAACTAGATTTATACTGTATTTCTGCATCACTAAAAATGTTGCCCAGCCCTCTCACTGTTGAAGTAATCATACCCATGATGTTAGTCTCTGATAAAACCTTATTTTATAAATGTATATATTTATTGTAAGCGTAATTTCATACATTTAAATTATTTAAACACAGAGAATCTTATCAGTGTAGATTTGGTGGAAGTACTTCATTTCTGGAGCTGTATGGATTTAGTAATTAGATGAATTTCTGGTCTGTGTCTTGTTAATGTTGATTTTGGATGGCAGTTTTATTGTAATTAACTGAGCATCAGTAATTAGGCATGACTCAGAGTCATCTACTCATATTTTGACAGAGCTGAAATGGATAAGCTCTCAAAGAGATTATATCAACTGACTGCATTTAGTGCTTGTTTTCACCTTGACAGCGGAAAGTGTGAATTTGTCAGACACTTGATAGCAGATGAGCAAATGTTTCTAAATTGCCGCTTTCCCAATATCATTGTGAAATCAGAGGCGGACACTTCTCATGTCAACACATTATCGCTCTGCTTGAAAGAACTGAGGCTTAAGCATTTAGAGCAACACTTTTTAATAAAAGCTTGTTTATCAAGCTCTAAAAGGCAGCATTAAATAACACATTTATTTCGATCTTGTCTTCTAAAATGGTATGCCACTAGAAAATGTGAATGTTTGTTTCACTAGATTAATTTGCAGTCCCATTATTATTAGTACAGGTACTACTATACTATTATTAGTGCAGCATTATTGTTTATCCATTAAAATATGTCCAGTGTTTAAATTATCAAATAAAAAGAAGTCAAAAGAAGCAAAAAATTATGTACTTTAGAGAAATCCCAGCATGTTATGACCAATAAAATGTATAGATTTAACAACACTTAAGAATCTTATGTCATGTATTATGCCTCACATCTAGGAGCCTGAACATCTGCAGATGAACATGGCGGCCTACAGCAATCTCTCCTTTGAAGAAGTTGTGCAAGAGCTCATCAAGCAGAAAGAAGTGGTGAGAAAGAAAGATGCTCATATTCGGGAGCTGGAGGACTACATTGATAACCTGCTGGTCAGGGTAATGGAAGAGACACCCAGCATCCTGAGAACACCCTATGAGCCCAAGAGAAAAGCTGGGAAGATCTCAAAGAAGTAAAGGATCTGCAAAGTTTTCTGCCAAAATAGGTACTGCTTGTAAAAGGAAACTGGAATGTAATTTCTGACAGGTCAAGTCACGGACAGACTTCTTGCCATAATGTTACTCTAGGTTTGCAAGAACAACTGGATATATTGTGAAGAAAGATAGGCACTAAATGTGGTGATGCCAAACCCCCTTTTTAGATTTTTCCATTATTTCGATTTTATTTTTAAGAATATTTTGTGCTGTTGACTAATACTTTGAGCAAAACGTTTTTGAAAATCTTCACAAGCAGCCATTCATAGAGCGGTGTTTTTGCGCAAAGAGACCAATGTTATGTTTTTACCGACGATAACTGTGTTTAAGTTGACTTTTATTTTGGATTCAGTCAGTATAACAGAATTGAGCACTTAATACTCTCACTGTGTTTTGCGATGATCACTGGAGTGGACTGTCCATATGAGGCCTTTAATTTGCTGTGAGTGTGACTGAATTCGTACTTCAAAAGCTGTACCACATCAATTGACGTACGTTTGTCCACAAATATGTAATGAAGCAAGAAAACACTTGGATGGCACCATGGGACATAGAAGTGATTGTTTACTGCATGTTTTAGCACCAGAGCATATTAGGTTTGACAGGGTAACTCCTATCACTTTCGAGGGTGTTTACACGGCAGATAAAGAGTATCAGACTCAATGATATTGGCATGTGTTTGCTGCCATATTGATATGTTACAAGACGTTGGTACTGGATACTTTTGGTACTTTTTTCAATGCATACATCTTTAAAATAATACACTGGTACAGAATTACACTACTAATATTTATTTTGAGATTGATTGCAATAAGCAAACGTGTAAGTGAATAACACTTACTTCACTTTAAGTCTAAAAAACAAACTGCCTGTTATATACAGTGATGGCAGAAGTGTAGAAATGAGCATCTAGTCTCCAAAGACTTCATTCTGAATGTCCTTCATTTGAACTGGAATGTACTGATGCTTAATCTTTATTGTATCGCGGGACGGTCGAAATGTGTGGGCTGCCTACAGTTGGCTACACCAAAGTGTAAATGGTTTTTGATTAAACTTAAGCTAGTCGGTCAGTCAATCAAGTACATAAGTATTATATAGCCCATTTTTAATATCTTATTTTACCAGAGCAAATCCATCTTAAAACAACAGCATATAATGGATTAATTTGGATGCCTCACTATGGAAACATTTCAGTCAGTTGGATTCATTACAGTGTATAGCATGTTTCGTAATGAGTGATACAGACAAAATCTTGCTAAATAACTATTGTTTACAGATAGTTTCAAGGCAATAGTCTTTGACGTACTGCCTTCCCAATTTAGTACACTTCTTGTAGTGTTTACTGTGAGTTTTCTCATTTTATGTCATCTCTGGTACGTATCTGGCGATAAAATGACATTGGCCATCATTCTTGGTAACTCGGCATATATTTTTGCACCTTGGGCTGTTACACTGGAGCCTCTGTGCAGTGAAATACTGTACAGCAGTGGTGCATGTGCACCCTGGAGAAAAAAATTTACATTGGACAAAACTAGAACAATTATAGTCCGTAAAATAAGCCATTTTAATATGTAAGCCCTTCATGTGAAGAACAAAACAATTCTTTAGGACCGTTTTGATATTTTTAAGACACAACAGTACGTTCTCTGTGTATATAGCTCTGCAGAAAGCTTCCCAGAAGTAGTTTTCCTAACAACATGGTAAAACACTGTGCTGGTTACTTGTGCTGGAATGGAAGTCTCGTCTTTTATAATATTCAGTCACAATGAGCAAGTCATGTATTATAGCTGTAAATGATAGTTTTTTTTTTCATTTAAAAGTTTTATTTACTTACATTTTATGTACTTGGAAAGGTTTACATGTGTGTAATTGACTATTCACGTTAAAATCATTCAGTGCCACGTGCAGTGTTACACAGTGCTGACGTTAGTTAAACGCTCTAGTTTAATATCCGTTTTCTAAAAATGAGACGATTACATTTTGTGTGAGCAGACAGAAGCTTATTTTACCATATAGTTCTGTTTACGTGCAAAAATTGTTTATCTTTTGTAATATGGATAAACATGTTAAAGCTTATATTTACAAATCATTTACAAATGTTGTATGCCAGGCTCACGTTGTAAACAAGGAACATGGTATTTATTAATTATTTTGTTTTTTGTTTTGCATTATATTTCTCACTGGCCAAAAAAATTACATTTAATGACTTACAGAAAATAAAATGCAAAAAAATATCAGATGAAGACTTAGCTGTAGCATATATAATTAGCAATAGTTTCTCTCAATCTTTTTCATATCAGGATTTCTTTGACTTTTTTTTTTTTGTTTTCTTTGAGCTTACGATCAAATAAGGTTCAAGATTGTTTAGGATTGGCTGTAGATTGTATTATCAGATGATAAGTGTTGACTCACACCGATCATATTCAGCTGAGCACTTTGCTTCTCCTGTCTGTTTTAGCTCATTGAACTGGAACTGCTATGCATCTCTCTCCAGAGCAATTCTGTGCGGTACGCTGAATGTATTTTGACCAATCAGCAATGTCTGTAATCACAAACACAGTGTTGTTTATCCTGTGTAGATATTACCTAGCACTTCTTTTATCACAGCTGATGATTTACAGCTAAAATGATGCTGATACATTGTTTACTTTCCCTAATATTAACGGTATAATGATCATTGTGTTTTTAAGTTGATTATCAAGACGACATCTTTAATGTTTTTCTTTTTTATATCCATTGATTTATTAATGTGCCCAGTGTTTAGACTACCTAATATTTTTGCCTTTCTTTTCCTTTTGCTACCTGCTTAGCTGTTAATCTTTGATTTTTTTAACAATTTATTGTTATATATTACAAGGTTAATCGCTATTTAATTGTTAACATGTTAAAGTAATCATATTTGTTTGTATGCTGCTATTTTCCTGCTATATCCCCAGCAGATGGTTTAGATACTGTAAATTCACATGGATTCAGAATGGAAAAAAATCTAGTAACGGCATAAAAAGTATAATAGCAGGGGAAAAGTAAAAAAAAAACCTGTATAAGAAACAATATCAAAACAAAGTTAAATTGAAAAATAATAATTGGATATTTTTTTTCTTATTATTTTCCATTGGGTGTCTTATATACATTAATCTCTGGTGCTGAAAAAAAAATCATATCACATATATACATTTGTACCAGCTTTTCAGTATTCCGTATCATATGGGTTTCCATTAATGTAAATGACTTTATACTCAGACACTCCTTTCATTAAAATACTTCTTCCTCTATTTCCTCCAAAAACTTGAATTTCCAATAGTGTGTATATAACACTACTTAGAATATAGAATTTTACCCTCAGAACCATGGTTATAATGAGGACTTTTCTCAACGTGACACTTTCCTGTAGGGTGGTTAAACATTTTGCGTAGATGTAGTTATTGATGATTCATCCGAAGTAATATGTCTGTCTTTGCATTCTTGGCATGCAGCATGAATGAGTGTAAAAGAGAGATCTGAGTGTATCTGTCTATGTGACTACCATATAAAGGGTGAGAATGATGGTACAGCCCATTTCAATAAATCTCCTGTACTTCAAAACTTGTATTGTGTCTTGTATTGATTTCATATACTGTACATGTAAAAGGAAGAAAAACACCTAAATATGTTTGTTCCAAATGTTATTTAACAATTGCTCTTTATCTGAAAGCATCAAAATCTTGTTTTGATTGGCTAGTGGCCACATCAATACATTAATTAGATCAAAATTCCTGCAATTATATACACTCCTCAAGCTTTGGGATTTTAGCATTGTATTTGCATAACACCCGTAGGGTTCGCAGTGTAGTTTCTTTCAGGGAAATTAATGGGAAGGAAATTCTCATGCCCACCCAAACAAATAAAATAGCCTCTTTAACGACAAGGTAGCTTGTTAAACTTCTCACCTCAATTGTTTATGAGTAACAGGAGTGAGTGAGTGTGTGTGAGAACCGCTGCATGTACAAGTGCCACTCAAGCTGTTTACCATCTCTTCCTCCTGAGGAGCAGTATCATTGCTCTTCATTCACAAGACCGGCCCTTCACAATCCACACAGAGATGCTTTCTAACTGCAACATTTAGATAAAAAAGGAGCTTTTTCAGACGCAATGATATGTAGATTAACAGAATTTTAACAGGACACATCTCAAAGCCAGGATTTCCAGCAGTTCCTTCAATAAGACACAGTCTGTCTAAGAAAGCTTGAGACAATACTCTGTATAAGACGGATGCTTTCTTTATACTAAAGTATTTTGTTTAGTAGCTGTGTTTTGTTTTTAAAGGTGTGTGGGAAACCATCTTGTACAGCTAAAATATAACACACACATCTTTAAATGTGTGACATTTTTTATGCCTGCAGTAATGGATAGTCAGTCATTTGTGTCCTGCTTTATAAGTGAAATATAAAACAAGATATGGAAGATTCTCCATTCTGTTTTCCCAGTCTTGCTTAATCATTTCCACTTTATGTCCTTTTCTTTGGGCAAACTTATGCATACAAGTTTAGCATTCAGCCAATGAGACTGAGAAAATATACATATTCTTTGCAACTAAATGTGTGTGTGTATATATATGATAAAAGATGACATTTCTATTTCTAGAAATATATATAAATATACATACATACAGTGTATACATGTAAATTAGGATAAAAGTCTTTATATACTTTATTATTCATTTGTCTGTAGTTTTGTTTTATATATATCTATATAAAATGTTCATAATTTGAATATATTTTGAATAAATATTTCAATGATATATATAAAGTGTGTGTGTATATATTTAAATTTAGAATAAAAACTGACATTTGTGTTCTTTAGTTATTTTTATTTATCTGTATTTTTATTTGTGTCTATGTATACATCCATACAATTTGATGACATTTAAATGTTTTAAGTGTGAAATAAGTGTCCAAATACTTTCTAGGGTCACCGTAAATGTTCCACTTTGTAGCACTACTGTTAATGATTATGCAGCTTTAGACAGAGAGGGTGGAAGGTGTAATGTTTAATGAGGTGCACGGTGGATCATTTTAGACTGGTAATACATTAATTACCCTTTTTGAAGGACGTCTAAAAGCCAGTAGTTACATTCATTACAGCATAATGTTTTCCCCTTCGGGTTAGAAATGCGATCTTCTTTTGGTCAAGGTAAGTGCATACTGTATTTTGATATTGGCCCACAATATGCAACATAATCCCAAAAAATAAATGAGGAGCACCTTTTTATGCTCACTTTTCATGAATTAGCAATGACAGACGCTGTAAATGTCTGGCGTAGGTTTACGTCTCATTTTCATCTGCTCTAATTGGAACAATAACTTTAACACATTCATTGCGAGATACTGTTTCGTTTTGTCTAGTGTCCAGTGGATGTGGCACGCGTCGTGTCCACTGAGCTGGACTTTATATGATACCTGATAGCGGCTGCGTTTGATCGTAAATTACAGAATGGACAGCCGTGGTTCGAGCCCACCGGATGGCGCGTGTTCAACGGGGACACGTGCGCAGGTGGAGGCCACCCACAGTTCATCTGTGCTGCTGTTAAAAATGGATGGGCGTCATGGCGCAGAGATTGGTGACACCCGGCACGCGTCCATTCAGAGAAAAGCACCCCAAGCAATTTCTGCAACAAGATGTTCGACAAGTGAAATTCAACACAGGGATGAGCTATTCACGTATGACAGGCATTGGTGGCTGTCGGCTCCATCTCTGGCTATACCTGACCTAACATAAGCCAGATGTCCAGGTTAGCTTCCACTGGGGCTTCCACCCAGCTCCAAAGCTTTAGCAGAGAACAGTAAGTTAATCTGAAAAAGCACTTGGTTCATAGGGGAAACCAGCACGCGGCTAGGTGTCAAATGAGCCTCTCAGAGCGAGGATGGGCCCCCATCAGGCCCTATTGTGTTCACCATTGTGTGCTTGATTGGTGCCACGCGTCTTGGATCAGGTGAACAAAGGCCAGATGACACCCTGAGGTGCAAGACGAGGGGAAATCAGACACATGAACAGGGCAATTAAAAGAAAAGGAGGTGAAAGGAGCTGAGCCCAAGCTAAGAGAAAGCTAAGAGAAATTCAAAGGTAACTGACGAAGTTTACAAACTAGAGATACTGACAAGATAGGAACATCAGTACAAGTGGGACAAACAAGGAACATTTTCAAGGACACTCTCAGGGTACAACAAGTAAACTTTTAGAGAGCACAGCTGGTGCAAAAAAAGGCTAAAATATAGTTTGTGCTATTTTGTAGGCTTAGTTTTGCCCTTTTATACATTGCTTTACCCTAAGAAAGTATAAAAAGAGCAAATATTAAAACTATACACAAAGTATATTTACAATGATATTATGTATAATAATAGTAGACATAGAATTATGAGCAAAATATATACATGCTAATATTACACTGTTTGAAAAGTAAATTTCCTTTCTTTTCTCAGCAGGATTAAGTTGATTTAGACTTCAGGAACACAAGTTCTGTCTCTTTATAAAGATTTTATAAAGACCTTTTGGGCTTCACAAACCCCTGGTGGTTCTTGAGGGAATTGCAGGTTGTTTTTGAGTTGATGAAAAACTAATAATTAAATAAATTATAAAATTGTAAAAAATAAATAAAATGTAAAATTAAAATACATTTTCAAATATATGTATTATGTTGACCATTAAACATCAGAAACGTTTTTTAAATATTAACTTCTTTATAATCTTAGGCGGTACATCAAGTAAATACCAAACCTATTTGAGGTTTAGCATACTGAAACATTTATGAATACTTGCTATAAAAACATTAATCTGGGACACCATGCTAACTGAACAGTTTACATCCTCTCTCTCTATACTCTTTTGCAAAAACGAATGTTCATTACCATAAACATAGGAAATCTCACTTAATAAAAAATGGATCACCAAAAAAAATACAGTGTTTTATAATTGCAATTATTCTTAGTGTTCCCAGTGCTATTCTGACTTTAATGACAATTTTATACTAAATCCACATTTTATTATTTGAATGCATTCAAATCTCAGTTTGGATTATTTAATTTAAACTAAAATATGATGATTAGTAAATTATGGTTGGGTTGTTTTACCCTGTTAAAATGTAGTATTTGTGCCAGAATGCGTTACTCTGAGCATTTTATCTGAGAAGTGAGTGGTTCATAGCTCTTGTCTAATTACCAACAAAAGCACTTGTTTGGATCTGTTGAAATGCTTGACAAATTAAACTTTCGAATGTTTGGTATAAAGACGACTCGCATGAGTCAGTGTGTATATGTTGATCTGTAAATGCCTCATTAGTCAGTCTTTACAGTCTTTATAGTCTACCCATCTGGCGGTACCAGATTTTCTGGTTTAAGCTGATACGACTCTCCCTCAGGCTCGCAGGGGAGCAGGTTTCTCTCTCACTTTTACTCTCAAATATGCTGCTAAACATGGAGTAATACAGTCAATCAGTCAGTTGTCTGCCTGCCTTTCCTCTAACATAAAAGCCTAGTCGGAGCACCGCTGGACCCTGTACCAGCCAAATTACTCCGGCGGGAATTACCAGCTCATAAATTCTAATGTGTCAGTGGGGTGGCGGGATTTCAGAGGCTGAATGTTTTCACCGTTTCTTCCTGGTTCCTGAGTAAGAGCTTGTCATTTTGCAGGCCAGACAAACAGTATCACAAACTGACAAAATGTAATGGTGTTTACACCTAAACACGGCCCAGAAGCACAGCAATCTGGGCGGAGGGAGGCGATGGAAGCTGGGAGGCTGAGTGGCTCCCCACCATGCCTTAACAGGTCTCTTCAAAAGCAACATCTGTGATGTGTCAACTCTCAGAGACTCAAATCAGCATCCTAAACCATGATAATCCACTTTGTAAATGTGGGGCAAGTTGCAGCCTGTCTTTTTCTATTTCCGATTTTGCTCTCTTTCACTTTCTCTCTGTCTTCTTCACCATCATAAATGTTTGTTTTTCCGGCACCTTGCTGACTCTTTAGTGAGGGAATGTGGTATTTCAATGCACATCTTTCTCATCTATGCTGTTTCTAATCATTGAACATACGGCAAAGAACTGAGGTGGATGGATTTAGATGCACATTAGGAAATGCTGTTCTGTGCTTAGTGTGGTTAATGGAATTTTAGCAGAAAGATGTTCGGTGAAGAGAATATTAACATTGTTTTCTTTCTAAAGGACTTGTGTGAGATTACATTTCCAGCTCTATCAAATACATTTCAGGCTTTCCTGTAAGGTTTTGCAATATTACTAAAAACACAATGTGTCGGGAAATTATATATATATATATATACTCGGGTTAGTATGTTTTTGACTGTTTTAAAATGTAATTCATTCCTGTGATGCCAAAGCTGAATTTTCACCAGTCAGGATTCAAGTCTTTAGTGTCACATGATCCTTCAGAAATCATTCAGAAAGGGTTTTGTTTGTGTAAAAAGTTTGTAAGGAGAGTTTTGTGGGGGGTTTTTCCCCTCATTCATGTTGATGTGTGTTATTAAGATTGATATATTATTGGTAGATGGATGCATCGTCATTGCATTTCACTCTTCTTTATGTGTGTGTGTGTGTGTCCAGATATTTCAAAGAGTTAAGCTCTAGAATTTGGTTCTGAAGCTGTAGCTTTTTTTATTATTTATATACCCAGCTTCCCTTATTGACTTGAATAAATCACCTGATCAACTCTCCTCCACGCTCTTTTTACAACTGCTCATTTGACTAGTTTATATTTCTCCCTGTTATTTTCCTGCTTATTAACCTGTTCAGCACATAGAGCACGGAGAAGAAATGAATGGACATAAAAACATGGAAGGTGTTATATTCCTTCCCATACTTCAATACACAGGCATGTGTCAAGTTATCCCATGATGAAGATTGAGGTGTCTTTACAGCAGCTGGCAGTCACATGTTTTAATTTGAAAATGCATTTAAAAAAATTATATGCTGCTTGGTGAATATTGACAGAGTACTGGTGAACTGAATGAACAGCAGATGTCTATCACTGAGTCTCAGGTGGGCTAAGAGTGCCAGTGCCTGCAAACTAGGCAACAGTTTGTTTATTTATTCTTGAGAATCTTTGTTTGTTATTCTGTTAACTAGCCAGTCTGGAGATGTCTGGCATGCTGGTTTTCTCATGTCACTGCTAACAGAGGGTACATTCAGATGCCTGATCATGCCAAATGGGCACTGAGAGATATACAGGATGGCCCTTACTAGACTAGTCTATATTGGTTACGGTATATTAAAGAATATTTTTTATTTTATATATATCTCTTTTAGTTTATTTTAATATTAATATTAATATTAAATATTATTTTAATAATAATATTTTTGTGTGTGTTATATAACAAAAACAGCTTAACTAAAAATGTTCAGGAATTTTTCAAGCACTTGTGTTTTGAAAAAAAAATAATAATAATTAGCCATAACTGTTTCTTCATATTAATATTTAAATGTCCTAATAATATAATAAAAGGTGATATCATAATATAATATGATAGTTAAAATTAATGACTTTTATTAATTTTAATAAAAATTAAATTTTAAATTTCCAATGTCCTTTTCATTTATTTTTGTAGATGGTCCCATGCATTCCATCACAAAGCAAAGCAGTATGATCTTTCTCAATGGGATGGAATATACAGCTTTGGAAAGCTGCAGGCGTAATGATGTAAGATCGGTTTTGATAGATCACGATGGCGGCACCCAATCCCTATAACACCTGCCACCTCAGTTTTACAGGTGCCTAAAATCAAACCGGCTTCCTCCAGTGTGAATGTCACTTCACTTTTATTGCATCTCACTACGTCTGAAATCTTCATAAAGCTTTAACAGTCAGTCTCATGTGAATACTCTAATTTCTCTGCCTGCATTAGAGGTGTCAAGGTACTTAGTGTAATTTCACTCTAATCCTCTCTGCTAGCCGCTAACAACAGGTGATATGATTTCCCAGCCGTATTTTTTCCCATTCTTCCCATTTTTCGAACCTCAATAGAATCATTCTTCCGGACGTTTTACATTTGGATATTCTTTAGCCTATAGCCGAGCATGGACCCAATATACAGACGGAATGTCTCCGGCGTGAAAAAGGTCACGGGTCTAGAAGAGACATCTGTCTCTCGGTGGTCCCTCATTAAGAAACAGGACAATTAGCCAATTGCCCAATTAATTACAATCCTCTAATCTACAGAAAATGACTGGCTGGAAAGATGCACTGCTGCTTTCCACCGCTCACAAAGAAAAGCTCCATGGGCGCTCCACAGAAGAGACTTAAAAGCTCTTTAATCAAATTAATCTGAGATAAACAATCATTTACCCCACCATAAAACTGCTACCAGTGAGGATTACAGTGATGTTTAAGAAATGAATTAGCTTGAGTCATTCACGTTCGCCTCTTTCTCGGCTATCGAGAGCCTTTCTCATTTTCTCTCTCGCTCTCTCTTCCCTCTGCGTTTATATTACAGTCGAATACTCTGCTGATTTGACACCATTTCAACAAACCGCGGACTGAAAACCCATCTCCGAGTAATCCCAGAGGTCACGAGGTCACCCTGGTTGTAATGATAAACAGCAGTGCCAAATCATGCAGAGTGGAGTTTTTGGTGCAGAAATGAAGCACTGCTGAATATGAGTCAGCACAGATGTTTCACCTTCTTCCTTTGACGCTGTAATTATCCTGCAGAGCCAACACGGCCTCACAATGTTTCATTTCTTTTTCGGTCTTTGTGGCAAACTTTCTAAATGATTGTGGTGTTGACATGAAGAATGATCGTTCAGTTCCCAGTCACGGCCAACAACCCCAGGCTCTCACAATCCCCTCTTAGCGGCGTGCTTGCAAACATGCCAAGGTTTATTTTATAAACACGAGAACATGGCAGATAATCGCGCAGTACTTCTCAAAACAGGCCCACAGCGTCATTCCGGCCTCTTTTCGCCCATATGTCCTCATTAGGGTCTCTCGCGCTCCGTTTCCATAGTGCAAACAAGGTGGAAATTCTCCAATGTTTTGCAAGTGTCACATAGCTGGGTGATGAGCCATCAAGCACTGGCTGGATGGAATATCACTGACCCTCAGTCACCCCTCTTTTTTTCCCATCCGTGTTTTTCTCCAAAACGTTCTTGATTTGCAAGTAAAATGAGCACAAGAGTCGGCCTTGTAAACTACTCGCAGGTGGTTCGATTTGAAGGGCTGTTTTGATACAATTAGGCAACAGATAGAGGGAGGGGGGTTCAAAGGGGGTCTCTGACTGTGAGTTGGGAAAATATGAGTAATTAATTGTGAGGCTTCGCTTTTGATGGGCCAAGAATTAAGCTGTCAGACTGTAAAAATGGAGATTCTTATATCCTTATCCAAACGGAGTAATTGCTGGCTGTCACATAATGAACTGAAAGAGCAAAAGGATACACCTGTATAGTAGAAGAAAAAGAAACATGGTAAACTAGAATTATAAACCATACAGTAGTTGCATATTTTGTCATTTTTTAAATGCAAAGACCTATAATAATACAATCCTTGTGCATATGCAATAGTTATATATATATTTTTTTATTTTTATTTTTTTATTTCTTATTCTGCTTTCCATTTCAGGCATAACTTATTAATGATACAATGATATTTCTGCAATTTATGTATATGCATACATCTACTATACTTTCAGTATCATCACTTTTTTTTTAGTTATATCTATAGATTTTTAATCTTTATCTCAGGGCTTTGATCTTGAATTATATAAATAATTTTTGGACATGAATTATAATAAAAAAATAAAAATATGATAACACAAAAAAAACCTTTTTTGTCACTAAAAAAATTATCACGACTGTCTTTTATCTGTGGTGTCATTTTTCTGTAACCCAGTAACATTTATTCAAGAGGTTAAAAGTAAACCTTTTTTTTGTGCAGATTTTTTAATGTTCCTGCAGGTTAAAAAAGTTATTTTGCCAAATGATGCCAAAAGTGTGAAACTATTATTTTCAGTATTTTGGGATACATAATGCTATCAAAAATATTTATACTATTTTTATATATTTTATATTTTGCATTTCAACATTAACAGGACAACATAGCCTAGTCCTAGGTAAATAAACATGATTTAGGATAGTAATTACTGTGGTCATTTTAAAACTTTTAAAAGTGTCTGCCCACATACAAATGAAATAAACTAGAGATGGCTTGAAAGGCTTGTTTTAACTTTTTTTGTTAAAAAAAAAGAAGATATTTGTAAAATGTCCTGCAGTCTTTGGTGGTGGTATTTTCCGTTCCTTGACAGAGAATGTCCATTAGGACTGAAACTCTGCATCAGTTTCCAGTGCTTATCAGCACACACACAGACGTGATATACTGTATATCCTGAAAGAGCAGGAAGGGGCAGAATTGAATGAGAGCGAGACAGGGATGAGCATAGATACTGAGGGAGAAAGCAGATAGCAAGACGGATGCATAGATATGGATGAGTTTAAGGCCGGAGTATGGAGTAGCCTCTGACTCACTGGACCAGAACCAAGTGGGGCTGACGGAGCCATCCACAAGAGCACTATTGTTCTCTTCATTAATCAAACTCCACTAGGGCAGGTAACATTCCCCTTATACACACATACACACGCACACATTCTTAAACACAGACTGCCAGGAGGCATGAATGGGCTGCTTTTTTAGCTGGCAGCGATTGGCGTTTGAGTTGAGGAGAGGATGTGTTTCTGTTTCATTAGTGAGATGAGCTCAGCGCAGGCTCGGCACCGTGTTCAACAGCAGGTATTAACCTCCAGAGTTTGACCTCTGCTGGGAATCAGCTTCCATTTTAGAATCTCTCTGCTCTCTAACTTTTTTAATAGCACAAGTTTTTCTCTATTTACATGCCATCTCTTTCTGATTTTATTTTAGGATGATGGTAATGGGTAATTTCCAGTCATTTCACTCTGCTGTTTTAATCGTGGTCAATATGCCCTTTTAATGGTACTTTTAGTACTGCTGACAAGAGTTTACAGATGTACAGTGGGATCCAAATATTTGATATTTGGATTTAAAAAATAAAAAATACACACACACAGATTATTTTATATAAGTTACAAACTTATCAGCACAGAAGATAAATAAAAAAGTGTTATATTTTTTTATAATAATTATTATTTACTTACAATTACAATATTATTTACACTTATAATTTAATTTGATTTTATCTTTTTATGCATTTATTTATAATATCAATAATATTAATTAATAAAAAAAGTAAAATAAAAAATAAAATAATATATTTGTTGAACAGAATCACAATTTCTATTATATTAAGAAGTATTTCTTATCAATTTTACAATTTATCATTGTTTTAAAATAAAGTTTTAAACAATGTTCAATGTGCTCTCAAATAAATAATAAAGTGCACTTCCATAATATAATTAAAGTGCTCTATTTTCACAAAACTAATTTTGTAATTAATACTCTGATGAAAATGATTCTTCAGAACTACTACTGTACTACAAGTTTGGAATAAATAATTTTTTACATACAAAGAGAGTATGTTAAAAGCAAATTTTAGTTTATATTTATGTTATTTCAAAACAGCACAGTTTAATACACTTAGATGATATTGAGTTAAAAAAAGTAGTTCTAAAGAATCAATTTTAGTATATTAAGTACAAAATAGTGCGCAAAAATAGAGCACTTTAAGTACATTATTTTTCGACTGGGCATACAGTATAATTCAGTGCAGTTGGTCACAATTTTTACTTTTTCCCTATATAGGTGTAAATAGGGACAGTCAAGTGCAGAGATATGTCATAACCACCCTCAAGTGATTTGCTCTCATTCCTTTCAACCATAACAATGTTCTGTTAACTACATTTGTTAACTAAGAGATAGCAAAAACCATGAAATCAACAGTACGAGTGTCTGTGCATAAATTCCCCAAAAGTAGCACACACCTCTTCAGGCACAGTAAGGCTGTGAGCCTCGAACGCTCATTCATGATACCGATCTAAATGGCACACTCATTAACCGATCAAAACAAACAAAAGGGGGCTATCTGCATGCTCAGACACATGAAAACAACACAAGTTGCTTTTCTTTTTCTCTCTCTAAAGATAACATGTTTATTTATTTTGTCTATGGAAGAGCAGGGAAATGTTTAATGCTTAACTGCTAAGATACAGGGACAGCTTTAAGTTACAAGTGCAATTTTCAGCATGCTCACAAATATTCCTCATAAAGAGCTGCTTTTTTGTGTGCAGTAATTTCCAGTTTCTTGTTAGTCTTGTGCTTTGACAGCAGCGTATTGGTCATGACCCCCACCTGAAGCACGAACTCTGTCATCCTTTTTCTGAGAATTTTTGTATGTGTTGATAAGTGTGACACGGTAACATGATGCCGCTTGATCTCATGGAGTCTTTTTGTAGGTCTCTTTCATTAAGAAATGAAACTAAAAGTTTATATTGTTAAAGTTCACCCAAAAATTTAACCGACCACCATGTGGTTTTAAACCTCTGACTTTCTTTGACTGGAAACACTTTAGAAATTTAGAAAACGGTGAACAACTTAAATAATAATAATAATATTAATTCTATTATTAGTAAGTTTTATTCCAATTCCTATAAAACCTAGAGTAGCTTTATTAAGAAACATACCAAAATTACAGGTTTAGTTCACCTAAACAATAAACAAAAACGTCAGCATTTGCTTACCTTCACCTAGCTCACTTTCCAAATTTGTATGACTTTACTTTAAATGTAGAAAATAAAAGGCGGCATTAAAAAGAATGTCTCATTTGTAATAGTTGAATAATTTCATTCAGGATCTTTTTTTTTTTCAGATCCTGACGTAGCTGGCATCCTTTCACATAAATTGAACATATTAGATTTAATTTCTAAAAATGACATTATTTAATATAAAACTTTTAATTTGTGCCGTAAACATGAATGCTTTATTGCACAGCTGTACAAGATGTTCTCAGTTTTGTATTTTTCTAGTTTCTGGACTTGTTACTAATTTGCCCTGTATCACCTGCTGTTAACTAAACAAGCTCTCACACAACCTGTTAATGCTCCCTAACATCATTTTTGTCCCCCACAGAGGTGATTGTACTCATGGAATAGCCTCTATACTATATATGTGTATATAATTATTAAAAAAACAAAACTAAATATTAGTGTAAATGCTTTTAGCAAAAATAATTTTAAAAAATGCAAACAAAAATCAATAGGAATCATGCATGAATCATAAAATTCCAAACAAACGCCATTATTTAAGACATGCAGTCATTGTTTAAGCATTTCTCTAATTAACTGTACTTCTGTCATTTCACAGAAGCCATGATTTGTTGCACCGGCAGTGAATATGCGCAGTATTTCACGATTCTGTTATTCTGTTCTAATAGAATTATTTTCAGACTAGTTATTTAATTGGCTTGTACTTAGACTGCGCTTATGAAAATAAAAATAAAAAATTGTCTCTGGGATATATATATCTCTAAAATCCACAAAACAGATGCTCACTTATTTAATTACATGTTAATTCACTTAACCAGAGTGCTCCTTGACTCATGAATTCAAGGGTTCATGGATATCAAAAAGCTCTGCTTCTCTAAAGAACCATGGATTCTGGGGAAAGGCCTTTTCGGAGTCTGACGCATTAATTAAAAAGCTTGTGGAAAGTGAATGTCTTATTTTCCTGTAATGAGTGTGGCTTTCATCATCCTGTTTTCCCCAACATGACGCTCCAGGCTTAAGTTAGCTTTTTTCAGCCTTACGCGCAGTGCTGACGCTGAGGCGGGCAACAAAGGCCTGTGAGTCACAGCGTGTCAACTCTCTATAGCATACTGTTTTTCCTCACCTCCTTTGAAAACACATTATTAATTGGATTAGATATTTGCAAAATGATCTATTTAATGGGATTACTAGAGCAATAATGATCTTATTTGAGAAGGAAGCCATCCAGGCTTTTGGGGGCGGATTTATAGTGTCTTACCAGTTCTTCGGTAGTTAATGTTATGTTTGGGGCAAAGATAAAGCCCAGTTTGTTGTTTTTGTGTGCATGTGTGAGTGAGAGAGTGAAAGTTGGGTTGAGAGATGGGCAACCGGAGCTGGTCTGGCGAGACGTCGGATGAATCCGAGGGGACCTCTTGCTCACTTGCATCCAAGGGGCCCCTCAGACACTCAGCCACTGAACTCCTGACAAGTTCAAGGTTGGAAAGAGGGAACGAGAGAGGGACAAGTGAAATAAGGGAGAGGGATAGAGTCTCCCGTGGCTACATAATGGCCTTTTCTGGCGTCTTTATCCACCCTGATATCTGGCTGAAGCTTTAACAGGCCCCATGTCAACTTAAGTGCTGGTATAGGTAATGTTCTTTTCACTATCACTCTCTCTCCCCATCTCTGTAATTTGCTCCCCCTCCCCGTGTACACTCGTTTTTATCCGGTAATGAATTTTGCAGGGGGGAAAAAAGTTGATAAAGAATGCAGAAAAAGTCAGACAGAGTTTACATTGTGCTTGAGCACGTAAGAGTGAGGTCTGAAAACAATCGGATGACACATTTAGGCAATTGGAAACTTTCCTCACGGACGCTCCGACCTAGAATTCGTGAGATTTGTCACACATATATGAGTCTACTAATGCTCGAACACACTGCTCGCTAATTCCTTCACAGTCCACACCACGTTTACATTAACATTTGAATATGTGTCTTTAATATACATGTATTTTAAAATGCGCTGTAATCTTTCACTTGGTTTATAAGGATGTAGTCAAATGTGATTATGCTAATGACTCATAATTTGCATAAAACGGGAGGATATATTAAACTAGATTAAAAATATTGAATATTTATGGCATTATTTATTGCTGTTAGTCAACAGACATTTGTATGAATCCTCAAGATGAATTCATTGCATTTTAAAATAGGAGCAAGTAAGAATTCTATTGTCTTTAAACACATTTTTCATCTGTGTGTACCCATTCTGAGAGGTCCAACATTCAATTTGGGACATATGTGAGTCCAAAATATAATAATCCCTAAATTCTCACATAAAGACATGAAATTATTTTTAGTCTTTGAAGGAATAGTCTAAGAGCCTAAGAATGAAAATTTTGCTGTAGATATACTCATCCCCCAGGACATCCCAGATTTACTTTAAATAAGTTTGTTTCTTTATCTGAACAGGTAATTTAGCATTACCATTACTTACATTGGACCCTCTGAACTTATTATGTTTTTATCCGCTGTTAAGGTACTTATTCTGACGGCACCCATTCACTGCAGAAGATCCATTAGTGAGTGATGTGATGTAACGCTACATTTCTCAGATCAAATGCTGTTAATTGTACTAAAGAGGATCTTTTTAATGTGGCAATGAAAGCTCCAGTCAAAGTGTCACTGTCAAAAAGGCAAACAAGATGTGTTCAAGAAGTTCTTAACTAAAACTTGGTAAAACTTGATTGCATAGTCGCTTTAAATCACTTTAGGGCTGTTTAAAATCTCATTAAATTCTAAGTGTGATTTGCTGAAGATTTTATAGACTGGAGGTATGGTAGCTATCTGTACGTGTGTGTGTGCAGTGTGTAACAGGATTGAGTTTGTAGGTAATCCTTAGACTTGGTCTTGAGGCCCACGTGTGAAGCCATCCATAAAGGGCAGACTCACAGACCGCCATTCAGAACATTAATCTGCAAACAAGTGTTTTTTTGTGTCCCTCTTCTCCAATTTTCATCGCCATCAATTTGGTACACAGATTGAATGTGATTCAGCTCATGCTATCGAATTCCAGTCTTCTTTTTACTACCACAGATATACTACCCCCATCCATCCACACTCACACACATGGCGTCTGTGCACATATATACACACACATCACCTCCTCCCACCTCACCCCTGACCTGCCCTGACTCCAGCCGTGAATTTAAATTGGGTCAGAGGATGAGTAAGACAACAGCATAGATTTATCATGCTCATAGCTGCACATACATCCACATGGATAAACATTATCATAATCATATACATGCATTGAGGGAGATTAAACCATATGCATGAAAAAGTGTGTGTTTACATACTACAAAGACTCGATAAAAAGTGTTAAAATGCATTCGCATACACACACCTTCACTGATTTGCAGATGCAAGTTCAAGTAAATACAGACCGCTGTATATTGTGTTATGTACGATACATTTAAATGAGAAAAGTGCATTAATGCGTCAAATCTGCAAATGTCTGTGTACACAAAAAAAGCAATCCCATGCACCTCTATCACAGCTCCTGTGTATTTCATTTCCTATGAAACAATCTAATCTAATGAATTAAATAAGCAAAGAGCAAAGCCTCCAGCAAACCACAATTATCAAATTGGCAATATGATTTATATATATATCATATATCATATATATCCCTGCGGTCACATTTAATGGTATTTTTTAAAAACTAATAGAATCTAATTTAATGTAAATAAGCCTTGGGTGGCTATGCCAGGCATGTTCTTCTCATCATCTTTTCCTTTGAGTGACTTCTTGAGTGGGCCAAGACCTACATGTCACTTAAATCGAGTTACACCCCTTTATTTTTTCTCAAAGCCATTCCCTTAGTCTGCTCATCTCTGGATCAATCCCTCTTACAGCACCTCTATGGTGCAATATATTTTTACATAATAAATTTTTCCTAATCATATAAACACATGCCCACATCCAAATATTTCTGAACTGAATTTTAAGTAGTTTAAATAAATCGTCAGTCTAAATACTTGGGTATTGATTAAAAATAAGAAGAACTAACTGTAACAAATGCATGTTATTTAAAACTATTAATTAATCACAGTGATGCCATTAAAGAACCATTTTTGGGTTCCAAAAAGAACCATTCAGTCAAAGGTTCTTTAAAGAACCATCTCTTTCTTAACTTTTTATAATCTGAAGAAACTTTTTTTGCCACAAAGAACCTTTTGTGAAACAGAAAGGTTCTTCAGATGTTAAAGGTTCTTTATAGAACCATTTAAACAAAAAAGGATTTTCTATGGCATCGTGAATCACCTTTATTTTTAAGAGTGCACTGAATAATTGCCCCTACATGACTCTCTTTGTAATATCTGCCCCTACACCATTAAAAACTAAAAGGGGGGGTTGTAGCATAGAACAACCTTTTTTTTTCTTAGTGTGAAGAACTTTTCATAATCTAAAGACTCTTTTTCAGTATAAACTTTTGTGCAAATAACTTTATGGTAAAGGTTAGATGAAGAATGTATTCTTGGTTAATTTATCTGCATGTGTTTAAATATAAAACATAGCATTTTAAAATGTTCAGTCATGTAAATGAAAAGCAGCATTTCACAGCAGTCCCAGCAGGCATTTTGGTTGTCATACATTGTGGTGTGGTAGTTTTTTCACTGAAAGCTAAGTGCTGTGATTGTCTGCAGAACATTAGCCATGTTTCAGTATCTTTGCCCCCCGAGCATCACAGCAGGTTTGAATATTAGTCTCCCCAACCAGCTTGTATTTCATATTAATAGTCCATCTGACATGGAGAATCCAGAGAAAGCTCTCCATGGGCTGCCTCAGTTCTGTGCTGCACAATAACACTTTGATGCAATGATTAAGACTGTGCTGCATATGACAGGACGGCCTTCCCTTTCTCATCTCCCTCATGTCTCTCGCTCTCTCTCCCTCTCTCTCAGAGATTATTAATGTAGTTGTAGATACTGCCGGAGTGAAATAACTTAGACATCAGGATTAATGGGGGCTGGTGAGTGCAAAGGATATTGAAGTGTAGGGATGCACAGCTGGGATGAATAACAGACCCATTCCTGTTTAAGCCATATTTTGATGAAAGTTTCCGTAAGGCCTTGAAATGCACCTTTAGATACATAACACACCATTACTGCAGAAGCGGCATGCACCTATTTTTTTTTTTTCTGTCAGTGCTGGCTCACACTGTGAACCAGGTAACATTTTTAGACAAATGATGCTACATATAATCTAAATTAATTTTGTAATATTTTTTCACTTGAAAAAGAGGATTTATTGATTGATTGATTTCTATTCTGTTTTATTCTACTTAATTCACCAGAAAATAAAAATGATGTCATAGTCACCATTAAGTTACTCCAAAACCCATAAGACTTTGGTTAAATCTGTTAAACCTGGTTTTACAGACAGGGTTTGGGATTAGGACATATGTCACTTTTATAAATGTGCCTAAAAAAAAACATCTGATACACTAATTAAAGTGTCCCTATTATGGGTTTTGAGAGGTTCATATTTTGATTTTGGTCCCTAGCAACAGGCTGATATGCATGTAAAGTAAAAAAAAAAACATATATATATATATATATATATTGTCTTATAATATACATTTATCTTTACCTTACTTGCTCAATAACTCCCAAACAATTCCTTTAATTATTAAATTTTTCTGATAAAGCAGGTTTGTGAGTGTAGTGCTTTGTTTATGGCATTATTTTTACCGCTCCAAAAGTAGCATCTAGTGGCAAAGAATGAATTTGCATTTTCATTCTGACTAAAGCCAAAAGACCAACAAGTGGGTGGGCAATATGCTATGTGTTTCATGTAGACATCAACATGAAATGGCTTAAAATTTGTTTTAAAAATGAATATTTCAATAACTTACTCAACTCATACAGTCATTTTATACACAGGGCACTTTTAAATTTAAAACTGCAGGATGTTTTTATTCACTTACAGCTGCATGAAAGATTTTAAAAAATCCATAATAGAGGCCCTTTAAGATATTAAATCTGTTATTAGCAATAGTACGCCTACAGTATCTCTTCACAAGACTTGGATTAAACCACTTGATTCATATGGATTTGTTTTATGATAACTTCATTGATCTTTTAAGTTTTCCTTAATTGTACTTTTTTTTTTTAATTACTTATTTTATGTTAAGAAGATGTATTGGTTTTGGCATAACGTGGGGTGTGAACCATGCATTTAGGAACCCTTTTTGTGGAATGAGAATTGAAAATGCATAGCATTTGTAGCATCCCTTCTGGTGAGGAACGTCTAGGTTATGATCATAACCCATGTTCCCTGAAGGAGGGAACGCAGACGTTACATATGGGATCTCGCATATGTAACGTCGAAGTGATTCGACTGAAAGGGTAACTGATCAACACATAGGCTTTGTTTTCTGCCTTGAGGAAGAGGAAATATTATGATCTCATTATACCTGATTTATCTGAAGTAGTAAGTTATGTGCTTTGAATATGCTTATAAAATGCAATCTCGTTTAATAATCTAAATTTCTTCAGACAGTGCATGTTTAACGTGGTTTGCTTAAAACCTCACATTTAAAAGCCAAAGTATGCAGAGAATTCTTCGGCCCAGGTGCTACTGTTTTAGCCATGGAATCTGAATTTGTCAGTTTAAACAGAAATGGTGTGTATTACCGCACCCCCCTGCAGCTCTCAAACATTATCCACGCTTAAGTTGTATATCCTAAGCATAGAATATTAAATGTTACATTTTTATGGCCTTTCACCCTTTTTATTGCAGGCGCCACATTAGAAACGCTACTTTAACAACAAATTTTCCGCTCTTAAGTAGACAATCCAAAACCTTTTGGTATTTGATTTTTCTGTTCAGTTAGCAATCTTGCTCAGATGGGTGCACATGCACTCATCCATATAAAGTCCTGCAAGGCACCAAGCAACCATACTGACATTCACAAACAGGCCCCCTACAAACAAACTGTCTTGAGGTAATTTAGCTGCTAGGTTACAGCATGTTGACCACAATTCAAAACCGATCCTTTAATGAATCGCACACCTTATGCACAAGCGAAAGTTGCACTTTAATACTTGACATCAAACGCATCCTCCTCATGGTTAATTTGTGCGATTGTAATCAGCAGCAGATGCCTGCCTAGGTTCTTCTTTATCAAGACACACAATTTATTACTTCCTAAATGATTGTTCAACAGGTGGCTCCCTGTGCATCTGTGAACCTTGCCTTTGTGAACTTGAAGCATGCTTTAAATAGCTGCAAAGTTAGATTAAACATATTCCCTGCTGCATTTTCCCTTTTTTTCCCCCTTCCATCGCTTCGATGTTGAATATGTTGATTTATGAAGTGTTTGGGACTGAGGTCAGCGGCCCATTGAAGATTTATGAAACAGCAACTGAGAACGATTACAGAAGCCCAATCTATCACGCCACGCTGTTCTAGCATTGTTGTGACTCCGCCGTTATAACCTCCATCAAATGCATCACTCTCTGTAAATTGTGGAAGTTTGTTTGAAGTCAAAAGGGGATTCAGAGATCAGTGTAGACGGCACACTTCAGTGGATTGAGCCCATCCCTCTTTCTCAGTATGACAAAAGCTCCATCTAAACTTCCACTGTGTAACGCAGAACATGTTCCTTTATATGTCAAAGCAAGTGGATGAATAAGCCTAATTGTTTTTGTAACCCAGTTTATTACGGTCTCTTTAGGACTCTTTATATCGTTAAGTATGAAGTGGGACAGACATACCTAACGAATTTCTGAAAGCAAAACAATAATATGGATCTGTTTTTAAGATAAAAGGAGCATAAGGGTCAATGACAAATAAGTGTCGCCAATAAGAAGGAGGGGCTTTAAATGTGGTGTAAACAAGTTAAAAAAACAACATAATGTGCCTGTAAACATCTTGGTTGTTCAAAAACTAAAATACTGTAAAAACTTAAAATGTTCAAGAAACGGTTCATTTACATTGTAATTTTACAGTATTTTTTTAAATGCAGCTTTTTAAAGCATAGATTGGATTGGATGGATTATTTTGATATACGTACTGCACATTACTGCTACATTACCGCACTAAAATCCTCACCAAGACTGCATTTATACAGTAAAATAGCAATATTGTACAGTAAAAAAATAATATTGTAAAATATTATTACTATTCTATTTCAATATTCTTTTTAAATGCCGTTTATACATTTGATGACAAAGCTGAATTTTCAGCAGTCTTGGCGTCTTCGCTTATGATTAATATAAAAAATACAAAAGGGACGTACCACTGCAATAGCTCTTCACGAGCTTACAAATACACAGAAAACACTGCATCTTCTGCATCCATTATACGAAAAAACAGCAGTTCTCAGTTGGCAGGATGTAAAGTTTACTCGAGAACATTTGGAAATGAAGCTACGGCGTTTAAGCTAAAGAGTTTTACATGATCCATTTTTAAGCGAGCTGTGGATGGCTATGAGTTTAGGCTCGTGGGCGTTTTTCAATGGCTCTTCTGGCCTTAGCAGTGGGCAGATGCAGTCTCTGTCCCAGATCACTGAATAAACTCACATTGTTGAGTGTGTGGGACGACTTGCTTGGCAGTCAACGCTGACAAGTGGATTAGTGGAAGCAAGGCCACCTCTGAATGGTACCCACACGACTTGCAGCCATGGTGACGAGCATCGCCGAGCATCAGTGCCACATATCATCCATCTGACAATGCTGGGTGTTTTCAAAAGAGAAAGGGAAGGAGGAAGAGGGGGAAAAAAAACAACAGATACGCTACAGCATATTTTGAGGCTTCCGTGCATATGGCAGTGGCATTAAATGGTGGAGTAAATTTGGCATGTCTAAAAACTAGGATAATGATGATAAATGTGACAGCATGAAAACTAATTACAATTGTTTCACTGCGTTTTCCAATAATGCCGCAAACGCTTCTATGAAAACTCATTTGAATCTTCCACAAGTCCAAAAGGCAGTCTTGCTCCAAAGCCATTTGGCACGTCCCCTCACCAGTTTACATTTCTAGCGGATTAGCAGAAGAGCTCAAAAATAATCATGCCAGATGTCTCCTTACATCCAGAAAAAGAGCCTCCCCGGTGGCCATTTTGTTTTTATTCTTTTTTTTCCCCGATATCACTTTAAAGTGAAAACATTTCGAGGCCTTTAGAACTGCTAAATCTCATGTCAAGATGTTGTGTATGCAAATACGAGTCCTCTCATGTCTGTCAAGTTTTACAGCATTACCAGATTTATTCATTACTGCTGTTTGTAGTGGTACTTGTCAGAAGGGAAACCAAAATGCTTCTTTTGTTGAAAAGTGCATAAAAATAAACCGGACAGCAGGCGGATGAATGAACAGCAAACAAATTAGTTTAAAGCGGCGAAAACTTTAATAGCCTGTACATTTTCATTACAGAGGGGCGTTGTTGGTTTTGTCACATTGTTAAATTAACTAATACGCTTTTATGGGATTTTTTTATCTTTGATTTATAATTGAAGGCTGTACAATTACAGCATTAAATGTTTTAGTAGTCAGTAGCCTAAAGAACCAACGAGTGAGCCGTACAGTTGTTTGTATCAATTCTTGTGTTTACACTAGGGTTTTACACTGTCGCTATAACATTGTAAAATTCAACAAATTTACAGCATCATCAAATTTTGTCCCCACAAATTTGTTAAATTTACATATTTAATTATTATACAACATTTTAAGAAAGACATGCTTGAAGTTCATATTTATATATAATGTATCTAAGATGTGTATATAGAAACATCTAATATAAAATTTTATTTAAATTTTAGGGATGGCCATAGATTATTTTTTTTAATCTAGATTAAAATGGCTCATTTGAATTTTGCCAAAGGCATTCAGAATGTGTGTGCTACCTAAATAATGACTAAAAGTATGTTAAAAGATCCTCTTACCACATGCACGTTTAATATATTTTGATATACAAAATAAATAAATAAATACAAATAAAGAGCCAGATCACATAAACTGTTAAGACTTACTATTGTAATATCAGTATCAGGTAAGATTACTCACGTAAGATTACTCATCCGCGCTAAAATTTCAAGGTCAAAGTTATCATAGCTTGTGTAGTATAGACCCAATTCCCAACCCAACTTTGTGAATAGATTAACGGCGATGTTATTTTAATCGCGCGATAAGATTCTCACACAATGCTGATTATGGCCCACCACTAATAAATTAATAAAAGGTAAGTAATTTTTCACACTAAAAAAATTACTTTATTTAATGAATTTAAGTATTTATTTATGTATGTGGCTCACTAGAATTATGATGTTTGTTTATTTATTTATTTTAAGAAAAAGAAATCAGTTTGGGGAAGGTTACTTTAGAAATGCAGTAGGTTGTAGATTACAAGTTATCCTATTTAAAATGTAATAAATAGTGTAACTATACTTTATTGAAGTAACTAACTGCATTTGAAAACATTTTTCTTTCTTTTCTAAATTTCAAACAAATATTTTCAACTGTTAATCATGTTGAAACATTTAAGCAGGGAGAGTTTTTCAAAATTCTTCATCATTAATAATTTCTAATTATTAGCAGCTCATTATACTTTAACACTTTTACACAAGTGCCACTAGATCTAGTTACACTATATGGTCAACTAATAGCACATCATGGTTGAAATTAATTTTTTGGGGCAATCAACATTAAGTCACAAATCCTGAGCTTATATTGAGCCATAAATATAAGTCATTTAATGCCCTGAACAATTGTAATGTGTCAAGGCAACCTGACAACGTTTTCCACAGAGCACAGATTCCTCAGCTGACCCTCCACTTGCAACTATCATAGCCTTGGTGGGAAAATAAAGACACATGTCTCGTCACCCCATGCATGAGAGTGCTACAGTGTTTGTGGGATGAGTGTTTTCAGCTTTAATGAGCTTGGCAGGAATGCTCTGTCTCCCACATGTCTCGGGCAGGGAGGGGGCCATCTTATTGCTGCCACATGTTGAGGTCCTTCTCCAAGCAGTTCCTCCAGCCTGGTGTGGTCAACCAGTTCAAAGCAGCACGGCTCATTTGTTACACAACTTTATGTAACAATGAGCTAAAGGCTTGGTGCGTCTGAGTGGAGAGGAAAAAAGGGGTAGCGACTAAGGAACGTATCTGCACTCATCCTTCGTCCTTTAATGTTAAACGAGACTTGGACCTTTCACATGTAGCCTCTGGTTTATCGGTTTCGGATGAATATGTTAAATCCAGTGCCTCATTTTCCAGACAGCTCAGTAGTCATTTTCTCTCTTTTTTTATTCATGGAAGCCCTTTTAGGAGGGTTTTAAACTCCAGTAATAGCACTTAAGTCGCTCTCAGAGACGAAAACTCTGCACACCGCACTTGATCATTGTCATGGTGGAAGCAGAGCGCCGTGCCACATATGGCAACAATCTGCCACACTAATCCAGCCAGAGATTAGACGACTTCGGGTTCAGGCTCCCTAGATCATGCACACTCCATCACATCTTCTATGCACCATTTTTATGAGAAGAACATAGCCAACAGACTTAAGTGGTAGCTGACAGAATCATTTACCAGTGGTGGGGAATCTACCTCCAGCAGTGTCATCTTTGGCCCAACAGCATGAGTAACAACAGTTGTTGATCTGCAGGGTGCTGTAATTTAAGACCACATGGGTTTACGCTTGGAAAAAGTGAGTATGAGAGCTTGATCTCTCAGACTTAAAAGTGAATTACTGGCACCATGGATTGTAATTGTTTTTCACCTGAGAGGAAAGACAAATCATAGATATCATAAAAGCTATTTAATATCTCAGTTATTTCTCAGAAGCAGCAGTGAAAATAAACAGAGCCTTTTTTCTACTTCTAAGAGGTTTCTGTGAGAAAAATACACCAGTTATTTCAGAAAAAAAAAATATCTACGTCTCAAATGTGTGAAATCAAAGGTCAATTTCTATTGGAATATTTAATATTTCTGATTTGCTTCTCAGTTATTAATAATGGTCCTTATTATCACAGTTTGCTGCTTTTTTTGTGTGGAAACCGTGATATATATATGTATATTTTTTTAAAATCTTATTTATCTTAAATTTTTAATAGTATCACAGTTCTCACAAAAATATTAAGCAGCAAATTTTTTTTAATATGGATAGTAAGAAAAAAAAAATGCCTTATTAAACCTTTTTAATTAAGTCTTAATTATTTAAAACATTTAACTGGTTATTAATATTATTATTATTCAATAGACTTTATTTATTTTATATCATATTTATATTTATAACAATCCTTGTTATTAGCAGCACTGGTGGCTGTTAAGAGAACTGCAGTCAGCAACTTGCTGTTTGTGCTCACACTCATACACATATTCTGGTGTGAAAGAGACTGTATATTTTTACTGAAGTCCTTTTTTGATGTTTTTCTTTGCTTACAAAAAAAATATGGAAATACATTTGCTGTGCTATAATGTTTACGAACATCCACTGCTGCTTATAGATAAATGTGTAAAATTTTAAAAACTTACAGCGGTGAGAGCAGAGGTGAAGAAAGCATCTTATGTCAACAGACGAGGTATGGAATGGTTATTTATGCATTATCCTTAACTCTGTAAGCCTTTATTGCATGTGACACATTCTAGGCAATGCATGTAAACATCAAATCCTTCTGATTTTTCCTCAACAACTTCACAAGTACTTCACTTTTTAAATTTCTTTACCAGCTGTTCATACATCTGCAATTAAAATGCAATTAATACATAACCCCATTTGACACAAAGTGGATGAACAGTTGAAAGTTACATATAATGAGTTATCTCTAAACTGATAAGTTATCCTAAGTTAACCACACTGTACTCACACTGCATCCCTTCAGCCTTCCATTCATCCGTCAGCCTGTGTCTGCTCTGGGCCAAAGCCCTCAGGGAGTCCTCAGCGCCTCTAATTTGGACTGCCCCTGGGGGCTCCTAACTCTGGCTAGCTGGGGCATATGCAATAATCTCCTTTTTACCGTTTAGAGGCTAATTTGGTAACATTACACCTGCCTCTGTGAGCCACCGCTTTGGCATGGTGTGGTTTGCGAGGCTTTTCCCTTTCTCTCTCTCCTCATTTTTTCATCTGTTGGTAAGTTTTGTAATGAGATTACCCCAAAGCCTCGCTCTGCTTTGTGTCACCCGGAATACTCTGAGATCCGGGATCAACCAAATCAAAGCGAGGAGTTCCAATCGGCGCAAGATACAGCCCAGCCGACCTCGATTCGGCACAACCCCCCTGCCGCCCAGACCCCCACTCCGCATGTGACTTGGACAACCTTGTTCGCTATCACACATGACATTGTGTGAGAGCTTTGCATAGGAAATATCTTTGTCTTCTCTGTTGTGTTTGCTCGCCGGGTTGCTTCCCGCGTCTGTCTTTATCATGGCGTCTGGTCTATATTTATTGTCTACATTTATTAGTTATTTTCCGCAAACTTTATTTTATGCAAAAAAAATTGGTTTCAATATTAAAACAAAATGACGAGACTGCTTTGTTTCAGCTGTGGTACAACCCAGCATTTCCCTTTCTGTTTTCTTTAATAGTAATATTGGATTTCATACCAGGTTTTGAGAGCTAGACAATGCCTTTATAGACGGCAGTGTACATGACCGATTCCAATAAAACGTTAAGCCACACACCCAAAACAGCCCATCTACAACCGCTGTCTTTGTTCTTCTAATTTGCTCCAACACTAATGGCCTTGCAACTACAGACGCTGCAGCACAGGAAAAATGATACAAAAGGAGAAAAAAAATTAAGTGAAAAAAGAGAGAAAAGCTTCACAAGACGAAAAAAAGTCTTCATTCCCAGAACATTGCCCGTGATCCTCTCGCTGAACACATCAAGAAATAACATGTCAATATTTTGCCCCTTTCCACAAAATATGATTTTGATTAAAAGGTGTAAAGGTTAGGGTCATAGAGAGGGTGAGGATTAGTATTATGGGCTGTGCCTGGGGTTACCATAACAGTCTGGCTAGTGGGACTAGTAATAACAACAGTAGTAATAATAATCACGAACTAATTGATTGAACTTTGTGTGCTTCCTAGCCAGAGAGTAGATATTTTGACAAGCCTAGAGCTCCCCTTGAAGTCTGTAGAATTAAAGCTAGTATAATGAGGGATGCTTAGAGCACTTGTTTTTAAGGATGAGGTACTGATGATTGTGGAAATTGCTTGTTGAATACCTTTTGTTTGGTATAGTAATGAGTAGCACATCTTTGGAAAAGACGTTGTTAGTTGTTAGAGATGATAGTAAAGACAAATATGTATCTGAGCTATTTCTTAAAGAGCTGTTAGATTCTGTTAGACATTTTTTTTAACAGCTGAACATTTTCACTCAAAACTATCACTTTAGTTTAGGGACCAAATCTCACTATTAACTAGTTGCTTATTAAAGCATATATCTAGCAAAATTGGCGGTTTATTAGTAATTATAAAGCATGTTAATGTTAATAAAGCATGTTAAAACATGTTAATACCTTATTATGCATGACCATATATCAGATCCCTTAATTTTATACACAATACTTTTTCATTAACTATTAATAAGTGGTAAATTAGGAATTTACAGACATAAGTAAGTCATAAGTAATAGTTAGAATTGATTCCTAAAATAAAGTGTGACTATTATTTACTTACCTACAATTTCTTCCAAACATAAATTTCTGTGAAACACATAGGAAGATATTTTTAATTGCATTATTTATTTATTTATTGTACAATGCAATAAAAGCCAAAGGGCTCCAATATAATGCACTGTTCAATTACAGCTTTTTTCAAAATATCTTTTTTGTGTTTGACTTGCAAAGGAAATAATATCATAATTATCATTTTGTGATATTTCTCCCTTTAACATGGTGTACATTTTATGTTACAACAATACAGTGTAAACTGAATGCATTTTTAACATTTTTAAATAAGCAAATATGCACCATGAAGGTCTCAAGTCTACTTTTTTTTTTTACATTTGTTTCCTCAATGTCAATCACAACAGCTTATTTATAGCAGAAACCATCCATTTTACTCATAGCAAAGAATATGCAGCTCTTTACATCGGCTGCAGCCTCTCTCGAAGAGAGAGGTAGGCTATGTTTGAAGAGTGCTTTTGTCACGCTGAGGAAATCATGTTTGAAGTCTGGCCCCTGTCTTTCACACTTCTGATAAAGCCGTCGGGTTTAGCGTGTCTTCCGTGCAAAGCCCATGTCCTCCCCCTTTGTCTGACGCTCTCTTCCCCTTGCCTGCGCTCCCCCTGGCTCCCCTCTATTGTCTGCTCGGCTGTCACCATGCCCACATTACACTGTGTGGAGAATGGGCCCAAAGCCTTATCCCGAGGCTTCATGGGAGATGTAGTTGGGGGAATAGTTTTGTGGGGGTTTTTCTTCAATTTTTTTGCATTTGACCCATCCCGTCGCTGTGTATATTTAGTCTTTTCAGGGTGTATTTTTGTCCAAATTAGATCAATTAACATTGAAAACCATACATTGTGAAGAAGAAAAGGGCATTTTTACGGGGAACCGACCTAATTTTATTAAATACGCTTATGCTTGCGCTTAAATGACATTATATTTACATGTCAAAATATTGAGCATTTTGCTTCAAATGTCACATTTTTCGAAAAGCAATTTATCTTTTGTTTTCCTTCACATTTTCTCCTCCACAGTTATCCATACAGCCATGTCTCTTAAACACTCCACGCATATGCATGCACAGTATCGTATCAATTGAATATCTCAAACATTTTCAGAATGGCAAATATTTAAACAGGCTGGACAAACAAGTGACCGGAGGGATTGTATTAAAGGGGATATTTCGCATAGTGTCCCATCAGCCCCCTCGATATTTTCATATTGAATGGGTATGCATGAACCATATGATCCCGGCATAAAGAGGGTGCCTGGACCTAGTCTCTTAAACTGTAGCAGGCATATATTACCAGGCTTAGAGCTTGGCAAGCCCTGCGTTTCCCAAAATAGATTTTCAACAATACTCCACGAGGTTGCATTAAATAAATCTGCACTCAGCTAATCCTAAAAGCAGTTCATATGTCGCGGAGATACTCTCGCGCAGGACAAAGGCAGACACTTCGCTCGTCGCGCCTTCGTCGAGGGACAGACACATTTAAATACAGATATTTAGAGAAGGGGGGTGGATGGGGCACTAAAAAAATCCTCTTTTAATGTGACACAGAATTCAGCTAAAAAGCGAGAAAGAAAATCTCCATCAACGCGCTACAGTGTCGCACAGCGAAGCAGATTTTTTTCATATCAACCTATCTTCCTCTCTCTCTCGCTTTTCCTCTCTCTTTCTGCTGCAGTCTATTTTTTAATCTAGACCCAAACACTTGCAGGAGGGGCCATTTCAAACATGTTGTAGATAACTGTTAATCACATTACTGTTTTCCCACTTCCGTAAAACACCATAAATAGCGTACTGAGGTTCATCCCCTTCTTTTTTCCCCATTGAGAGAAAATTACGGTTGATGAATTGCTTCTGCCATGCATGTAGGCTAATGAAAGCCTGGCTCCTGGGCTTTCCTCAACAAAGGCTCACGATTTTTCCACTTTCCACTAAAATAAGAACCTGTTCCACTTTTAATTAATGGTTCTACTCTTCTTCATTCAAAGGCTACGGCAGACTTTTAAATTGATTTTGGAGGTGAGCTTGCTCATTAGCACGGGGAAAAACAAAAGCATTGTTTTAGGATTGCAGGGGAGTAATTTGATCACACAGGTTTACGCAAGCTTTTAATTCTGATGTGATCTGCCAGCCGAAATTACGTAACTATGCGCAACTATAAATACACCAAACTCACGTCAACACAAATCATTTAGTGTATACAGAAAGCGCTTCTGCGAGGTAGTTAAATATTATGAATACACTTCAAAGTCTCAATATAATTCTGTATTTTGGCATATATCCGAGAGTAATGGATTATTAAAAAAATATAGGCCGGGAACTTGGTGATCAGTTGTTAACTGGATGTTGAAATATGAGCATGGTTTAATCAGATTGTTTGGATAAGTCCTATACACATCAAACTAAAATATGTTGTTTTCATCTGAATATTCAGTTATGACATTCTGAATTATAAGAAGATACAATAAGGGTGACTTTTCATTTCATGAAGACTTTAAAGCAAAGATTGACGAATCTGGGCTTGTTGCGTGGGTTATTAGCAAAACCTCCACCATAAAGCAATTCTAATCTGAGCAGACAGTCCCAGATAAAGCCTAACCACTTCTTAATGTGAATGACAACAGAGAAGGCAATCTTAGCATGCTCCTTAGACAGCTAGCATTGTGTTTGTTCATCGGTGTGACTGATGTTTGCTTTTGGATCAGTTGTCCACACTTGGCTAACAATTAGCATACATCTGCTGCAGACAGCATGCAGCCTTGCTTTATGTATCCTGCTATCGAGACCCCTCGCAGGCAGCTCGGTGCAGTAGTGTGCAAACACGCGTCTGCTTGACTGGATGCTAGCCACCCTACCGAGTGACCCTGAAAGCAGAGTCAAGTGCACCAGGATTCTAATTGGCTAGCAATTATGCATGTCAACAATTTAATTACACAGTGTTTAGGTGGGACTTAGCCCTGATTACCGGCAACTTCACAGGATCCTGTTTAGTCACCAATGACAAAATTCCATTTACCTTATCAAACACACTTACCGGACCAACTGAACACTGTTTGGTTCCAAATTCTTCTAGAGTAGACTAAACTTTGACAATCCTGAATCCACAAAAGTGTAGTAAAAATGGAAATTCTGTCATTACATATGTCGTTCCAAACTGTTTGACTTTCTTTATTCTGTTGAACATATTTTATAAAGAAGATATTTTGGTAACACTTTACAAAGCAGTGACACTAATATGCATTAAATCATGTTTAACTAATGCACAGATGAGTCATGAAGAACTACACCATTTATTCCTAATTACAGCATCAGCAACTAATGAACTATGTACATATATATTTATAGATTAAGTAATAAATAAATCGTTATTCGTTAAATGTGGCATAATGTATTAATTCTCTAATAGCATATATTAATAGTGTAGATTCATGTGTTAATTACCACACTGGGTCAATGTATTTCAACTTTCTGTTGTCTGCTTTAGTAAATCATTAGCTAATGACTTGCAAAGATATCATATCATGTTACTGTCGTTCCAGTCATGTTATGACTTTACTTGTTGAGACACAACCACAATGTCATATTACTTAAAGGAGTCATACAAAGCCAATTTTCCACAAGCTAATATGATTCTTTAGGATCTTAATGGAAAGTTTGTAATGTAGTTTGTTTTAAAATTTCTCAAAGATAGCTTGAAAAATGCTAATTTTACCCTGTCATAAACAGCTCTTTAGAAATCACTCTGTTCTGAGTACTTCCGCTGACCCCGCCCTCTTTTCCGAGGCACTTTTTTACCGTATTCAGTGTGAAACTTGCTAACTAGCACATTATTAGAAAAGACGATTTGCAACGATTCATTAAAATACATTATGCTCACTGCTTCTGTAGGTGAGGCTGGATTATGAATGATTCACACAAACAAATGCATTTCGGTTGCATTTCCTTCAGAACCAAACGTAACGTAATGTTTCCTTCAGAACCAAACGTAACGTAAATCCTCTGCATCTTCAGTCACTCAGATGTCGAGGTAAATCACTAACTGTTATGTTCATTAACACATTCAACAACAAAAAACCTCAATGTGACGCCACACCGACATGCATTTGAGAATGGCTTGATTTCAGAAGGGGCAACTTATTTTTATTAAATTAAAAGAAAGCTACTGGTGGCTCTTTATCATTGTAGGGTGGTGGTGTACACAAACTCCCAACACACATTTCAGTCCAAACGGCACAAAAAGTGCACGTGGAACCGGACGACCCCTTTAATAACTAGTTAAAAGTACTGTGCCACAAGTAAAGCATCTTTAAAAACATAGTTTTGACCTCTGTGATAATTAAAATATGCATTTACATAATTAGTTAATATAAGGTATTCTAAGGGACTAATATATTATGACACATTTGCCTAATAACAATATATTTATTACGTAATCTATAAACCACACAGAATGTTCATAGTTGCTGATGTAGTAATTATTAAGAAATGGTTTAGTACTTCATGAGTTATACATTACCTTGTGATTATTTTTGCAACTGTTCTGTGAAGTGATACAAATATTTTATATAAAAGTTTTGTTTGTACCTCATTGGCTTTCATTGATTTAACAAAACAGTTCAAACACTGATCACAATAGATATTAAATATATGATATGTACCATTTTGGAATAATATGAGGGGGCATAAAACAAAAATCAGTAGGCTAGAATAAATTTTATGGATGAACTATTCCTTTAAAACAATAGTTCACCTGAAAAATATATACATATTGTCATCATTTACTCCCATGTCAGTCAAAACCTGTACACGTTCTTGCTTATGTTGACCACAAAGAAGATATTTTAAAGAATTTTGAGGAACCAAAGATTTGTTGACCTAATATACTATGGAAATCAATGGGGACCATTAACTGTTTACTTACCAGCATTCTTTAAAATATTGTTTTTTGTGTTCACCATAAGAAAAATATATATATAAAATTAAATATATGGCAAAATGTTAATTTTTAAATTGGACTATCCAAATTCATTAATTAGTTTCACATAATAAACACACCTTTTTTTATTGTTTTGACCCCTTTTGCTTAATCACAATCATTAAAAGTGGTTATAAATTTAAATATGCTTTGGAGAACTGCAAAGAGGCCATTAGGGGACCTGTGATCCAAATGGAGAAATGGTCCCCCTGTTGGGTGTTCGCTGCAGGAGTGATCTGGCATTTGTATTATTAGCTGTCAGAATGAATACAGGCTGATGCTGAACAGACGCCGTGCAGAAGCAGTGGCGGAAGTGGCACTTTAGCACTATGGCTGATTTCATAGCGATTAGTGCAAATCACCCAGCACTTAACGTTATAGTCCAGAAGGGCTAATAACAGCTTGACACCTTGAGTAAAATTTGTGATGTGCCACTTGCCCAAGTTTACTATGATTTTTATTTATTTTTTTGATAGTGCAAAGTACCCAAAGTCACAAATTATGTGAGTCAGTGTGTAAGAAAAAAAAAAAGAGGGGCATTTTGTTTGGAATGAAGTTCTAAGCCATAGAATGGCAGTATTTAGGGGTTTACAGGGAAACGTTGGTGGCGTCCTCCCTAAGCCCCCCAGTATACAGAAGCTTGGCATGCCACAGAAGCTGCTGTCGCCATGGTGACAAGCCACTTCAGCTCAATCAGTGGTGCCCAGTGTTAACATGCTTTGAATCAAACTGGATTCAGAAGAATAAAAGAATATAACTGGTTTTGGTTTATGGGTCACAATAATTACTGTCAAACATTATGAATTATGATGAACAGAGAATTATTATAATTATAAAAGATTAGGCTCACTTTACTTAATGTTCGGGGTGCCTAAGATCCCAATAAATGATTGTGTAAAAACAGAATATAAATTATGAAATTAACTTCTTATTTTCCTCTGAAATTCTTTTGATGTTCCTCTCTGAATTAAACAAAACTCTCTAGCCAGGTGTTATGGAAATGTCACACTTTTCTTGAAAAGCGTTAAAATATAGTAAATACACAGATATGTAGCATTTGTGTAGCATATAAAAACATAAATGGTCAAAAAAAGCAGGATTTAAAGCAATAGTTCACCCAAAAATGAACATTCTGTCATCAATTACTCACCCTCATGTCATTTCAAACCTGTAAGACTTTTATTCATCTTTAGAATTCAAATTAAGATATTTCTGATGAAATCCAAGGGCTTTCTGATACTTCAGATACAGCAACTACTCAACACAGCTTTTGCTTTTCTTTAACTGGCAATATTCCATACCACAGTCATATTAAAACATATAATTCTTATAAATCAATGTTGTAACCTCCTATAAGATGTAATTTTGTGCATTGCTTTTTCAAAAACATACTCCAACTACATTTCCAACAAATGTCAATTTACTACAAATATATGATGATAAATATTATATATTTTTATATATAAATATATTTTTGATGTTCATATGGTGAGTAATTAATAGCAAAATTTTAATTTTTAGGTGAACTAACCCTTTACTGAACCAAGGGTCAGATTAATTAAAAAAAGATATATTATAGGAACATTTAATGAATACAGTAGTCAACATTTGAAGTGGATCAAAAACATTCATCAAAGTTGTCCAAAAACATAAAACCAAACTGTGTTCTGGTCTGAGGACAACTTTGATAAAAAAAAATTTGTATACACTTCAAATGTTAACTACTGTATAATATATTTATATATGAACTGTAAACACGCCCAAAGAGATGGACATTTTACTGAACGTCGGCTGAAGTGCATTATGAAGACACGATTTGGTTTCTTGGTTTTATCAGTTAAGGAAAGGTCTTCAAGTATTAACTCTATTAAATAGGCCTTTTGGTCTCTCGGACTGCAAACAAATCACGAGTGCTACTGGTGTTTCAAAAGAACGTCAAGCTGGAATGACAAGGCCAATATACAGTAGAGAGAAGGACAGGGAGAAAGCGCATTCCCGTAGGATATGATGTGGAGAGTGTAATAGTCTCAAACTGTCACAGTGTTTGCATACACCGACAGCCTCCGAAGATATAGGAATATCCTCTCCCCTGCCTCCGACAGCAAACGTCTGTCTCCATCAATCAAGTAGAGTTAATTTAAAAGCATAAGCTCCTTAATTAAAGAAGGTTAGTTGAGCACTGAAATCAAATTCCTGAAATGAGTTCTAATGTCCTCATATTCCCCAGCTCATAGGATGCCTCGTCCTCATCACCTCTCAAATGGTAGAGTAATATTCATTGACTTCATTTTCACATTGTCCTGCAACACAGTCTCGCCACATAGGCATTTGCAAAAAGGCAGAGAGACGTTAATGTGGTCTCAGCAGGCCAAACACACTTCTCTCTTATCGCGGTCCACTCTTTCTTTCCCTCTCTCCATCCATGCCTTGCATCCATGATTGGACAGCCAGCAAGATCGTAGCATTAAGTAAATAATTTGTATGATAATTCATTACAGTGGCGTCTTTTTCAACTTTAATTGGTCTAAATGAAGAGACATTTCACACCATTTAGATAAAAAAAGAAAAAGGAGGCCAGCATAATGAAAAGGGGGCCTGGCTATCGGACTTCAGAGGTTTGCTCTAAATGAAAATGTAATTGCAGGCGGAATGGTACAAGAGGAGTCGACCCAGCGCAGCAGATCGGGAGTATCTTCAGACAGCCGCGCAAAAGCTAATGACTGAGCAATTTGGAACATTTACTCACCCCAAAGACTCTCATTAAGTCAATCACAGGCTTAGCCGAAGCCCACTCGCAGCGGCGGAGGGAACCCTACGCGTTTATTCCGACATCAATCAGGAAGGCCGTCTCTCTCTCCGCATCTCACTCTCTAAAGCTCGCTCTCTCTCTCTCTCTCTCCCTCCTCCTTCTGCTAGGCGGCTGGAAAAAAAGAAAGGCCCAAGTAATTTATTCGGGATCTTTGAGAGGATAATGGCCAATTATTTGTTTATAACACTGGTTAAATTTTCATTAGGCAGATTAATGGAATATCATGTACTGTCAACAGTGGACCGAGGGGTGGTGTGTCAGAGATAAACGCCCCGGCAGATGATGTCGCTCTGTGGGTAAATTGGTTTTTCCCACTCCCCTGTCTCTGCTTCTCCATATGGAAATGTAAAAGGTGGATGAGGTGGACAGCGGCGAGATGACAGAATATGGAATTGTGGATATACTGAGAGAAGTGTGTGAACACTCCAGGCAGAATCTAGCCTTTTTTATATATTTATATAAGGGTATGGTCTTTTTCAGACTTTCTGTCACCGTTTAGATCATAAAAGTTGCTAGCATGTCTGAATTTTTAGCTCTCGATTCATTTCTGGAAAATGTGTCTTGGGAACATGGGCCCAGTGCTTCTTGAACAAGTTATACATTGCGAGAATGCGGATATAAGCCTTCTTTTACAGTTTTCAATTTCAACTCCAACACTTCTAATGGTTCAGCTGCATTGGAGATACAGTTCCCGCTTTGCCTTCTATCGGGGAGAGATGTTGGCACCATTTAAATGATTCATTTCAACAGTTTAAACTTTCAGATGGGCTCATAAATAGATTCATGGAGCCATAAATAGAGCTTTTCGAGTGGTGACACGAGGGGGACAGCATAATCTGACATTATGCAGCCGACTCTATTTCTGTAAATGACAGTCTTCAGTGAAGCGGTGACTACAAGTAAAGGCAGTGGGACACATTCTGACCCCTCAGACTGATAGGATGATAAATAGCGGTTTGAACCTGAAGTCAAAGGTTCATAAACAGCCACTTGAAACGTATCTAAGAATTCCTATTTTCTGCATATTGGAGCAGTATACTGCCAGGGGCGTATTTATATACACACAAATCCAGATATTATTTACTGGCTTTTTATGCTTCAAAGAAACATTCAGAGTAGTCTTAAAGTAAATCATGGGGTATTGATATTTAGAAAATGGTTTGGCAAATTCACTGAGTAGTACCACCACTGATGCATAGTATTTTAGCAATATCTCTCTATTTTTTTCGATAATACGTCAACTTCACATCAATTTTGTAGTGATCGTAGCAGCTGTAATTCACTTTATGATGATAGGGAAATTAATATTGTAGAGGAGTATTACAAGCAATACATAAATGTGTGGTGTTTTTGTATTTTTGACATTTTAAAAAGCATCTTCTGGTAGCCTACATGAATCGTAGAGTGATAACTGATTTGTATACAAACAATTAAATTGCACTCAATTATTATTATTGTTTTATTAAAAATAATCTTAATTGGTTAGTGGTTGGTAATTGGTTAATAATAATTTTAAAAAAAACCTTGACGGATTTATACAAACATTTAAATTAAACATTGAAGAACACTGAAGAAAGATTATATATATTTAAATGTCCCTTTAATTTTTTCACTCAGTACCCAATATTTTGTGACCTTGCGTTATACTGTTTACAAGCTTCTATCTAGATGGCGTGTTTGGAAACGGATTAAACGATTACATGAGACTGGACACGGATTTCGGGACGTTGTACGCTTTCTTACTTCTTATTTCCTTCTTATTTACTCTTTCGTACTCCAACTTACCTTACAATGTTTATTTCTTGCTGGCACATGTTTGCAAAGTTGAAGCTATGATGAGGTCACGCGCACTCTCGGCGAGCAGGCACGAACGCTGGCAGTAGCAGCTCGCGGTGCCACTTCCGGTGGCATCCCTAGCTGTCTGAGTTTGTGGCAGCAGGCACGGTCTTTCTCGCTGTTTTTTGCTGTTTGCTTGGTAAAAATGAAACTGTTGCCAGTGGCGTGCGGTGTTGTTTTAATGATGATAAACTTCCCACAGTTGTATCATAATTATTGTTATACATTAGGTATTTTTTATAATTCACGATCATTTGCGACCAGTATATAAGTCCAATTGGCATTTTTGCACAAGCCGCGTTATAAAACCGGAAGCTTTAAATAGTTGTGTAACATAACTTCCGCTGTAACCTGAATGAATGGAAATACAGGTTGGGTTTATTTGTTGTGATTAATTAACAATTCATCATAGATATTTCACCAATACATGTTAACCACAGTTTTATATCATTACCTGGTATGATGAAATGAGAAAAAATGTTATCATGATATTCTGACAAATTTTTAATGAACACACAAGGCATCTTGCGTTAATAGGCTATCCACATTCAGAGATAGATGAGTTTTTTTCTTTTAAAATGCAATAATGAAATAAAACAACATCACATTAAAGACTAATAAAATCTGTGTTCAAAAAGTGTTTATGATAACAGTACAAAAAAAATAACATCAAAACACTAAAATAAAAAATAAAAAACTTAAAATACTCTTTCCAAGTGTTTCTTCAGCAGTAACATAAGCAGCCTTGGGCAGATTCTCAGTTAAATAATTTGAATAATTTTATCATTTATTAAATAATAAATAGTAATTTATTTAACATTAGATGATACCCTACCATAAGTGTACTAACATTGCGCAAGTTAGTCATTTGTAAGCATTGTCTATGTTGCGACAAAAAAACTCGGAATATACAGTGTTTTCTTTTTATTTTTAGTGTTATATTTTTATTATTGCACAGTGTTTACACCTACTATTCATCTCCAAATTGTATCTGCATTATAATGCTATTCAGTGCACTCAAACCTAGAGGATATGTCACATTTGAGATAGTAAATTTAAACCAGTTATTTTTTAATTGCTCTAGGATGAAAATATGACTATATTTGAACAACTCCACTTAGGGTGCTTTCACATCTGTGGTTCGGTTCATTTAGTCCAGACCAAGGGCAACAAATGATACATTGTAGCATTTTTCTGCCGTTTTGGGTCCTTTTCACACCACACTGATTG
>JAUCMT010000024.1:5654131-5680582 GCA_032357475.1 Enteromius thamalakanensis | reverse complement strand
ACGAGTCAGGTCGTACAAATTCGTACGAATTAGCCACCTCGTAAAATAAGTACGAATTGCTGTGAGATCAGGTTGGAACATCACATTAGAGTGTTTATGTAATAACATTATAATTATATATTAGTTAATATATATTACTTACATTATAAACTTATTTTTATAATGAATATAAGATTTTGTTAACTGACAGTTAAATATTATTTTTTAATTAACACTTTATTTTTTTTAATAGAGCTGAATTTTTTACTGGTCTTCCAGTAGTTGGACAATCAGTTAATCTCCCCCAAATTCATTAGTTTAATAAAAGTAACAATGCTGTTGTCAGACTGTTCATGATGCTCAAACAGCGATCACAAATCAGCCTACAAATGTCCAACGTATAGTTGCATATAAAGCTGGGATAAGAAAGTGTGTTTTATCATTGAAAAAAATGACACACTTTAAAGCAACAAGACCAAAGTTCTGTACAGTTTTCTTGTGCAGGGTCTATTCGAGGTGACTGTAGAGGAGCCGTGCAATTTCATCCGCTGTACCAGTGTCACGGACAAACTCACAATGCTTCATTATAACCAGTTGTACTGCAGAAACTTATCAACAGATCTCATAGTCAATCTCAAACATGTAATTCTAATTAAGTCTCAGTGCACTTGAACTGCTTAGTGGCTGTCAATAGAATACCCAACAGCCTTGCGTCTGCATAAAGGCTGGTAATGGTCTTGACCCCCTACCCTTTACCCTCCTCAGAAAGACAGCAGCAAGACAACTCGTTCATTAAAACGCCTCATTAGTTTTTCTGGTATGAAGGTTGTTCTCGAAGTAACACATTTTTGGAGGTCCATTTATGAGCTTCTAACTGGGCGTTCATAAGCTAATCAAACCCTAAAGAACTGTAGCCTTATTAGGGAATCAGTGCTTGGTGAGCACACCATTTGTCAATTCCCGATCCCTTCTTTCTCTCTGAAGCCACCTGATGACACGTTTGTAAGTCAAGTCCTGCTCTTTGTTAATCCCCCAGCTGCATTTATTGTTCTCCTTAATTGTACTCACAGCCGTACCGAGGAGGGACATTGGTCCTGGTGTTAGCAACTCGACTGTAATGACCTGTTAGGGGAATAAATCCTGAGTAACACAGGTATATCTGACCTTTATTTTTAAAACAGGAAGAGCATTACAATGCATTGACATCTTATGATTGCAGGTCTGACATCTGTCATTTGTCTTAATTATAGGTGCATTCACATAGTTGCAGAGCCAAGGTACAAGGGCAGCTAAAAATCACATTAAGGCAGAAATTTCATAATAATGAAGCCTGACATATGAGTCGCAATTATTTAATTAAATTATAAACAAGATGAATATTTTGTTCAAAATAGTTATTTTTACAGTGCAAAAACTGTAAAATGTTCTCTGACCACTCATATTTTTGCAGTCATTTTGGTGCTGTACTGATGAAATATGGGCATGGCAGAACATGATGAGAAAAAAAACTGCATAAGATGCCCACAGGGCAAATCAAATGGCTGCCTTCCCAGCATGCACTGCTGTGTGAGATACTGGTAATTAACTTAATAGGGGCCTTTAATTATAGTGGACGGCTGATTCATGGCATGTGTTGATGCTCCCCCACTGGCCTAAATAACCACTTGCTGTCTTGGTAAAGACAAATGCTAATGAATCTCATAGGAGGTTGTCTGACAACAGCGGGAAAGCATTTTTTTGAAATGGCATGACTGTGGTCTGGTCATGTGTGATCAAATCGTTGTTCATCATACTCAAATGCATTCATAAAATTGTGCTGATGGGCATATGTGTGTTTATTTTTGTTATTACCAAATAAGTACATCTCATAATGTTTGACATGTTGTCAGATGAAGAGCAGAGGTGTGATATACGCTAGTTTTACTATGAAATACTTACGTTCTCACAGATTAACAGGTTCAGCCAATAAAGGAACATCCTGAGTCCTTTGTTTCTAGTAACTGGACTAGTCTCTGCAGACCTGGGCATCTCACCATGTGCTACCAAAGAATCATTTAAATAACTACGTGCATCAAATAGAAAACAATCACATAAGAGGTCAGAAATGTGGAGCAGAAGGGATAAAAACATCAGTAGCAAATAGCATGTTTAAACATTTTAACCAATTTTAAAACATGCAGGAAACATAAGAGGACATGCACAGGTGGTTGAGGACAGATAATTAGGGCACATTTAATGTAATGAAAAAAAAAAGATTTTACTTTTTTTTAACCATATTGTAACTTAAAGTGCAAATTTACTTACTGTATGTTTTGAACTAATTTAAAGGGAAAAAAAAGGGAAATGACAACAATTATGTTATACTCACTAGCTGAGGTAATCTGTTCCTATTTTGTGAGGGTTTTTTGGTAGTTGTAATGAAATAATCAAAATAAACTTTTTTGAGTGTTTTAAGATGCTTGACAATTTAGGAAGCGGGAGAAGCACACTATGCTGTCAGCTGCCCAACCCAAGCAATAACGTGTGTTAATTAGTCTGATAAATTACGCTCAAAACAATGACATGTTTAAATAGCCCAATTTAGCTTGAATCCTAAATGAGATATTACATCAAAAGCCATCAATTTCCTCCTTTTTTCTCATTTGAAGAGGCGTGTGCCTTCCTGAAAGCATTTTAAAGGTTACGATTTCCTTTGACGATAAAGCAGTACCTTTTAATGAAATTCTAATTAGTAATTTCATGGACTTTGTTATTAAGCATATCTGATTAGTGCACATTTTTACAGCACAGCTCTAATTAAGAACACTTACTGTATGTTTCTAACAATTCTCGTTTCAAAGATGGAGAAAATATGTTAAAAACCTATTTGGTAAACAATAAATGTAGCAGTTCAGAGTTTTAATTAAGTTAAAGTGTGATTTCCCTCCACACCCTCTCATTCCATTATAGTGTGGCAGCAGTTCTCTAGAAATTAGCAGAAGTGTTTGCTTCTTTTGATATTTAGTCACACTAAAACTTAATTTAAACTTTTTTTCTGTAGACTTCTAAATCACACTAACTCTCTAAATGGCTTGAATATGAAATTTATATCACTGTTTTATGACATTAAAGTAAGGTTTAAACCTAAGGACTTTTTTTTTTCCCCTGTATGCAAATTTAAATTGTACTGATGACAGACTAATATGACTCTAGGTCTGAAAAATGTAAATTTGTTTCAAACTCCACATATTCAAAGTTGATCTGTGATTTTTAGAAATGCAACCGAACTTATAATAATATAAATAAACCTACAAAAATTGTATTATTATAGCGTGATGATAGCGTGGTGGAATTTGCAATGAAATACTCTATGTATTAGCAATAAAAACTACACCGGATTGGCCTGGCTCCTTGAGAATCATTGATTCCTATTGCTCCACACCTCTCAAATGGTTCCAGTACCTGCCCCTGTGGGACTCCGGCAATCCCAAACTGCCCACATGTTTCCACAGTGGCGATCTGTTGGGCCAATGACTGACACCCCAGTACAGGAGAGCCCATTTAAAGTCCACAAAGCCCCACAGACCACCCCTCCAAACTTAAACCTTATCCCCCTCACCCCCACCCTTCTTTAACATGAAGTCTACCTTGTCAAGTCACAAGCAGGACCCGTAATTTGGTCTAATAATTACCAGACATCACCACAATGAAACATCAGTGTCTGAACTTCTTTGGGCCCAAATGAATTTTAATACATTTGGAAAAGGTTGGCCGGAGGTGGGAAAGGGCTTTCCAGAAAAAGGGAGGAGGGAGCTCACATGTGGAAGCACTTTAGGAAGTGAGAAATGGTTTGAAATCCATTGCGTACCCTAAAATGGAAATTAGGGCGAACAGGTGTTAAATGGTAACTGCTGGTGCATTTTTTTTAATCGGGATGGAAAGGGGTTCCTGGTCTTTGGGATCAGAACAGGGATGAGGTGTCAATCTGAGAATGAAATGGTTGAGAAGTCTATAGTCTTTACACCTTTGACTCAAAGGCCTGGACTCTACTGATCGCTGCTGCTTCTGAAGAGCTTTACTACTGTTCAAATAAATACTCTTTTGTCCAGGAGCATTGTGCTCTTGCTTTTGTTGCTTACTTTGGTCCCTTTAGACACCACATTATTATTTGTGTTATCATTTTATTATTAAATTACAGTGTAAATATAAATATCAGATACAATTGTTTTTATTTTTTGTTTAAAACAATACATAACTAATATTTAAATAACTATATTAAAATAATACATAACTAATACACTGCTTTTGAAATGTAAATATGATTTATCATAAATACACACTCAAACAAACATGATAAGTAATGAATATTTAATAAAATATTTGAAAACTGGTCAGTTATATTTTCTTTTTTTTTATACAAATGCTTTAAAATTTGTTACCGCTTTTTAATATACAGTAGCCCCAAAAGTATTTAGAGATTAAAGGCTGAACGTTTTGCTTTAGATAACAGAATATCAAAGCATATGTCGTTTGCCAAGTGATACAAGACTCTTTGTCAAAGCTAACTTGGTGGTCTCACTGTGATTTTGGTAGATATATGAAGTCAGTTCCCCTCAAGTTCACACAGGTGTTCTAGCAGATGTAGATGTCTGAGCAGGTGTAGTTCATCACATTAATTATGAACATGTTCCACTAATGTTTGAAAACCACAAAGTCTCCAAATACTTTTTTGCCTTCACTGTTTATAACAGAACATCCATCCATCCATTTTCCAGACTGCTTTATCCTTTGCAGGGTGACGGGAGCTGGAGCCTATCCCAGGATCACCCTGAATGAATAGCCAATTAATCCAGAACATATTTTTGATTATGGGTTTTTTTTATTAATTTTTTTTATACTGAGTACCGAAATCAAAATGAAATCATATTGAAGTCTCTGTAATATCTTAATGGCCTCTTTTTAATATTGTTGACTTTGAGGCCCTTAAAGCTAAATCCTTCTAAATAGCTTGAGACAAATTAAACGCTTTCCCTTTCAGTGATACGAGCTATGCAGACTAATAAATTATCTCATAATTGTAATTTGTCAGACGGCCTGTTTATCTGTTTGTTTTTCTGTCTCTTTCTCTGTATCTCTTTCTCGGCCTGTCTCTCTGATTCTCACACCCAGCCGTCAAACGCTTGATTTTATGCAAAGTTTGAGAAAAGCGGTTGAATTGTCCACTTGTTTTAAGTCGAAACACTCTCGGCTTGTTTCGTGCCAGCTGTCCAAACACAAGAGGCTGAGATGATGATGGTAGTTTAGGGGGTTGAAGAGAGGGCGCCTCAGTCTGATGACGATGTGTTATATTTCTCCCTGACCCCAACACATCCCAGAATGCATTACAGCGTAGCACACTCTAATCAGGCAGCACACAGTGGGGAGATGGACAGCTGGTGAGACTATTTATTGTAATTCAAGTTAATTTACATCATACCTATAGGCTGGCCCACAGCCCAGATGGAACATAATCCTATCTCATCTCCAACACGAGTTAACCATTTCATTAGCTCAAGAACACTGCAAGAGGTTTTTTTCCCCGAATCTTAACCTATGTGGTGCTTCTCTGTTTTGCCGTATTGCAGTTTTATGGGAGTTTCATTGGCTGTTTCATTAATGGATAAACTAATTTACCAGATCCTGTCTGCTTTAAAACCACGGGAACAAAGGAGTGGGAGGGTGGAAATCAATCTTAGCCTTGTGGCAGAGCTGCTGACCCGTTTACGCTTTGAAGACGGTCACTTTAAAAAAAGAAAGGGAGGGAAGGGAAAAAAGTAAAGGGGAAAAAAGCATCTCAGAAGTTATTTAACTACAAACAACGCCTACCTTCCCCATTCCAGCTGCATAATCAAGCATAATAAGTGGCCTGCAAAGGTCCACTTAATGTATTTCTAACACAACAGACCAGCTAATCCTGTCAGAGAGAATAAAATGGAAGGAGGATGTGTGTGTGTGTGTGTGTGTGTGTGTGTGTGTGTGTGTGTTGGATGGGTGGTGTTTGTGTGTGTGTGTAAGCTGCAGCATGGATTTGAATGTTTAACTCCATGAAGCCTCATATTTCTGCCCAAGTGCGGATCCATTTTTCCGCTTTAGTGGCCATCAAGGAATAGAGAAAATAACAATAACAGCAGGGGCAGGCCAGCAGCTCACAGTGGACTGAAATATGCCTGTAATGACTGCTCTTATTCTGCCTCTAAATGGAGACCTCCTCTGTCAGGCTCTGTAAAGCATATCTGAAAGTCTGTGTAATATTCTTGCGAAGAGACGTGAGTACAAATCTGAAATTTTAGTGTGTGTTTACCTTAAGCAGAAAGCAAATGGGGTAGTGAAACATCTCTATCATAGAAGTCATTTTGATAAGACGTGGTACTTTAAGAAGTTCTTAGTTCTGCTGGTTCATAGAACGATACACTCCAAAAAATGACAATTCATCATTTTAAAGCTGTGTTACTTTCTTTTTCCTTTGGAACACAACATACGATATTTTGAAAAATGTATTATATTGTTCGTATGAAAAAAGTCAGTCTGATGCTGTGCAGTGTTAACTTTTATGTTGACAAAAACAGTTAAAACATGCATAAAACACCTCTGTGTGTGTGTGTGTGTGTGTGTGTGTGTGTGTGTGTGTGTGTGTAAAATAATAATATACAAATTTGGAATGACATTTAAAGAGTTGGTTGTACTTTTTAATGGTTTTCAAACTTTAAATATGTATAACATAATACTCAGACAAATATTTAATTTATTTTAAATGAAAGAGCTTATTGAACCTTTAGACAGAATATTCTTTAGACAGAAAGTTGTTTAAGAAATATATAATTGTCAGTCATGACTGTATTGCATTGTATTAGAAGTTGCTAATATATATATATAATAAATTAATTTAATATTTCAGATTTTCATGTAGTATGATTTAATGAGAATATAGAGTTCACACATAAGAAGCTGACTTTATTAAAATATAATCTATTATAATTAATTATCTTTAATTTAGAAATGTATAATCAAAGTTTTGTAATATTGATTATGCAGAGCAAAACTTAATAATAATAATACAATGCAATACAATCATGACTAAGAATTGTACAAATACCTATTTTAATAAAATTTTTCAAAAATATTATACATAGATAATGAAGTATTATGGATAATGAAAATATTACTTATGACATAAAAGGTATTGTTACATTTACTTTATAAAAGATTTTACAGGAAAAAAATACATGTAGCACTTTTAAAATTATACTTTTTTAAACTAACAAGAGTTGATCGTGTTAATAATTTAGAGGTCTTAGAAATGTGCATATCAAGTGAGATACAGCAATATTTATAGGGTTTATTACAAAAAAAAATAAAAATTTTATGTGGACTACCCCTTTAACAGCATTTATTTATTTTTTCAAACTATTCTGGTTTTGTTGTGGGTACAGCAGCAGCAGAGCTCAAAGCCCCATGCTGAAGAGTTTGTTAAAGCGTGAAATTCAGAGATGCTTGTGACGCTAGACCAGTCATGAGGCAAAACAAACAAAGACGTCACGGAAGACAAACAGAGATTTGAGTGCATCAGATGCCTCGTTCTCTTCCCTTGGCTCTGTCAAAACACCTTTTCTGGGATCTGTGAAACAGACAGGGTCCATTAGGAGCTCAAGCATATAATCACATCTCTGTAATGAGTTATTAATTAAACCAGGGGCATTCATTGCCCCGCTAACAGCCTCATAAACAATTGACTGGAGATTTGTGATTTTTGACTCGCTGACACCATTAAACAAATCAATATTGGGTTTTGCAGCAAGAGCTCTGTGCCTGGCTCTCCCTGGTTTTTGCCAATCAGCCGCGTTGAATACTAATAAGGGAATTAGTCGCCTCATATTCTGCATGTGTCCCATCAAACAGATCCTTATCAAGAGGGAGCAGAAGACTCATTTGCATGGAGGAAGACTCTGCTTTGTAGGTAAAGATTTCACAATATGTCATTCATTTCGGTTCGCTTCCCATCCTCCATCTTCCTCTCTGGCTGCACAATAACACACACACACTTTGCTTTTGCCCAAATGCAAACGTGGTGTGCCATCGCTGGCCCCTAGGAACCATTTTATCCTGCTGTGACAACTCTCGAATGCTTCTTTAAATGCGCCCGCTTTCATGTTTGCGCTGTGTTTATCGTATTTTTTATTTATTTTCTGAAGCATCCTATTTTTTTAATGACGTCTCTGTCCTTTCTTTGAAAACGCTGCCACCAACGAGCGCAGACCCAGCCAACCCCAGCTAGCATTCGGTTCCTTTTGATAGCTCCGCCAATCTAAGTCGATAAATGTTGCACTTAGCACACCTAATGATGTTTACCATTCAAAGCGTGGAAAGAGAGGCTCTAAAGTGTGCTTTTATGTGGGATGTGTTAGCCAGAATGCATGAAAAAATCTTACGTGATTAGGCCGAGGACTGCGCCTAAAGCTAATCGGCACTACAAACATGTCCGTATGCTTTCAAACGTTCTTGAGGAGGAGATCATGTGAACAAAATGAGGTTGTGCAATTTCTAGAATGTAGAAATGATATGGCTGTCAGTTTAACTGATATTTTATAAATATGAACCATTTTAAATGGGAGACTCTCAGGGCATGAGATGCTGAAAAACAGTGTGTGCATACACCAACAATTGAAGGTCAACGGCAGATGAAATGCAAGCACGTCTTCTTGATGTGTGTATATATATATATTTGCTTTACAATATAATAATTCGTCTTTATATATGTTGCTTTTTTGCTTATTTAAAGAAATTACCATAGTTAAAAAGGTAATATATTTGAAATACATTGATTTCATTCAAGTATAGTTCAAAACTGTTATAATATTTACATATTACAATTTAAGTTTATTTGGAGTACTGCTTGTGTGCAGTGCAAAGGACTTATTATTAACATTATTATTAAAATGTGTTTTAATGTCACTATTGATGAGGAGTGAAGATTTAAAATGTACCTAAAGTACACTTCCTATGGTTTCACTTTAGGACACATATATCTTAGCTATAGCTAGACTTCACTACTGCTTCCACACAACAACTAAATTAGTGGATTCAGTTTAGCTTACATTTCAAGTATATACCAAAAGTGCAATATAAGAACAGAAATATGAAATTGTATTTGTAGCATACTTACCATAAAATAAATGCTTTTTAAAAGCATTTTAGCATATTTATTTTTCACTAGGGAACTATTTAAATAATTACATGTGGGATGTAAACATAAAATATTACTTATATATAATTATTAATTATTAATAAATACACTTATTAATTTATTGTCATTTAGATACTATATATTTGATATTTTGAATTAATTCTTGCTTTTGTATATTAAATTGTATTTTTATTTTAGCTGGCATTTTTATTGTTTTTTTTTTTTTTTAATCAGTATAGTCCTTTTTTATTTTTAGTATATTGTTATTTTAGTATATTCAGTCACACTAATAAAAATTAGAATATATATATATATATATATATATATGTGTGTGTGTGTGTGTCTGTATGTATATAATGTTTTAATATTTATTTCAAGTAACCCTGACATCTGCAAATATGTTTTTCTTGCAGTACACATTATAACCTTTTATTTTCCAAGATATATCTTGCCCAAACCAATCCTTTGGCAATCACTCTGCACTCATTTACACTTAGTATTCAATAAACCACTCTTTTAACTCAAGTTAAGGACATAATTATGCTCAGCCTCCCCCACTTCTCTGATCCTGAAATCATTATCAAGGCCCAGGTTTAAGTTTCACCAGGTGGACAGGGGAAGGAGAGAAGCACTCATTTACTCAAACCCAGCAGTGATACTGGGTCCATCCCTCTTCTCCTCTCCTCACCTGAGTGCCTCACAGAAAGGAGTTGGCAGGGAGAGGCCGTGCGGAGCGAACCCCTCGTGTGTGGTCGCGGCTCTGTGGGGCTAATGCAGGAGATTGACTCTTTAATTGAGGCAAGAGTGATGCTCATCATCTCTCATTAATGAGGCCGGTTAGAAAAGTGGGAGTGCGTGTTTGAGAAAATGAGAATGTGAAAGAGGGAAAAAAGAGAGGTGAAGAGGCTGCCTGACCATCTCAGGGTGGTTATTAGTCACGAATCGCTCTGTGTCGGGTGTGTGCGTATGTGCTTTCAGAGCATCTAATGAGGCAAAAGAGGGGCTCGCTTATGATATCAGGTATCAATCACAGTCAATATGTCCAATTAAGATCAAAGCTCCACGTTATTTTGAACTTCCCTGAAAAGAAAAATGATCTTCTAATTAATATAGATTATCCAGGACAGACTGGAAGAAGAGAAAGGGACCGGTCTAGACACGGAGCAGGGTGCCTCATGTGTTCACACCAGTCCCACTTAAACGGCTCCCTCTCTTGAGGTGCATAACAGTGAGGGATTATGGGGGGACGAAATGGGCATCATTAAAAACCTGCTCCTTTGGGTTTCATTGAAAAATGATTGGCGATTTAGTGTTTGAAATCTGCTACTGACTGGTATTTGATAGAGAGAAAGAGCAAGAGAGAGGTGAGGTGAAACTCTATCTGTCCTGCTTATGCAGTCAATTTTCCCATTCTTTATCCCTCTTACTGCACCAGGATGTGTGTTCGCGGCTCGCGCCGCCCGGCGAGGTTGCCAAACTCATTTCACCTTGTGGACATCAACTTGACTGCAAGCCAGACAACCCAACGTGATAAGGCCGCATTAAACCTTCACTCTCCTAAGGGAGGGTTATTACACAGACAGAAAGACATGCCGCTCTGCATGTGAACAACAGGTAATGCTACATCACACTAGCATCGCGTTCGCAACATTAAAGTGGTGATAAATGTGTGCCATTACCATTCATATCTACATACTGGTAGAGAGTAGAGTATAAAGGGAAAGAATGAGGAAAGGGGTTTCTTCTATCCAGACAGCCTTGACAACAGAATCCAGCTGTAGAGTGCAACAATCATGTTCTGGAAGTAAAAATCCTGGTCATTTTCTCCATAGGGGAATTTTTAAATAAACTTTTAAAGACCAGTGAACTTTGCTTTTGCTGCAGACATAAGTTTGTACCTTTTCAGCTTTATGCTGTATTTTTTTAATATTATTTTTACATCATGTTTAACAGTGCACTTCCAGGTGTGTTACCAGATGAAAGTACTAAATCATGGTAAAGAATGACTCAAATACTCAAAGGAAGCACTGTAACAAAAATAAGAAATCAATCAGTTGTTCTTCCTATTTTATCAAACCACTTTTTGTATATATCTGCATATTTTGCAATGTAAACTTAAGATAGCCTATAGTTTTTGTACTAATGGTAAACAAATTTAGTATTACTATTTTTCCATCTTTTTTAAATTTGATTATGCAATTTGCAATGCTAAATATACTTTTTGTGCTTTAAATCAAAGTTTGTAATTTTGCGATTCATCACTAAACTGGGCTGCGTTTCCCAAAAGCATTGTAAGCCTAAGTTGACCATATCCATTTGTTTCAATGGGTCTATGATGTACTTCAGCTTATGATGCTTTTGGGAAACGCAGCCCTGGTTAGTTTGGTTCATATCTCTTTATTTTTAAATATCTATTGTAAACCCTTGAGCAAGGCACTGTTCGCACAACTGCTCTGGGTGTGTGTTCACGATGTGTGTGTGGTTGTTCACTTCTCACTCCTGTGTGTGTGTGTACTTGGATGACTTAAATGCAGAGCACAAATTTGTAGTATGGAAAACCATACCTGGCCACATGTCATGTCCTCCTCCTCCTCCTAAGTGAGTGTTGTTACAATTATTCATGGGATTGTATAATGCACTATAGCATGCATTACAACGCATAATTAACGCATTCAAATTACTTTTACAATACATTATACATTAAGGCCTTAAGTAAAAATAAAAATAAAAACTTTAGAAGAAGTCTGGCACTGTTGATCTCTATAGCACTCTGGAAATGGTTTTGATGACCATTACCTGGCTTGCACATGGTTATGCTTTCATCTACAGCGTTAAGTCTCCATCATTGCTGTGATGGTAAAAGTGCTGACAGAAATGTTCTCGCACTCACCTGCAGTACTCCATAATTTCCAGCGATGTAGCCGTAGTGATAACTTACTGAGTTACAGTCGTTCCTTTTCATTGCATCTTCAAAGAAGGCGAGTAGGTGCAAGACGGCCAGTTTCTTTTGCACAGCACATCTGGGACCTAAAATCAAAGATGTGGTTTATAGTTTAGTAAGCTTACGTAAACTGCATGGAATCTGCAGTGTAATAAAAGGCTAGAATAACGTTATTGTGTTACTTTAAAGGAGTATCAGTGAGGATCCAATGAGAAAACAGTTGATGACATCACTCCACGGTGTATTAAACTCTATGTAGCCAAATTATTACTAACAGGGAAAGTTCTCAGAACGTTTTGCCAAAGTTATGATAATTTTTTCCAGTAACATTAATAACGTTCAAAGTTCTCTGATTTTTAATAATGTTCTCAAAACATTATTTATATATCATTTATGGAATGTTTTTTTTTTTATATCCTTTTATGGTTTAAAAACATGCTGCAATTTTGTCAGGACAGCTGTGCAACTTTGTTTAAGAGTGGTAAGAGGACCTGTGTTGGGGATATGTGGATATGTTAAGTAGTCTGTGAGGTACAGACTAAAAGCTGTGGGGTGAGCAGGGTGAAGAGGCAGCCTTAGTCCACTAGACAGGTGTAGGTAAACCGATCCCGGTGCCACCCAGGTTCATTATGAACTTGAGATGTGTCTTCACCGTCCCTCAGAGGTGGAGGTCAGCAGGATCGTCCAATCAGCTGCAATCAGAGAGAGAGGACACCCCTCCACCCCTCCTCTGAACCAATGAAATAGAGACAGGTCACCCCGGTCCAATTAAGAGTCATAAAACATAATCAAAATTCAAAGGCTAGTCACCACGGTCTCCATTACTGGGGTTGGTCAGGCTTTGAGGCCAGCACTGATATCTGTTGACCGTCCGTTAAACAAATACATTGTGTTCATAGGCTTGAGCCTAAGATCTCAGGTGAACTTGACACAATAGCCTAAACCTGACCATCAATAGTGACCTATGCATGCCTAAGCAGCGTTCAGTCAAATAAAGAACTTTAAAGAAGAATAAAAGTGCTTCTGTTTGCTTCAAAGCACTTTCAGATGTTCCATAAGTACGGGGTTGACAAAGCCGTGAGAGATCTGTCGCTTGTTTGTTTATCATTTGTTTAAGAAAATGCTCTTTTTTGGTTATTGCAGAGTTAATTCTATTGTAAATTTGGATTTGTGTTTTCTGTGTTTTGGTAAATATCAACCCAACTTCATGCCCAGACATAAATATATTTGCTCACACACTGAAAGACGGTTACAGCAGTCATGAGCGAACTGTCTCATGCGCACTAAAGGGGAATTTATTTAATCAGAAATACAGTAAAACAGGTTTTGTGGCTTTAAGGAACAGATCATTCTAAAATTGAAATCTTTTGTAGCATTGTAAATATCGCTACTGTCTACGGGTCAGTTAAGTGTGTCCTTGATATTCAAAATAAAGTCTTTAAAAATAAATAAAACCTTATTCGCCACAATCTTTTGAAAAGTAGTTTTGCACCACTACTTCTACTGTGTATGCATGTCCAATAGAATTTTGACAACTCATTATATTTTGTTGTTACTAATATTTCATTCTTAGACATGGATTACTCAATTATGATGTAAAAATGTCTTGCAGTGCCTTTAAATGTAAAAGTATAAGAATATTCACATCAAAAATGTGATCACAAAATATAATTCATCATCTGATAAGCATCTTTCAAACATACACTAGCAGTAAAATATTTAAACATAAATGTTTTAAAGGATCCAAAACTCCACTTTAAGTAGATGTCCTAATCTTGGGCACTGATTCCAAAGGATGTTGTGAAAAATACATGCTGGCTTATTAAATATTTCAAGCTTATTATGCAGTAACATATTGTACTGTATTACACACAGTTCTTCGGCTTCCCTTATAATCATCTATATAAAAAAGAAAAAAAATCAGTTCTGTTTGGGTCTTGTCGTAACCCTTCAGGAATGAAACAACAGCTAGCGTACACAACGGAAAGGCAATTGAGTGAAAAGTCAGATCACTCAAACGCATTTTTTCAGATCTGACACTTGTTATATTCGGATTACATAGAAACATCAAGCTTGAACATATTTCTCGTTTCTCCACTACACCCCAAACAAAGAGCCACTTTATGAGTAATATTCTTCCGGCCCAGAGGGATGTTCTGGCCTGGGGCAGCACCTGTGGTTGACATCTCAACTCAAAACCTGATTAAACCTGCCCATCATCCCTGTAGGCCTCTCCACCTGTCCAACAACAAACATGTCAGGGCTTTCAGTCTGCACTCGAGGTGTTTCTTCGTTACACAAACATGTATACTTAAGATGACATTTGACTTGTGTCTTTCTGATCATGTGTGTGTGTGTGTGTTCGCAAACGTGTTTGTCTTGGACAGTAAATGCAAGTGTTTACACGTTAAAATGTGCATTGTGTATGTTATCAGTGCATTGCAGTGACAACGAGAGGCTATAAAGCATTTAAAATGACATAAAACCAGGATCAAAAGTGCAGGACTTTGCCTTTATTGATGTTTCCTTTCTCAGGTTGAGACATGTCCACTAATGACCAGAGACATGGTGGTTTGTAGCCATTGGCATTGACTGTGCGTAATGATAGAAGCATGTCATTGCTGCTTCCTCCCCCTGCAGTGTGCTCATAGGATATGAAGCTGGTAGGAAATTAGGCCGAGATTTGTAGAAGTCCTTTCATGTGTCTGATGGCCATGTTGTTTTATTATTTTGGGACAAGCTATAGAGCTCTTACAGGAAATGGCATGAAAGCCAAGAATCTGTGTCTAGAGGTCATAGTAGATGCATAGTACTACTTGCACTTGGTAATGTTTAATGTTTATGTGTGCTAGCATACATCCCAAACTGCTAGGACAGGCCCTAGTGTACATATAACCCTATGCAGGACTAGCAGTTTGGATGGATGAATGGGTGTACTGGCATTCTGGGAATATGAGTGTACATTAAAAATATGTTTTCTATCAATCTCAGAAAATACACTTACAGTATATGCCTTTACATAAATGTAGTGCTGTTGCACTTCAGGCTTCCCGAGTTCTGGGTCGAGGATCTTTCAAGCGATGCAATAGAATAACAATATTTGGTTCCACAAAGAACCATTCTGTCAAAGGTTCTTTAAAGGACCATCTCTTTCTTACCTTTTTATAATCTGACTTGCAACTCTTGCATTTTTTTTTTTTTGGTTAATGCGTCTTCTAATGCATTTAAAGTCAGCTTTGCCCTATTTATACTTCTAAATGGCAAAGAATAGTGAATAAATACACAAACTTAGACTCACCTATTGTGTTTATTCAGATTAATTAGGCATATTATTAAAAAAACAAATGTAAACGTACAACTTCAACCAAAACCATAAAACATTTCTTGGAATAAAATAAACATTAACTCTTCCAAATACATCAAAAGGTTGCCTATATATAAATAGGCAACATTTCTCATTTTGAGGTATACTAAAACGACACTAATGATGTTTACTATAAAATGTCTATAAAAAGAAACAAAGCTGCAATTTTAATAAAATAAAATAAATAAACAAAGTGACAATTGCTATTCATTGATTTGTCTTTTCACAAACCTGTAAATATCTGAATTTGCCATTTCCTTTTGAATCTTTTGCAGGATGTTAAGGCTTTACTTCGAATCATTTCAATTGTTTTATTCTCACATGAACTGAATTTACTCAAGATTTTTCAGGTTTACAGGTTTAACTACATTACACACCCAACGCCTTTAGAGAGTATGACTGTGTCGTTTTTATTTTCCCTCTTACATTCCTCAAGCTTAGCACTGTCATAAGTTATTTTCTGCTCCAGCGCAAACCCTAATTGATCGCCCTCAAAAATCAGCTTTACATTGTATGGGAAGATGACGGCATTTGATAGCGATATTATGCACTGCACTTGCCAGCTAATGCTATTTTTTCTGCTCTGGTGAAACCCGGCGTCTAGACAAAGTGTATGTACACAAGAACGCAGTAAGGATAAATGTTTAGACAGTCATTATTGTAATTTAAAAAATTTTAAGGTTGACTTGCTTTCAGATGGAGTTTACTCTGATTGTTGGAGTGTGTGAAGCTGCCATGCCTCGGCTTGCACTCGTTCAACTTTATTGCCGTCTTGCTTTAGACAGCTGAGTCTCTTTGGAACACAGGATGATCTAATTACATAAATAGAGATCTGTTCTAGCCGTCAATCATCACGCAGCCAAAGCTGCATCAAAACTTTCGTGTGACAGTGACATGTAGATGGAGATTAGAGAGCTGGAAAGTGCATTGTTGACTGAGTCTAGCTTTGTTTGGTCATTATGTTACAAATGTGCCAAATGACGCGCCCAGCTTTCTTGCATGGCAGATGGTACGGCTGTAAATATTATTGCAAGTATGTCAACACAAACAGTCAACAGCTATCAAATTTAGTCGATTTAGCTGCAAAACTGACTCACACCTACTTCAAACTATTCATTTAAGAGATTCCAACTCCACTCAAGTCCATTCAGAACCAATGACTACAATGAATATTTCTAGACACTCACAATAAATAAAGTCAGATGAAATTAATGCAATTTCGACCGTTGCATTCAAATTGTGCACTTTAAGAAGTATTAAAAAGACCTACATTTTTCTCAGTTTAGCCCGAGGTTAGAAGCAATAACCATCAGTTAAACACCTGGGATGGAGAGTAATTTATCTGACCTTAAACAGCCACGAGCACAGGAAAGGAAAGAGGGAAAATTAGCAGAGCCATTGGAAGTCCTGACATCTCTTGTGCTTTAAAGCTGATTTTGCTGTCATTGTTTTCTTTATTTTTCCAGTAGATAAAGAAACACGGTAGCCGAATCAATCCAGCTTATCACCAAGAGCTCATAAATGTCCAGGAGGATGTACTAATGACAATTTAGCGAGAGAGAAGTCAGCTGGGAAACCCAAACACACACACACACACGCATGAATTCTTTCCCAGTGTGGTAGAGAGGTCATGGAGAGCCGAGGGGCGGATGGACTCATGGTTGTGAATGAAAGCTGGTTTGGGGCAGTGTCTGTCGGATGGATTGCGATGATCACAAAAGCATACCGCACAGGATGCTGTCCCCTGGCTCTAACGAGAACTGAATTATTGAGTAACAGGAAATTAAAAAATTCTTGCAATGCCGATCCACTACTCTTAGATATTGCACTGTGACTTGGATTGGCCCTTCTCTGAACTTCAGCCACTGAACAGGTTCTTTTTATTTTTTTCAAATCTATTAATATGGGAACTATTAGAGTCGTAGCAAGGATTGGCTGTTTTTCCATCTGGTTTCTTTCCGCTGTCTTTTTCATACAAAAGCCTTTCATTCATAAAATTGACATTGTTTTGTCAAAAATCAAGTACTCCGGGACTGTGATAAACCCTTCGCTTTGACTAACCGTCTCAGCAGAACTTGACAATTTTTAGGATAAGTTCAGAGCAAGATGGTTACCATGGCTTCAAACGAAACATTTAAATGAATCATCCGGCTCTAATTTCCTAATCTGAGGGAATTATACTGAGCAGAAAACTGATCACTCAGGAAAAACCCTCTGAACCTAATACCTAGTCAATTACTGTCATAGTGCAAAGTGCGCCGGTTTACGATTAATACTGGTATATAAAAGTTGTGAAAACATCTATATGTCAAAGCTGTCATTTTGAGTCAAACTGTACATGGCAAAGGAAAACGGAGCTAAATGGAGCTTATTGCATTTGCAAAGAGAGGAAAACCATAGCTGGATTGTTTTAATATTTCAACAGCATATGGAAGCCGTTCACAAAACATTTGTACTTCCCTGCTAATATAGACTCTTACATCAGACGGGTTTGTTGCGATTAGCTTAGTTAGCTGAAAATGCTGGACCCAGCAAGAGGCTGATTTTGCTTAACATGCAAAGCAAAGACCTCCATGTGTGTTTATGGACTTGTAGGCACATTCATTGCAGGGAATGCTCTGATGACCAACACAGGTAATGAGGTATGACTGTATTACACACACTAGTTGGAGCTGAATTCCCTCTGGAACCACTATACTGATTGGCTGAAGGGGCCCCTGCCATATTACGGTTAGTGATTAGCAATAAATATGACATCACTTTGCTCATACGTCCACAGTATTCAACGCTTTTTCACAGATTAAATAGAGGTTTAAAGAGATGGTTTAACATACCAAATCGTAAATTCAAAGCTATTCCAGAGGCAACATGAACCTATTTTTGAGGCAGGCCAGACTGGTGGCTCTAGGTGAGTTAATTAGTGGTGGCACGGTTCACAAAACCCACGGTTTGGTTTGTATCACAGTATTAGGGTCACGGGTTTAGGTTCTGTACAGTTCTTGTTATTTTTTCTTTTAATCTAACACTCCAGAAATGTAATTCAGCATATGATATATATATGATATATATGATATATATCTTAATTATCCACAATTTAGGATACAGTATTAAAAAAAGTCATCATGTAATCATTCATAAACTGAATTGGATGCGTGTTGCGCAGTACTTGCATACAGTCGCAGTTCTATTGTTTTATTTCTGCTGTCATCATAGGTAATAGAGGGCGGATCGGGCCGCATTTTTCTGTCCAAGCCCAGCGACAGAGCTGTAACCAAAATTTTTTTCTTTGCATGTGTCTACTAAGGACACATGCACTTTTTTGTGTGGAAAGCCCGCTTTTATTAATCAAGAAGGCGTTCGGAAGTGTCAACGGATGAGAGCATCAGCGCATGCGGGGCAAAAAGCGCCGTTATAACACAGGCGCACATTCACACTGATGTGACCAAGCCCAGTATTGTGACCAGCAGCACATACTCTACACCGTAGACACCTCAATTCTTTTGCGCGAAAGGCAAACACACTAACGTCACATACGGGGCACAAGGCTACATTGCGCATGTCGTCGAAGGACGCATGCATGCAGTGTACCGAACGGTTCGTTGTTTTTTTTTATGAACCGTGACCCCCCTAGAGTCAATACATGACTAAAGAAGAAAATAAAACATTTTAGTGCACTACATTCAAGTCAAAGTTGAAACAGCCTTGTGGTTAAGTTTTGGCAAATTGCAACTTAACTTGGCATCCAGTGATCAGCATGCATTTTCACATCATGCTACTGAAAAACCTATTTTGTGTTGGCCTAGGGGAAAAAAGGGTTTCAATTGACATAAGAGTGATGACAATTTTCTTCTTGTTCTTGTTTTTGAAGCAAATTACATTTAAATTGATTGGAATGATGGCATCCAGATTTTGTTCACGTTTATGAACAAGTCTCTTATCCTCTTTAATTCTGTATTTATTTGGCCAGGTATTACAGCAAGCATACTAAATGTTCAGTGTCACATGATCTCTAAGAAATCAGTCTTAATATGCTTAGTCAGTGCTCAATAATTTGTAAATATATAAATAAAATTAAATAACTGAAACTTGTCACAGTCCTTTCATGCTTCTATTGTCTTAATTTGTAGGTCGCATTGTATAAAAGCATCTAATAAAATGACTAAATAAAACGAAACTAAAATAATATAAAATAAAACTGACATTTTTTACTTTAATTATCGGTAATATAGTCGCATTTGAGGGGTCATGTGTTGGTTTTAATGACTCTAGTTTTTTGTTTTATATTCGAAACCATTATGAATTTGCGCCAGGAAATAGATCAAGGCCGCTATTTCAGTGGAGTTTGCAAGGCTGTCAAACAATCTGCATGTCACGCACACACATTGCCAAAGTCATTATTTTCTTCAGCTCTCAGCACTTGCTGAAATCCAGGATGTTTACAGTTGAAGTTTGTGGTAAACCTGTGGCTGTGTGGCAGGTGCTGTAGTTGAACTCCTGCTCTTTCAGATGAAGGATGTTCAAAAGGCTGTGGCTGGCATACAGAGTGATCACTCTCCACACTTTTATCTCTCTCTCCCCACATTAGCACATAAATGAAGCTTCACTTTGTCTCTGCAGCGTTAAAACTCACTCGGAATAAACAACAATTCCTCTTATCGGTAATAGACAGATTTCTGACATCCTAAAAAAAACACCATTAAATATCCTGGAATTATAATATTCTGACCAGGTGTCTTTCAGCATCCCGTTTATCTTGGTATTAGTTGTACACAAAGTTAGTTTGTTCGTTACATAAGCACAGATAGGTGGTGAACTGACGATTTATTATTCTTGCGTTCTCCAAAATCCTTTACGAAGCATACAGTACAGATTACATGTACAACTACAGCAAGAAACACACGTTTGGCCGCTACCGGACATTCACCAAATCTATTTCATGATTCAGGAAAGACCCTATCGCTCAGCATCCAGTGCAAATTGCATTCTCTGGCACACTCGCACACTTTCTCATCTACATACGAGGCTGTTATAAACACCAGCAGGAGGTTCCTGAGCGTCGGATATATAAACACATTTTCGAGAGTGTGTCGATAATGAGCTGGAGTGTGATATAGCCAGCCAGCCTTGATAAGAGTGCGGACATACGTAGATGCCTGTAGAGGGGTTAACGCAACGGTCTGGAGACACCATTGTGATTTCAAACTGAGCTTATCACAGGGGAAGGAGCCGGCAGCCTCTTAGAAGGCATTATGTGCTTCTCTGTTTCTCTAGTCTTATTTAACCACTCGTTCTGAATCTCTTTTTACTGTTCACGCTATGAAGCAGCATAAACAAAAATGTGACAGATGAGGAGGGTATACTGTGTGCTTTTATTATCTTGTGCAATTTTCATCTAAACATGATTTCGGCAGAACAAAAATGTAAGGCGAATAGGCCTACAGGTAAAGAATATTCTGTCATCCCTTACTCAACTTCTTGTCAGTTCAAACCTGTTAGGACATAAAATAGTTTTGAAACATCATGAGGGTAAATAATAACAGAATTTTCATTTGGGGGGTAAACTAATAAAAAAATATATATATATTTTTCTAAGTACAGCAAAGGTCTACCGTGTTTAATTAAAATTTAATTAACTGTATTACTTGAAATTACTAGCAAATATATGAGTAAAAAGTGTTTCTACTTTTTTTTCCAGTGTATCCCTAAAAATGGGTCATTATTTTTTTATTCTACTATTACTTAAAGTCAGCATTAAGTTCTTCCCATAACAGTTTAGGACTGTGTTCACCTTATTTCCTCTACAGATCTGTGAGGGACCATTTAACAGCATTACTGTGTGACATTTGTTATAGTTATTCTATAAATCCACAAAGGTCAAATACTCCGAGGGCATAAGTGAGGAGATTTTCTTTGCAAAACTCTTCGGATGCTTAAGCATTCTCTCATTTAAATGCATAACCTACATTAAAATGTAGATATTTTTATATTCATGCACTTTAATTATTTTGCACAGTCTGACTGCAGAAGCTTGTGCAGATGAAAAACAATTGGCCTAATGAGGACTCAATTTCCTTATAATTGGCCTTTACCTGCGAGTTATTAAAATAACTACTACATTTTCTGGGTAGTTACAAAAAATACGTTTTTTTTTTTTTTTTTTTTTTATTATTCAGGTCGTGATAGATTCAGCCTAATTTAAAAGCATTAATTAAAATGTGGCCCAAATCTTACACTGCCCACACATCAGATCACCAGATCTGTTTAGTATGGAAGTGCTGTGCGGCTGATTTACATCAGCAGGCATTGGCATGTTTCTAAAGACAGAAATACTATAAAATACTTAATTTCATACAGTGGGGCATATAGTCCAGTGTTATATTAATATAGTATACTACAGTAGTATAGTTTTTAGCAATATTTTGGATTGGTTTTCAGGTAACACTTTACAATAAGGGTTCCTTATTTAACACAAACGAAGAAAGAGCTACACTTCTACATCATTTATTAATATCAGCTAATGTTAATTTCAGTATTTACTAATGCATTATTAAATCCACAAGCAGTTAGTTAACATTAGTAAATGTACAGTGAACTAACATGAACAAATAATTACTGTATTTTTATTAACTTACATTAACAAATTTTACTAAATAGTGTAATAAATGTATTGTATAACTAATGCTACCGGCTTTCTTTTTTTTAAATTTGTACCCATTTTATTTTTTACCTTTTTTTAATTGTTTTTGTCATTTTTATTAGTTATTGTTTTATTGTTATAAACTGCAAAACATTATTAAGCACAAATAAAATTTTGTGACATTTACCTCTACCTCTTTATCCTGTAAACAAATCAGCCTCATTATATTTGAACTTGGTCTTAATGTCTGCCAGTGTGGTTTAATTATGCACACTTGTTTATGCAGCTATTAAAAAAAAAAGAAGATATTTTATTTAACAGACAGAAAATATCACAAATATTATCCTATTTTATGTCCAGGTGTTTGAAAACCAGCTCCAAGTGTGAAACCAATGTATTTTCTTTATATATATATATAGTAAAAAGAATATCGAGTCACTTTTGAACAATTAAATTTGAGTTGAGTGAAACTTTTAATACATTGTTTGTAATTCAGTTACAAGGCTAGGCATTACAGATCAGTGAGTACACAATGACAGATACTTTGGCAGAGTGTTAGTAAACTAATAAGCATATTTATGCAGCAATGCAATCATTATTGTATTGTTCTATTGTTATTGTGCAGCCTGTAATTATCAGTGATACGTCTATATGTTTATTCACCCTTCTAATTCTTATTTGTGCTTGAGGGAAGGTTCCCCAGCTTTGAAGGATGTCAGACCCAGCTGCTGGCACACTGGAGATGCAAATTACTGGCATAAAAGCAAATGAGAGGGGTCTGTGCCAGTACCGGGACTGTGCCAGTCCTGGAGAGGCACGGACTTCTCATAACTCTTTCTCTCTCTCTTTCCAGGGATTGGCAGGACCCTCAGAAAGGAGGGAGAAAGAAACATTTTTCAAAACATTAAAGGAGTTCAATGCATCCTAGCTAGTCAAAAATACAGAATTGATCAGTGCAATAGGAACGGCTTCAGATGGGAAATAATTATTGGACAGGATGCTGAAACGCAGATGCCAACTCCTTACAGGAATGCATTTTTAAGAGCTTTTGGATGTCAGCGTTATCTTGCATGACCAAATTAGGGCCAAATGAGAAAAGTTTATCTGGTGTTTTCGAGTACTGGAAGAGATTTGGATTCATAAATCTTATACACAGTGTGTATGTGTGCTTAGAATTGTGGGTAAATCACATGAGGAGGGAGCTGAGGCCTCGTGGATTAAAACTGAATGTTCTGTTTCCTTCTGTATGGAAGCCATGAGAACAGTTTTACAGGCAGATTAAACAGAACGAGTTAAACCGTTTGTGCAAATGCATGCTAGCTGTCTTAATGCGTGGAAAATCGCGAGGTAAACTGATTACATCTGACCACCCATGACAAACAATGCTAAAAGGAAAAGGGATTTAACTCAGCTCGATAATCACAATCATCACTGCTTGTGTGTTCAGCATAGACCAGGTTTATCACTGCAGTCATTAGTTATATTAGCTATAATAAATTTATGGCGATGAGCATCATATTGCAAAATAAGTCAAGATATTTTTCAGCAAGTACTTTATCTAACAAAACCTGCTAAATATGATAAAAAGGGACTATTCATATTTTGAAACTGAGATTTGGTTTTCATAGGAACTACAGGTTTCAATAATTTGATACCATAAAAGAATCATATCTGATTCCTGAAAGAACAATTTGGTGAACAGTCTGCTTTGGTCGCTGCATGTTCTTTCATGTTGGTATGGTGTGTCATGCCCTTACTTCTCAGTGTGAACGTTTTCGAAGTCTAAAAAGAACTATTAAGCCGCTTTTGTGGAATGGAAAGATTCCACTGGTGTTATTTTTACAATTCTTAAATGCTTCACTGACCCTCAAGATCTGTCCTCATTCCCTCATTGTTTACTTCTTCTTAACACAAAATCAGTTATTTCGAAGAACGTTCGCTTATTTTTGCCTTACGATTCAATGGGGCACAAAGCATCACTAAACCACAGAGACTTTAATTGCACACTGAACAAAACAAAAACACTGAGACATAAAAATATCTTCAAAATTGTCATACAGGTTTGGAGTGAGTAAAGGATGACAGAATAATCTTGATTCATAAACTATACCTTCAACTTTAATTATGGCCTGAATTGAACTTTTGGAGCCATGGCTTGATAAATAAAGCGAAATCACTTCTTTATTCATAGAGATCTTCAGCAGCCATGAATACAACCATGGCCGTCACAGGAAAAAAAAAACAATAATCAGTGAACTTTTCACCTCTATTACCCACAAAGCCATAAACAGTCTGTGATCCCATACTTATTACCATCTGTCATTTCCAAATTGAACTCAAGAATGCTGTCTATTCCAGACATGACAGTTGAGGAATGGCATCTAAATAAATTCAAATTGTTTATCAGTAATAATATTTACATTTTATGGCAATAAGAAAACAATTGCTTTGAAGGTGGACGGTTAAAGACTTCAAAAGGAGCTGGGTGAGGAATGCCAAACAGCATTTGATCTTTAAACTCTTTTGATCAGATATGTCCACCTAGGATAGCCATCTCTATTGTTCCAGCTATTGTGTTGCTTAGGGCTACTTTCTCAGTGACAAATTTGGCCCCACAACAGTTAATGCAGCAGTTCCACAAACCTTCTCTTGTTCCTTTGTGCTCAACCAACATACGTGGTGAGATACAGATCTGACTGTTTGTAAAAAACACCTTACAATTCACTTCATCCATTCAGTTTGAAACTTACGCTTTTCTCTCTCTCTCTCTATCTATCTCTCTCTCTCTATATATATAGTAATATTACTTATTGATATAATGGATAAATAGAGACACTACATTAATCTTTTCTTTTACATTTATAACATCCATAGGATAATGAAATTATCACAGAAAGCGTTGTGAAGGCAGCATGAGGTGGGTACCGACAATCAAATATAAAGAGGGCTGAAATGACCTTAATTACCTTGAAATGAGAAACAGATGCTAGTTACGCTGCCATGCGTTTGTCTTATCAATGATGAAAACTGAAATGGATTTGTTATCGATTTATGGAGAAGAGGAATTATTTAATTTCATGATCATAATTGAAATTATGCCTGTTCGTTTCAAAGTATATGAGCACTACTGAGAGGTTTTGCTTCCACCAACAAGTACCTCACAATTCATCCGACTGCATTTATGAGAGGTAATGCAGAACTGCTGACCAGATCATTCAATCTTATGGCATTTTATAAAGCGATTACACCATCGTGGGTGTTAAATTAAATCATTACATCACATTTTCACACATGCAGAAAGATTTTTACCTGCCGGGCCTGTTGTGCAGATCAGTTGCATCTCATTTTGCCTTCGGTTGCCTGTAGGTGTGAAACAAAAGCTTACAAATCATGCATTAGACAGGATATTTAACACGCTCATGTAAATACTCTGACATACGCAAGATCTACTGGCTTTCTTCCTTTCTGTCTGCTGTACTTTTCCTGTTCTTTCATTCACTTCTTCCTTTCTGTCTTCCTGCTCTACACTTTTGACACATGCTGATGATTATCAGTGCTATTCTGGGTCACTGAAAGTCTGCCAGGTGTTTTTAATGTCGCTCATTCCGTTTAGTTCATTTTAGTGCAAGGAAATAAACACATCAGTGCATGACGCAGATATATTAGTAAGTGAGATGAAATTGCTTGGCAGAGTCTTTTGCAGAACATTGAATGAACTTATAAAGGACAATTAGGTGATTTTAGGGGTGAGTGAGTGAGTGAGTATGTCAGTGTGTTCAGACCAACCCCTCATTTCCTCTTTCCCTGGGGGCGTGTCTGAATCTGCCCCCCAACCAACCAGCAGCTGTGCAATGAATGTCCAGGCACGCCCTTCCAGCCTAACACAATGGCTCAGATCAAAGCAATGAACACATTAAAGAAGGGGACAGACCATGGGACTCCACAAATGTGCACATGGTGTTATGCTGTGTGCATTTTTTACATTTTTGGTATTGTAATTACTTATTTTTGCAATTGGTAAAGGCTGCATGTAAATTTAAAACAAATTATATCTAATTAGACTTCATTCTCGATGTAAATGCTTTCATTACATAAATTAATAATGTTAAAGTGTTAAATATGATGAGCTAACTACACCAAATGCAGTATTATGTATGTGTGTGTGTGTGTGTGTGTGTGTGTACAGGTTTTTATATCCCCGTGGGGAACAATTGTCCCCACAAAGATAGGAATATTAGTAAATTTTGACCTCGCGGGGACATTTGTGAGGTCCCCATGGGGAAACAAGCTTATAAAACACACAGAATGAAGTTTTTTGAAATTCTAAAAAT
>JAUCMT010000024.1:5620156-5640085 GCA_032357475.1 Enteromius thamalakanensis | reverse complement strand
TGTTTAAACATATATATATATATATATATATATATATATATATATATATATATAATTATTATTATTAACCCCACACTTCAGTCCAGTAACATCCTTCTTTTTTTCCAGTTTATGCTCCTCTCACAGTGTTCTGTTAATTAGGAAAAAATGTGAATGGGATATCTCATGAGGTTTTAAGTGTAGTACTGCATTTACAAAACCCAAACTGAAGTTATTCTTAAAAAAAGAAAGTGTTCTAACCAACCATTTCAGACTCATACACACCAGCCTCTTTTTCTCTGCTCCACACTTTCCCACTAAATTCCATTTGCTAAACAGTGATCATTAGATTTTCCACCCTTTTTTAACAACATTTTTGTCTTTTTGCTGCATGGGTGCTGCAACTATTGGAAATGTTTGGTCTAGGCAGCACTCCAGTAGTTCAGATTCAGGAATAGAGTCTTTGACTTTCAGAGGTTGACACTGGCAGTGAGTTATGTCAAGTGGTTTAGTGTTTTCTGTCTGCATGAGAAATGTCAAAGCATTGACATAAGACCCAAACTGAAAATGAAATTAGTCTGTGAGAACTCCAGACCACAGTGTGCATGTGCACGTGTGTTCATACCTCAAGATCTTAATTTACAAGCAGTTCCATTAATGCACATAAATGGAGAAGTTATGAAACATTTTAGAAAAAAAAAATTAAATTGGTGAACTCTTTACAGAATGAAAGGCATAAGCAGCGTATACTTAAATGTCTAAAACAAAACTGAATACTGACTTTTAACCAAGCAAGATTCTTGTCCTTCAGGTAGAGTTTTATCCTGAGGGTGCATATGTAACATCGACCACTCATTTTTTGTCACAAAAATACAACTGTGTAATATATACAAAAGCAAATATATAAAATATGCAGGTGAAATTGCTGGAATTTTCACTTAATGCCGGACTAAATTATTTCAGTACTACAAAGTGTGTTGCTTAAATCAAGGCTGCGGTAACAATGTCTTTCAAAACACAAACTCAATGAACTAGAAAGCACCATCAACTTAGGAAACATATGAGAGCAGTAACCAGGGCAGTATGAGGTGAACAATATGCAACACGTGATATATTTATCGAAGCCATTGTTCATTAGCTATAAAAGGCTCATCGTTTATGGAAAATGCTACATTCTAATGCTGTAATGACCACAACACTAATGTATTACTTTCAAAAGCGTGCATTGCTTTCAAAAACAAAATTATTAAAGCAGTGCACCTGGAATTTCCAATGTGAATGTTAATTTTAATCCAGTGTGTGAGATAGCCAGGCTTGTGCAGGAGATCCAAGATACTGAAGCAAGCTGACCGACTTACACTGAGCAATTGCAGTATTGTTAAAATTCCGTTATTTAAGCCCTACAGGCCTTAGTGCTACAGGTCTGTTTCTAGGCCTACGATTTTGGTCTGTATGTGCGTGCGCGTGTGAACAGCGCGCGCTCCCCCTCTTCTCTCGCTCGCTCTGTCTGCGTGCGTATGTCTTCAGACACCGAAAATATGTAGAAGTGAGTTGTCTGTTAGACTTGACAACAGACTCTCGCGGAAATGGATATAGAGAGTGTTCATTTCAAAGCTAAATTTATAGATTTTGGTTAGGGTTAGTGATTTTCTGTCGTTTTACTATATCATCTAGAGTTGTTGTTGTCTCGTTTACTTTCCAATAAGCAGTATTACTGTATGGGATTAGGCTATTGATGTTATTATAATCATTTATAGGTAGGACGCAAGTTGCACTTAGGCTACTTAATACTTATAACTTTTACCAAATCAGCACCTAAAACGTTTATTAATTCAAATCAGAGAAAGTCTGTTGTCTAAACTTAATAAATTATTTTACGCACGGCTACTGTAAAATATTTTTAATAGTTTATGAATTTAAAAGTATAAAACGTGTTGGCAAGAGTCCCCGAAACTGCAGTCTGCATGCACTTGAAAGGTCTAAATACATGACAGGCAATGAGGCTTAACTTGGTAGGTCTACCTTAATAAGAATAGTGATTTAATAAGAAATCATACATCAGTTTTATTTTATCAAGTTAACAAAAGTCATTTAAGATTCCCCATGTTCTACATTCTCTTCTTCCGACAAAACCTCTCCAGTAGCCCAGACTGTACCACGGTAGCCACATAGCCTAATCGCAATTATAAATGCACTGGATCTGTTAAATCGTCAGCCAAAAATAGCAATAACTGCAGGGTCCCTGACCCATGCGTGCTATCCCGTTATATTTTGTTACCTCCATTGTCTCAATGTTATTGAGCTACATTTATTCGTTTTATACAAATATTTCTGAAAAAAAGTGTTACCAAATATTAGATTATTTCTATATTATATGAATTGTCTTCTTTTATTAGACTACGCATGATTGTGATGTTTATCTGCTTTTTCACGATACAGGCCTATATTATAGTGTCAACGAAACATTTTACGGGGAAAATTTGCGGCCATAGTTCAGCACGTTTCTGACAGCTGTAGACACGATAGCCTAAATAAATTCATATTCTACCCTTATACGAACGGTCTAGTTCAGAAAACATGGATTATTCCTTACGTTAATCCCTCGATTTTTTAGTTTTCTGACAGTAGGATACTAGCAATTTAAAAGTTTTCGTCCTGTGGTCTCTTCTAGAAAAATTCCCACCGTCGCCATGAATTAAAACGAGGTGATTCTACAAATAACAACATAAATGCATTATTTTTTTTATTTTATTATCATTATGTTTTTATTCTTATTCTCTCTTTTTTTGCAATTAATGCATTCACCTGAAGTCATGGCCTAGCAATGGATTCTGATACGTTTTTTGACATTTGGAGAACATTTTGTATAAACAAACAAAAAAACAGGCAATGCTGTTAAATTTGTCAATGAAGTGGGATTTTGAGGCAGCGTAGCAATACAAGTGAACGCCATAACCAGGATAAGATAAGCCCTGAAACTCTCGCTACAGGATCGATAAAGTCTCAGCAGTGTCACCGCAGCTGTTACCCGTGTTTTGCCTTTGATCCACTGATATTTGTGTGTTTAGGTGAAGGGGCTCGGTGGATTCAAGCCGAGTTACAGGAGCTGTACAGTACAGTGCACTTGACCAATGCTACAGAAATGAATTGAATAAAATTCTCGTCACACTATGTCTAAGAAGTTGTGACTAAATTTACTCGAGTAAATTTTTCCAGACCAGCCTCTTTAAGAATGGAAACTCTCAGGGCTTTCCTTCTTTAATAATAAAAAGAGAATCTAAGATGATATTTAATTTGTAACGTAAATTATTTGAAGGGTGATTATTTTGTAATTGCTCATTAGTCTTGTATATTTATCGCTGTACCTTATGGCAAGGCCGCGGGAATTGTGAGGTGGGTTCATTCTCCCATTACAAGGATCAGTTTCAAAAGCAATTTGTGAAACAGGATAGATTGTGTTTGTCATGACGTCACATTTCAGACCATGCTATAAATATCACCTCCAACCAACAGGACTATATAAAGCAGAAGCCTGTAAATAGCATAACTTTGGACCGTGCAGGACCTTCAATCAAAATACATCTATTTGCCAACTCTAAATAAATTGAAGTGGATCGCAGGGCAGTCTGCATTTAATCTCCATAAAAAAAATTAAAAAAAATGTTAAGGCTAATCTTACATCAGTATGGTGCAATAAATTAGACCTAAATTTTAGGTAGCAGGCACAACTTTATTTTGCACACCAGACCGTCCAGTGTACAGTAAAACTGCCTGTTAGTAGGATCAGCGGACGTAATTAAAGCTAGTAATTGCAGATTAGAGGTTTTGGGTCATTGGGGTTATTTGATAGGAGGCTGTTTTAAATGACGGGTAATTATTTAACATCACTCGCATGGAGCAGGTTTTTCACCTGGGTTTAAAACCCAGACCTCAATTTCAGAAACCACTGCAAGCATTTGGAAGCTACACCAACTTTTTTTCCCCTCACTGTATGATGAATCATGGCAATGGCCCTCTGTGATTGATCGCTTTCCCTCTGCATAAGCGTGGCGTTGTGGAACGTTTAAGTTAATGTTGCTTCTGAAACAAGTTATCGCAGCACGGGGTAACCTAGCGGGTCAGAAGGTTCTCAATACAGCGAGTCCCAAGGCCCGTAAGCTTGTTTAGAAAAGCAAATCGATTAATAGGCCGAGTCTATACAAGGTCGAAGTCATAGTCCACCGCTCACTGTTTGCAAATAATGACATTTTTGGGTGGATAGAGATTGTATCTTTCGGGAATGTTTGAATAATTTAAACACACTATGTTATAATGTTAATAATTAGTCTGTAACATAATTAAATTAAACATACATTTGCTTTAAATATTGCATTGACCCTACTTCGATTCTCTAATGCCCTTGCATTTTTGGTCTTTATTTTGGGACACTAAATGGGCCTTTAAAATTAGTTTAATCTTCTCCACTTAAATACCGTTAACAAATAATAAAAAGTTTTTAAGCCTGTTCTGTTTGGCGAAATATAATTCCCCATCTTTAAATTCAGCTAATTGTCCAGCATTAAATGCAAAACACCAGGCGCATTTAAATTGGCAATGTAAAATTAATAAAGGGGAGCGAGCGGTAACGAGGGGGTGTCCTGTCTTTTGAGGCACAACGGAGGGAGAAAGTGCGCCAAATTTGTTTGCAGCGGATCAAGGCTCACCGCCTTCACTGCACTTTCTTTATCTTAATTCCAACTTGAAAAGATATAATTATCTAGTTTGAACAGGGCTGCTATCAAATCCTTCTTTAGGCAGGGTAGGGAACAGCTCGAGTGGATTGTGGGCTCTGAGCCGCTCGGTGTTGCCCGAGATAGGAGTAATGAAGTTGTGGAGTCCGGAGATACAAAGGGCATTAACCTCATTAGCATGAAACCTTTTCTTCTAACTATTGTGGGACCCTTTCAGCCTTCTAATCCCTCTATTTCAAAGCTGGGTTTGTAATAAAGCTTTTAGGGTTTTTTCAAAGCTAATAGTATTCTCCGCAGATTTTTTTTATTACCGTTATAGTCCACAGACTGTTCAAAAATCCCTTTATATAGTAGGCCTATGTGTATGTATAGTCCAATGGAAATTTTAACCTTTATCAAACTACGATTAAAAGTTTTGGGGGCAACACGAAAACGCTCAGCAATTTCGGAATATTTTGTTATGTGTGCAAAATTAAATGCAATGCAAATGTATGCGATTTAGGGAAAATGTGCTTTTAAAATGTATGCAGAATACAAGTTAATAGATTAACTGACATGTGCTTCACGTACAAATATAAAATTCATATTTGCATTCTGTAGCCTAGCCTATTATTCATACTGAGCTAGTATGCTATAATAAAAAACAAGAACGGAGAAAGAAGGCTAGATACATTCCATCCGTTGCTGCCGACAAGATTTTAAACAAAGCTCCTATTTTGCAAACCTTCTCTTATCGCGTTGTGAGAGGTAGTCAGATTGTACTAAATTATGTCCAACCAGGCCCCCTTGGATCCACGGATTAACAGATTAAAGTGGACCACTGGGCAATGCATCCCCTTTCCCCCACATATAACTCGTATGATAATTGCCTAAACTGATTTGCACTTTCACAAAAGCTCGCAGGACTCTTGAACAGACCAGACGCTGCTCTTCTACCAATGGAAATAAAACTGGTTAATGCCAGTCTATCAGACTGAGCGGCAAATGAGGCAAGAAAAAAACAAGCACTTCGCTATGGAAAAATCGAGCTCAAGACCGTTGTAATCATTCTATTTGTGTTACATTTTAACCAGTCCGTGTCCCGGTTACATTCTTTATACGCTCAGATTAATTAGACAGCTGGTGGAATATTCCATTGATAAAATAGTGATAACTGCGATACCTCGCCTGTTTGTCCTGAATGACAATGACACCAAGGGACCGAATCAAAAGAACCAACACAGCCAGTGCAAACCATACAATACTGTCCAATAATATTTTTTCTTAAAACGCGAATGCATCCTAAATTATTCACTTTTCATTTTGGCCTCTTTTTTTGTAAAACAAAAAGTCTGTACTTTTATTCTGAGCAACATATTGATAAAACTTTATTGACAAAATATTGACAATTACATACTTCTTGGAAGTATACTTTGTGTTAAAATTGTAGCAAACTTAACACAAACACAAAATTATTTACATTCTTGTAAAAGACGATTTAACATAAACATTAGCTTTTAGTATCTCTGTACAAGGAATACGCTCAGTGCTTGAAGTTTTGCTGCCTAGGCGGCCGTCAATTCTTGCATTAATCCTTCGAGGCAACTCTTTAGAGGAGGGGCGAGTCCCGATCATATATTCGCACCAAGATTACGCAGTCATGGTAAAGCTTACATTTTTAAAGGAATGTCATGGAGAATTTTTTATTTTAATTACATTTGTATGTGGTAAACTTGAATAAAGTTCATAATTTGGTTTTAAATTTGTCTTCTTAAAAAACACTATAACGCAGCACTGCTACTTCATATTGTTTTCACAATCACTTTAACACGAGAATCATAAATTCAAAGACTGCACACTGTTGTAAAAAAAGAAGCACACAACATTTCTCAGATTAAAAATAGAATCAAAACAAATTTACTTTGAAAAAAGAAGGTCAAATTAACGAATTAACCTACCAAAAAAGTCATTGCTCTACCATGCAATTCAAGTTTTACAAAAACAGTATATTTTGGTATCTTGATGTGGAAGGTTCACGTCTTGAAAAAATAAAACGAGAGGGGAAAAACCCTCAGAAGTGCAAATGTCCTATGCGCATTTGAGCTATGTTTTGTGATAGTGGTGACGAGGTTGTGCGGGTAGTGTGGTGATGGTGGGGGGCGGGGGGCTGCATGTAATACCTGTCAATCACCTTGCCTTGGCAAATTATTGACAGTTCCCTTGTAGTGACAGCAGTGCCACCAACAGGATCTCTCACCCTCAAGCTGCCGATCTCGAAGAATCAAAATGTGATATTGGCTTTACCCTCTCCCTCTGTCAGTACACAGCATCCTTATCCGTGACATCCTTCAAGCCACGCCGCTGTCCCGGGTTCAAACAGTTTAAGTCTTTTAATCGTCTGAGGTGACGTCAATTTCCTCAGGGCTTCCTTGTTTTGTGGCCATTCTCCATCGGTTTATGTGATGAGTTCCTTTCTTTTTCTGTTGTGAATCCGAACCTTCCTCTTCCAGTTTCTGGCGCTTGAACTTCGTCCTTCGATTCTGAAACCAAACTTTTACCTGCGGCGAGGAAATAATGAAAATAATCAGCGTAAACCACGCAAAGACTTTTCGCTGGCATCTGAATAAAACAATTCAACAAAGAGAGTTGGCCTAACAGAAGGTATCACTAACGGGCCTTAAGAATAACCAGGGTTAGAAGGACAAAGAACCGCCAGGTATCTCACAGTCAATCTAGTCGCGAGAGCATTGTTCGACTTTCGTTTAGCGTCCTCGGTCGGCATAAATTAAAACAACATAAAGAATTTAAATGAGGTATTAAATACATATCACTGATAAGTGGGGGTGAGATTGGGGAAGGGAAGACTGGCTGGCGTGCACCTGACCTGTTTATGAACGACAGGTTGCATCATCACTATCATGCCCTGCTGCTACTTCAAACTCAAACTTAACTGTTGAGCGAGCATTGACTCAATAGAAGCAGCATGTGAGTGTATAATAGTGTGATACCAGTGTAACTTCACCGACACTGACGCTTATTATCACGGATCAGTGTGTTAGCTGGCCTATTTACAATTCACCCCCTCATTATTACATCCCCGTATAAAACCTTTCTATTAGCACACATTGGTAAAGTTCAGTCTTTAGCTTAATTCATCACCTTTATCATTCATATCATCCGTAAAGCTCACAGCTGACAACTTGGCAAGTGAGGCACATTTAATGTGCTTTCAGAGAGCTAATTGAAGCATTGAAGTGGCTCGTAGTCCATTTCTCTCTCTTGCTCTTCTGAAAGGCGGCGTTTAGAAAAAGGGCCGGTGCTGTCACCGGGACAATAGACTCCGACCGGGCCACTGAACGATACGCGCAAATACGATCTTAAATATGGTTAGGGAAATTCATAGAATCAGCCTCATTCTTTTAAGTGTCCATTTAAAACGGTTAACTGGTTAATTGCCAAACATTTTCCACAAGAGCCCTCTGCCTAAAACGGAATCGCTGAAGCTCACCAAAAACCGGGGTGAATGGGAAATGGTGGATTAAACTCACTTCGAGCCATTGCGCTTTTAGAACAATGCATTTTACGCGTGGAATTCCCAACAAAACTAAATAGCACCACAACGTTTTCTGTTTGAAATCAAAAAGTCGCCACATCTGTGCAAATAATACATAGACTTTATTGTACACAGGCCACTTATTTCTAACGCTACAAAGATGCAAATCTATCAAAGAGAACGCTTAAACGTTAGAAATATTTACATAATGAATTTCCATTTAATTTTTGTTTTGTTTTGTTTTGTTTATTAAATCATTTAGAATTGCGTTTTTGTTACGCAAACATTGTCTATGTGTTTATATTTCAGGTGTAGTCTAACAACAATATATAACCGTTTCAAGGACGAGCCTGCTGATTTCAATAGCTAGTTATTTATGCCGTGTAGAACCACGCGCACATCACATATGGCTAAAGACAGGTAAACATCATCTTACCTGAGTTTCTGTGAGGCTAAGGCTGTGAGCGAGCTGTTTTCGTTCCGCACCGACGACGTAATGATTTTTTTCGAAAGCATGTTCAAGCCGTAGAAGCTGTGATGGTGAAAAAGCTGTACGAATCCTTTTGGGCTTTCTTGCCAGTGCATTGTGCAATAGGAAGCTTTCCGGACTCGTTTCGTTTCCTGTAATGAAATTAGTGAAAATTAAAACCCATCATCTCCCATAAAATAAGCAGCCTATCATTTATCAGCGTTAGACTTAATTCAATTTGTTCTTAACTATAAATTTGGCCTTGCATTTTAAAACATTGTATAGCATGCAAAAATATAATTTACAATAATATCACAATTAACCGGTCATGTCAAACAGAAAAAAAGGCTATATAAAGCTATGTTTTTTTAAGTTACTTGCCATTAGCGATAATGTTTTCTGTAGCTACGTAAACTTTTGTTGCAAATTAAAGTCTGAGACTAAATAATGTTAAATTACAGGTAATCATTCAAAATAGCATGCCTATATTGTATTACATTTGTAAATAAAACACACTGAGCTACAACACAGCTATTTTTATTTCACAACTGAACTGTGTACGAATTAAGTCAATGGCTTTGCGTAGCCCATTTTTACCAGTGGTAAATAAAGGGTTTCATTACTAACGTTTCGGCCAAATGCTTTCCTATACTGAATAATAGCATATAAAAGGGCCAGAATTTTTGCTTCAACGTTTGTGTAATTTAGCTGATAGTGTTATGTATATAATAATACGATAGTATCACATTTATTAACGTTTATGAATATCAGCGTTCGTTTTTAAGGTCACTTTTACAACATTAAGAAACCATGCAAACGCACTTTCAGATAAGGTCGAAATTGAAGACATTTAAGAGAAAAAAATACAGTCGAACGGAAATTAAACTTATGTTCTATTAATAAATTATTTCGTTGCCCTTAGTATTTTCTTTTTTTTGTAATGTAAATGCGTATTATTTGTTATAAGAGTTTTTCATATATATTTGACTAGGTTGCAAAACAATCGATGGATTTTATGTTGATTCTTTTCTATATGTTGAAGAAACACGTTTACGCTAAATAAATAATCTAAATCTATTAAAATAATTTAACTTTTAAAATAAAATAAAAAATAAACTTTATTTATCAGTTTTAAACCAGCTTAGTATATATAGCCTATATATGGCACTTTCCTTTCTTCCAGCAATTAACTCATAACCGTTGCATAATGTCAGTAGTCGAAATGTCCTACTATTTCGATGCAATAAAATGGTTATAAACTTTTTTCGATAGCATTTATTTCAGGATTTTTAATATTAAGCACAAAAGTGACATTTAACTAATCAATGGAAAAACCGCCGGGTCTCTGCGCCGTGTGGCCCGTATTTTTTCTCGAGCCGACTTGTCAAAATTACTGGAGAAAAAAAATATTTAGCTGGATCTTACCTTGAAATCTGTGACCCAAGTATCTATATCTATGTATCAACCACGGATAAAAAGTTGAAGGGTCCCTTTGCTGGCTCGCGAAAAGAGGGTGCGGACTGTGCGAGGACGACAGTGGGTGAGCAGCCAAAGCGTGAGGAGGAGGTACTGAATGGACTGGGACGGCGGAGTTGGGAGGATGTGAAACAGCCTCAGCGAACACCAAGTCCGGGTTTGAGTAGACGCCCCTGCCGCTGGAATGAAAGCCGTTTAAAAATGGGTTCATCTGGCTTGAGTTTGCATAGCTGAGAGCCGCTGGTCGTATGGGCTCCTCGGATCTCGACGCCGGCAAAGGATTATCCTTCGCTACCAAAGACTCTATGGTAAAACACCTCTTCGGTGTGGGCTGAAACATGGTTCACCAGTCAAGATTCCCCAGTTTAAGTGAAAACGGTACGCGCGTTAGCACTAAAAAATACTCCACACCCAAGACCAAAGTTTTGTCAGCAAGTTAGTGGCGGCTAAAGAAAGGGTAAAAAAATCTGTCAAAAGCACACAGCTCAACACATCGTGAGAGAGGTGGCCGACTTCTCCAGACAATCCATGAATGTGATCGGTTCCTCACCAGTTGTGCTAGCGATTTGTTAGTTCATGAGCCTAATTAGCTCTGGAGTCACATAAACAGTTTCCTCTGAAGCCTGTAATGGCTTGGTGATTGGTCGCTGCCGCTCGCCTTAAGGTTGAGGGAAGAGTCTTTAAGTGCGTCAATACGAACGAGCACGGAGAGGCGGATTCAAGCAAAACGGAACGGATTCGCCCAGAAACAGAGCTGTGGAGCAATTTACATACGCAGCTGATCCCATTGAGAGACTCAAGGTACTTCAGCATGTATTTGTGTTGCACACTGGGCATAACGACGCTTTTACACGCTGTTACTACAGCACCTCAGTGCTTAATCACTGCACGTTTAGATGTCTAACTACACATGCTGACGTGCACTCGACTAAAAAAGTACAAATTCAGAGTGGCGTTTAAACAAATGCCTGTAATCGGTGAAATTCTGTCAGGACATAATCAGTTTAAATGACAATCTCTGTGTATATTAAACTTTTGAAGGTTTTTCTTTTCTGGATGTTCGGTGGGCCTGTCTAACGCCCACCTCTGTATTGTCTCTCCACGTTTTCATTTTCTCCGATGGGTTTGTGATTAGTTTAGGGATGAGAGACTCTCTTTCTCTATTGGCCAGGAGACAAGGATGAGGCTTATTAGACACAGACAATATTTTCAGCTCTGTTTGTTTGTCGTATGACTACAAGAGTCTATTACCCTCTAACTACTCATTAAATTAGCTGAGTTCAATCCCATTATGGGTTACTAATATGCATACTGCATCTCAAAAGTTCAGGTATGCACAGTTGTCAACGCGATCTCTTGGGTTTTAGAGTCTGTTTGGCAGGGTGTGAGGTAGTTCGGTGATATGGAATTTTTGTAAACGGTTTTACATTCTTTTTTACTTCGGATAGCCCACATCTCACACAGCATTGCGATTGCTACACGACAGTATACACCATGCAATTATTGGTTCCAAATGAAGACAATTTTGTAGCATACAAATAAAATGGAAACTACAGGAATTTTAGTTGGCCTAAATTTCCACCATTAAATATATTAGTAAAATACATGCATAAAACAGTTTTATAAAATCTATTATGCTATTCTAATTAATGCGCGAGACACAAGCACGCGTTGTATGTCGTTTTAAAATTGGAGTGTGTTTAAGGCACTGCAGTGAAAGCATAGGTGCAAACGTGAGGAAAAATAATTGAACTTTTTACAAAATAGGTCCACATTTATTACGTTAATTTTTCATTAAAAAATTGCACCCCACATTTGCTCAAATAAATTGACAATATATCAGCTGTTGGTTTAACGTGCGAACGCAGCATGACAATAAGTGGTGTACATTATTCAGTAGACTGCATTGCATTAAACGGAGGAATTCGTTTTAGATTTTCTCCTTTCCATTAGCTTTTTTGTGTTAATGCGAAGTGAGTTATGTCGTCTTTAATTATTATTATTATTATTATTATTATTATTAAATAGGAATATGCAAAGATATATTTATTATTATAAATATTAGTAATTGTATTAATATGTTGGTCTATGTTGCTTGCGTCTAAATTAGGCTAATAGCAAATACACTGTAGTAGAAACGGATTCAAATACTACTTGTTTTGTTTCTCTAACCTACCTTTCTCAGATATTCAAGTGATTACTTGATTGCAGAAATAATCCTAGATTTTCATGCGTATGATAGACATAGGCTACATCAGCGATTATAAATTGAATATTTAATTCGTACGAGGCTGTTTCTTGTACTATGTGGAGTTAAGGTCCCTTCGTCTTTGCTCGTCTGCTCTTCCGTGCGGTAAATGCCTAGTAAGCTACTTTAAGTGCTACATTTTAAATATTTGTGCTCGCGCTTTTGGTTGCCTCGTCTTTAACATCCATTTTTCCGCACACTTATAAACAAGCAACTAGGCTACATTTTTATTTTTAGGCTATATGAAGTAATCGTTTGGTAAAACGAAATAAACCACTAGTTTTTTTGAGAAGACGGGACCAAATCAATTGTCAGGAATTTTTTGGACACTTGCCTTACTTTTGTGATTTTGCTAAATAAGGTAGATTAAAATCAATGTCGGTATTTTGATTATTTTTGATCTAAAGAACAAAATACTGAGCACACTGGATCTGCTGCTCGTCGAAGGGGGTCAGATCTGCGCACTGAAGTGTAAGGATAGTGCGACACCTACCGCTACTTTTACAAAATGCACTTTCAACCAATTCCTGGACGTTCACAGAAATGAAAAGCACGAATCCTCTTTGGCGGTCTACATTGCTAATTACTTTTTTCATCCTCTCTGTTAAATGATTGCACGAGACATTTATTCTCAAGGCATGTTTGTTACGTTTTTCAGAGTCTTAATTATTATAGTCCATGATGCCATCTGCATTTAAGTGATATTTCTATAGCCTTCCATGGACACAGAATGACAAGCTCATGACATGCTTCGCTTTGTATGACGACAATATTAAAATCCATTAACTTCACTTCACTCAACCCGCAATAGGCTACACATTTGCACCGCGTTGTGGCCCACAACCTAAACACATAGATAGCCTACGCAATGTTAATACAAGGCCAACAGCAGCATCCATAATAATAAATCAGTTCATAACTTTATAGGTTTCAGCATTTTCACTTTTCATACTTGCGTAGGCTAGTCTGTATTATTTCAGTCAATCTGCAAATGTCTCGAAATTAGAGTTTCGAAATAATAATTTGTTCTAGGTGCAGTATCTTATATCGTTGATTTTCATAAGCTATCAAATGCACTAACATTTGATCGGTTTAGCCTCCAAAGTGATTTTTCTTCGGTGTAAAAATGAAAAGACAAAAGGTTCAAAAGTCGCCGGTGACGTAGTCCTGGAATCAGAAGACAAAAGCACATTGAGCTTTTATTCGACTATTTATTTTATCCATCCTTCAAAAAAATGTGTCGGATACGCAATAATTAAGTGGATGGCTTTTGAAAAGATGTTATGAAATGTAACTGACGCCCATGAACAGCTTTTCGAAGAGCTTTGCAATAGAAATGTCAACTGAATTATGTCATATCATCAAACTGCAGGATTCGCAATCATGTATTCAGTGTGCAAGGCCTATCAATTTCGATACAAGAAATTACCTTTCAGGGCTGTTACTGTCGCTCCACGTAATAACTTGCGTGCACAAAGGCTTTGCGCGAGACCTATCGAAAGGAATTGTTCTGATGTTTATAAAAGTCTAGTATGCCAGCATACCTTCAAAATATGCGCAGTTTTTGTTTTTTTAATTATTTGCATTTTGCTTTTGTATAAAGTCATTTTAAAGCGCAGTAATTGTGTTAGCAGTAGGAAACGAAATCAGAAATTGCACTTGTTGCTACAAATTAAATTACATTTAGTTCAGTAACCTATTCTATTAAAGAACGCAATAGGTTTGTCTGGATGACGAAAACATTCGAATCCCGCCATGATTGCTTGAACATAAATGAATAAACAGCCTACGAAAAATGAGCCCAACCGTGCATGTTTTAGTCGTTTACTCGTCTAACAACGTCCAAGTCGACAAAGCATTTGACTTAACAGTTTTAATATTTCTGTACACATATATAGGCTATAAGCCATACAAAATAATGTTTTAAAGCTGAAGTAGGATACAGTGCAACTTCAGATTACAGGAAACCAGCTCTGTTCAACGTTTGCCGGATTTAATCTTCGTTTCCTAACATCTTATTTTTATAGTTTGCTGCTATAATTCGTATTTAATAATTTGCTGCGTAACAATTAGTACAACTAGTACTAGTAACAACTAGTAACAATTAGGCTACATTACATAACTAAATTGATCAGATGCTTGTAGGTAGGCTATGAAACATTATTTAGAAATGAGCGTTTAGTTAAATGACAGAGTAGGCTGAATAGTCTATAGACAACTGGGTGGCAGATGCACAGATTAAGCGATACGTGCCGTTTAAAGGCATATATATCCCGTATCAATCCCTCCAGCTCGAGGTCGGCGGAGTTTACTCACGGTGACCCGTGGTCAAACTTCACAAAGTAGGTCTTAGCAAATATAGGGGTCTAATCTAGTTTGGGAGTTCATAACCTCTTGCGTGGGAATTTGAGGCTCCAATTGCGGGATTATTGGCCTTAATTGTGGATTTTCCACTAGAATGCAACAAAGACCCCTAACATAATTGTTTCTTTCTTCTAGTCTTCTGCATAATGATATAATGCGAGCAAAAGTTTATCACCCTCGCAGCGGGAAGAATCGCGATCCAAAGAAGCCGTTGCATGAAACTAAGAACTCGCATTGATGAGGTTTGCCGAGGATTACCTCTTATCTACGTGTGCGTGTGGTCCTCCTACCCGTTAGTTTAACCAAGGGCCAGCCAGTCTTTAGAAAAAGACGACGTACCACCTAAAACTTCCTTGAAAGAAAAAGAGCATCCTAATCGAGTTCGAGACTGGATTATATGTCATTGTTTTCGTTTTCTTGTGGAGATAAAAATCTCGCTACACTGAAATGTCGGTTTTGTTTTTAGAAATATCAGCATTGTCATATATTTGCCCCTGAACAGGGAGAAGAAAAAAATAAATAAATCACAAAAGAATGCAATGTTTACTTACTAAACCTTTTAATGTATCAATCAGGAGGACCAACAACAGCGTATTAAACGCTATTGTTTACTACTAACAACAGCATAAATGAATAGATTATAGGGATCCAATCAATTGTTCTTGGTTCATTTATGAAGAGAGAGACGTGTAAAGCTTCAGAAAACCTTGCTGAGATTTTGGTGACCCCTAGTGAGCAAAACAATCAACTACTGAGGAGTCTGAAAGTCACATACTCTTAGTTTCGTTTGACACAAAATGATGCATGATTCTGCTGGACAAGAACTGAAATTATGGTCATTCAATGAGCAAACGACTTTATTAATAAAGTTTTTTTTTTCTCCATATTTCTAGAGGGCATACAACCACAGCATAAGCAGCAACTACAGCATGGACACAGCTGTAAAGATAACCTGATGATTTCATCTCAAAACCTTATCACCACACGTTCATGTTCAACAACATCCGCACCTCAAAGAAAAACTTCTACTTAAATTTGTGTGACCAATTTAATCCTCTAAGCATGCATAACAAAAAGGAATGAGCTACTCAAATGTACGTTTTTAAAAAGGGATGAAAGATAAATTGCCATGTTTGAAAACCCATTGTAAGTGTTGTAATTCTATGGCAAAGCTATGAATTTCATGTTAATGTAAGCAGTGACCTGTACTGATTAGAGAACACATCAAGGCTTAGTACAACATTTAGCAAAAAAATCTGATGCTTTAGCATTAGCGGCGGACAGTGGTCCAGCCATCATCATCCGTCTCATTCTTGGTCCGGCGCGGGATTTCCTTATCTTTGTCAGAGCGCCAGGTGCTCTTCTCACCACCATCACGCTCCCGGTCACGTGGTCTGGGAGGAGCCTCTTTTTCATCCTTGCGCTCTTCCCGTCGCTCTTCACCACCGCGACGCCATGAACCACCTTGGAGTAAAGAAATAGGATGTAAGAAACTGAAGGTAAGGTACCCCAAGCATATTTCACTTGCTCAGCTTTGTCCCAGGGTCTTGGACTTCATACAGACACCTACCAACTGTCATGGATGTCACTTTAACCCAGAACTGCTTATCTTGTTTAGTATGAAACAAAAACATCATTAACTTGGACATTATCGGATTCAACTGATATGTTTCAGACTTTTTTTTGCAATTGAGTTTTTGGTAGGGGATTTTGGACTGCTGTGGTATAAGTTTCTTCTGTTAAAATGTACTTCTGTGCTTTTGTGCTTAGAGAGCAGTAACTAAATTTACTGTTATAGCTTTAGTATAAACTTCAGTCACTCATGACACCACACCATTAAAAAAAAAAAAGGTTTAACTGGCCCACTGATACATTACCTTCATCTCAACCAAATCTGTCAAAAGGCTCAATGTGCGCAAACTTAAATAAGAAAAATATTATGACTGCATTAAAGGTGTGCAAAGCGGATCATGAGACTAACCTTCATCCTGCTCTCTTTGGGGGGCTCTGAGATCACGGTCACGGTCATCTCTGCGATCCCTCATGTCACGGCGTTCACGACGATCATCACGGTCAAAGTCTTCACGACGAGAGTCACGCCAACTGCTCTGCTCCTCACCACCTCTTCTCCAGCCACCCCCTTCTTCCCTGCACATGCACACACATTCACATTAAACTTATGCAAACTGGATGAGCCTACATTTCCAGCCAATAGTAAATGGGTGGATCTTAAATTTTGAAAATGTAAAAGGTATGGAACCGGTTTTATAAAACATGTCAGTACAGCACTTATTACAGCTTTTAAACAAAATCACTGTTTGTAGAAAAAAAAAAATTCTAAATAGTATGTATTCTAAATTATATTCTAATTAGTGTGTAATAATAAATTAGGGAGAACAATGTAATGCACACTTAATGTAATAATTCTTTACTACTCGCATTTCCTTTAAATGCCAATTCCAAAAGAAGCAAAACATGCACTCATACAACCATTTATAATCTAGAACATGATGTAGACATTCCATTATAATTAATCAGACATACATCATAAGCAATTTAATGAAAAAAAAAAAAAAACTTGCAGCATTTTAAGTTCTCTGATATCACAAGCCTGTAGAATATGCAACAGTGTCACATCTTTAAAAACATGAGGTGCTCACATGTCATAAAAGCCTTCAGACAAAAGTTGTAAAATATTTTTTACCTGGGAGGGCGGCGATCTCTAAATCGATCTCCTTCATTGCGGTCATCTCCCTCCTGCTCACCATCATCATCATTGCCGGCATCACGAGGAGGCCCCCAGCTTTCTTCCCGAGCCTTCTCTCGCTCTCTCCATCCACCTACAAAAGGTTACATGGAGTAATTATACAAATTGAAAATACATGCATTAGAGTTTATTATTGAAAAATTACAACTGAATTATGGTTAACAAAACCAACTTTCCACTGATCAAATACAACATAAAGAGGTCATATTTGTGTTTCCTCTGAGGTCTGCATACATTGAATTGACAAGTGAATGATTTCCAACAACTACAGTAATAATTTTCATCTTCACTTTTATCTGACCTCTGGAAGAAACCTTTTTAACTTTTGTATCTTTAAGGCCAAATAAATGTCTCGACAGTAATGACACTTTGCTGCACTTAACCAGCTGTGAGTTTAAACTGTCCCATGCTTCAACAACATGATTGGATCACATTGCTTTGTGACCGGAAAATTAGATTCCTCGTGACATGAACCCTTTTGACACATATTTGGCAACATGCCCTCTGCAAGAAAATACCACACAAGCTCGCACCTGGTCTCCCAAGAGGTTTCCAGGGTCCAGAGTCATCTCCACGACGTGGGCCAGAGTCATCCATACCCCTGCGGCCTCCTCTCTCATCATCCCCTCCTCGTCTGGGGCCCCAGTCATCATCAGCCCCACGTCGAGGACCTCTGGGTTCATCCATGCCTCTACGAGGTCCACGGTCATCATCAAAGCCTCTTCTTGGGCCACGGTCGTCATCAAAAGCTCTTCTTGGGCCACGGTCGTCATCACCTCGTCTGGGGCCACGATCATCATCCATTCCACGCCTTGGTCCGCGGTCGTCATCAGCTCTTCGCTGACCTCGATCTTCGCCAAAGCCCCTCCTGGGCCCACGGTCATCATCAAAGCCCCCTCTGGGTCCACGGTCATCGTCACCTCCTCGGCGCAGACCTCTCTCATCATCAAAGCCACGGCGGAGTCCTCGGTCATCTGAACCACCACGACGAGAACCTTCTCCTCCTCTCCGGAAGGGCGTTTCACGGTCTTCTCGATCGTTGTCTTCACGGCCTTCACGCCCCTCCTGACGCCATTCCCTGTTAGGAAAAAAAAAAAAAAAAAAGAATCATATGAATGATAAAGAATTGCAACTCTCTGCATCTGTTTTTAATTATTGTCCTGACAGAGGTTATCAATTTATGTATAAACTCTTACCGTTCCCCAACAGGACGTCGCCATTCTGATTCGCCCTCGCCACGCTTCCTCCAGCCTCCTTCTTCCCGTTCACTTCGCTCACCTCTTTCAACCCGCTCACTTCGTTCAACTCGTTCACCCCGCTCACCCCACTCCTGCAAAGAAAATTATTACAATTTAGACCAAGAAATAACATTATCTATTTTATATTTGATGCAAATCATCATCAGGTTAAAATGTATTAATTTTTTTTTTATTAATTCTCAACATCAAGGGAAAATTATAGGGGTAGGGGTGTGCAATATTGACAAACAATAATATCTTTAATAATATATATCATATATATTTTCGTGGTTACATTGTCAATAGCAGAAAATATGGCGTCTTAAAACGTATGACTCTTAATTAGCTTCTTGTATATTGAACTGTAAAAAATAAATAAATAAATAAATAAAATCGAATCAAACAATCAATCTCCTATTTGTAATCATGCTCATTTTTGGATAAAAAAAATGTATTTGAAATTGATTAACTGGGCTATATGAAGTGGTATAAATATATACAGTTTGTGTCTTATGTCTTGAACTTGGAAACAATTTAAAAGGCATTTCATTAAACTGAATCATCCAGTGAAAGAAAGCACTAAATGTACACACACACACACACACACACACAAGTCTAGACTCCTCATAATGTATGCGTATTCTCTGTAGAAGTGTTTCAAGTGTTTTTTCGCAAAATACTCAATGCCAAAAATCTCACATCATTAAAACAATTATGATATTATTCCAGACGATATATATTGCACACCCCTAATATTTGGATGAAGATGATGGTTACAAAATTTATTTTCTTTTAAACTTAAAATTTAAAAAAAGCCATAAAATGCAGCCCAAATCAGCATATCTGAATGATTTCAGAGTAACACATACTGACTTTAGCTTAGCCATCACATCAATAAATTGCATTTTAAAATACTGTAAAATGTAACAGGTTATAATAATATTTTACTGTATTTTATCAAATAAATACACAAATATTACTATTGAACAGGGCTGCGTTCTCCGAAACCACCTTAACGCTACGTCGTTCTTAAGTTGTACCTTAAGACTTACCTTATCTTTAGCGCCTGTTCTCCGAAACCACCTTAGTTAAGTATACCTTCTGTACGTCATTCGTTCGTAAGGTT
>JAUCMT010000024.1:5608183-5619976 GCA_032357475.1 Enteromius thamalakanensis | reverse complement strand
TACCTTAAGCCCCATCCTAAGGTATAGTTCGGCGAACACACGTAGAAAAGGTATAACTGTAGTTAAGGTGTACCTTTAGAGACACGCGCTAAGAGACACCGTTATGGGAGAACGCAGCCCAGTAGTTTATGGTGTATAAGCACATATGACCAGGGTTCTTAAGGGTTACCTTGGTAGGTTTTTCTTCTGGTGCTTTCCTCTCCTCCTCCTTGCGGCGTTCACGCTCCTCAATTTCCTGTTGTCGGGCGCGCTGCTTTCTCTCCTGTTCCTCCAGCTTACGCAGGCGCTCCTGGTATTCACGCTCTTCCTCCTCTCTTTGCTCCTGTTCCAAGCGTTCCCGCTCTTCCCGCTCTAAAAACACACAAAACCAAACACTTATTCAAAAAAGAAAAGTGGATACATCAAATAAGATATGAATATTTCTAAAAAGTATTTTAATGTATCACTGTTAACTAAAAGCAAATGAACAGCAAATAAGAACCTTTCTTGAGCTGTTCCTCATGGATTCTCTGGGCCTCCTCTTCTTTCTGGTTATAGAAGGCCTTTCGCCTGTCCTCCTTACGCTGCTTCTTCCGGTCTTCAAGACGCTTCTTCCTCTCCTCAACCAAACGTTCTTGGAATTGCTTGAGTTTTTCCTGTGTGCATGAGAATTGCTCGAAGTTTAGCTACCTGGAGCATCAACATCCTAAATGTCAAGGAGTTTACGCTACCATGAAAACATCAAATATACTACCTACTGAAAGCAAATAATCTGTAAAATATTAACTGAATACGTGACACTTCAAAGTGAAGTTTTTTTTACCTCATAAATGAAGCTTCGAGCAGCTTTAATTTTGGACAAGAAGTTCTCCTTGTCCTCCATCATCCTTGACATTCTCTGTTTGTGTTCCAGAGCCTTCTCGCGCTCCATCTTCATATTGCTGATCTGAGCAACACACAAAACGCAACAACCTTTAGCTTCATTACTATAACATGTCCTTCTCAATTAGGTTTTAATAAATTGCTAAATTAAACTGTATCCAGACAATGAACAGGTAGGGCCTTAAGAAATACTTTCACTTTAACTGTAGTTTGAAGTATGTTCAAGTACGTGGGGGATTTGAGATTTTTTTTGCAAAAAATTGAAAACTGGACCAGAGGGCAAAGTGAATCACATGTAATTCTAAGTGCAAAAAGCTGTATACGATTATTACCCTCTCTTCCTCCTGCAGCTCCCATAACTCCATGTCTTTGATGCGCTGTTCCTCGTAGGCTTTCTTGATCAGAGGAATCTCCTCAAGGCGCTTGGCTCTCTCAAAGTAGTCGATCTGGAATATGCATAATAGCATCACTCCTGTGTAATATTCCAATGTCCTAACCCTAATCCTCTTGCATTTAAAACAGTTTACTAACACATTTACAATAAAATTCTTCATGATTGTGTAATATAAGATATACCTTCTTTTCCTGGTTTTTCAGACGCTCCTGAAGTTCTTTCTTCTCTTTTTCTAGTTGTTCTACTTGTTTAGCCATGATGAAATCAGGGTCCAGCTCCTCCAGATCCTACAACGTGAAATAAATTAAATGAAAATAAACCTTTTCAACTCTAATGCAGTCTACATTTCATTAATTCCAGGTAACTCAGCCAATAAAAGTCTGGTGTGTCTGAAATGGCCACCTCCCCAACAAGCTAGTACCTCAATATCAATGTCTTTGAAGGCCTTGGCTCCCAGCTCAGTCTTCTTGATCTGCTCCAGTCGCTCACGCACTGTCTTCTTTTTGATTTGTTCGTGCTCCTGCATGATGCGCTCCTTTTCTCGCTCTTTGGCTTCCTGTCGAAGACGGTCTTCCTCGGCTTTGCGCACCTTCTGAAGCTCTGCCTCCCGTTGCTCCAGCTCCTCTTTCTCCCTCTGGATGTTAAGGCTTTCCAGACGCTCTTTGCGTTCCTCAATCGTTTGTCGCCGAGCGAGAATGCGCTGATGCTCTTTGCGGGCATTCTTCAGGTAGGATGTGATGGCCTGTTGATTCTGCTCTTCATGTTCTTGCTGTGGGCAAAGTTACAGTTTATAATGAAACTGAAAAAACACTGACCAGCAAGGAGATAACTGATTAAACTTAGCCTTTATCTTACCAGTATGGAGGCAGGTTTGATGACTTGGATGGCTTTCGCCAAGGAGGATGACATGGCAGTGAGCTGATTCCTTATCTGTTCAGAGGGCATGTTCTGTAGGAACGGGCCTACTGGAGAATCCTCTTTAGTAGAATAGTTTAGATCGGAGCCAAAACTCAGTGTTCGAGATGTATGATCAATTCGCACCTTTGAGTAAATATACAAATATTACGTCACTACAACATTTGTAAACGTCCATGTAATTAACTACTAAGATGCTTGATTTAGAGTCTGTGTGTGGCAGATAAACGGCAACATTTGATAATTACAACGTTATTTTTGTTTGCTATACCTGTAGGTCACAGTGCCGTGCTGCATCTACAATTGAGCGCTCCAGTTGGAAAGCATCTACAAATGGCACCAGAGACGCCAATCTGCTGAACTCAATGCTCTGGTAGATCTGAGCCACCTGGAAGACAGAATATGAAGGATTGCAGAAGACTGAAGCAAGCACAGAATCCCCAAGTAATTATTAGATGGCTGGGAGTTGATGATTAGGCCAACCTGTTGTAGCAGTCTAAGGATGGTGTTGTTCTGTAAGTGAGGAACATACTGCTGCAGGTCTGATTCTTTCTCAGCTTGGTCCCTCACCCAGTTCAGCACCTATCGCAGAAGCAAGAACACACACATGGCATTAATATTATGTTTTTATTGTGTGTTAATGTCAAAAACACTAATATTGAAGACTGTCAGAATGGTCTAACAACAAGTGCATCACTCTTCTTAATTATGTTTATGAAAGTCAGTAGCTTAAAAAATGGTTAAAAAGTACAGCATGGTTGAATGTTTCTATTATTTTACTGTGGATACATAAATGATTCTTATAAGCACAAAAGAAAACTCTGGCTAAACCAGGCATAAATCACAAAATATAATTCTAATGCTGCTAATAAATGAAGAGCTGTTCACCTTAGTCACTCTTCCACAAAGTTTAAGAGGGTGGAAATCCATCTCCAACCAGTTGTAGAGCTCTTTGATATCAGGAACAACATACTGAAGCAGGTTGAACCTCACCTATGACCAAAAATAATTCCCAAGAAGGTTCTCAATCTTTTTCAATAAACTATACATTTAAGGGACTACAAAAAATAAAAAAATGGACAATGGCTATTACCATGTCATTAATGAGACTCTGACGGGTGGGTGGAGACTGAAGTCCAAGTAAAGTAGCCAGTCTGCGGTGTTTCTCCACAATGATGCCATCCATGTCCAACAGACGAGCAATATCAGTACGCTCAGGGGTGATGGGAATAGACAATGTGGCCAGCAGCACTCGAGTGGACATTCTGAATGAAAGAAATAGCACACACAACACCACTTTGAACAAGCCTCAAACTAATTAGTATTTCAAGAAATGGCTAAACGTAACTGTAAATGACAGGGAAATTATTCCATAAATAACTCAAAAATAAACTAATAACCCTCATTCCATCTGATGTTTGCTCTTATTTAATGCTCACCTCTGCATCTCTTCTTGGGTGAGGTTCTTGCGCATTTCCCGGGAGAGGTGATAGAGTCTGTGTAGGGTGCAGGCATGGAATAAGGCATTGCCAGACTTCCAGAATACAGTGGACACCTTATTATAGTAGTTGGCCATAAGCTGGGGTTTAGGGGGCTTCTTTGAGAGGGCAAATAATCCATGGATGTCTTCAACTGCTTTGAACGCTTCCTGTGAAGATTAAAAAGAACTTAAGCAACCAGTATAATTTTTTCTAACAAATGAATCCCAAATAATATAATAAAAAAATTTAATAATTTTCTGTAATCAATAGGGTTGCCCTCGACTATAGATTCTTCTGATCAAGGAGTAGTCATTAATTTTAAGCAATTAATCACAAGTTTCTATTAATAAACCATATAATTCATAATAATGCGCCTTTAATTGTCTACTGCCTATTGGTCCTCAAGCACACACATAAAGCTTGCCTCAGTACACCAACAAAAGTAATGATTATGAATGCCTTATGAAAAAAAAAGCAGGTAGACTATTATAAAATTATAATAATTCATTGATAAGTGTATTTTCTGTATTGACCGTTAATTCCACAGTGGATAGGCACATGTCATACAGGTTATATAATCTGAAAATATAAAGTTTTCATTTGAATTGGTTCACTTAAAAGTATAAAGACACTAAAGGAATCACTTTCAGAACTTTTTTTCCCCCCAGCTGTTTCATGACACATTGTAAGCCAATCAGAATCTATCCTGCTATCACAAGCTTCAAGAATTTAAAGTGACAGATGTGCATGTGCTTGGAATATACAGACAATATGTGGATGCTAGCAGTTATTGTTCTTGGCGTGAATGGGCTTATTTGACTCCTGCTTGACTAAAGGTTAGTTGACTATTAGTGGGCAGCCCTAGTGATCAATACAGTTTTGTTCTTTGTTTGCATGGAAAGCACTCTTACTGGAAAAAGTTTGAAAGTTGCAGCATAAATGGAAACTAAACTTAGCTGAATATAAAAATATTTATGATATATAATAAATCTACTTGTAGTCTATTGGTGCCAAGTATGAAGCACAGACCTGCCACAGCTCCATGCTAATAGCGCTGTCCAGCTGGACCAGACGTGTCTCGAGGTGCATGGACTGGCTCTCAGGATTGTTCAGATTGATGGCAGTGCTCTGGTTGTGATGCCGTTGGATCTGTCCCAGGTGCATTCGCAGGTTGTCACACAGCTTACGGAACTCAGCTTTACGAGTGTACTGCAGGCAAAACTTAAATGCTGTGAGAGAAAATTTACATTTTTGTTAGAAATTTGTGCACAACCAAAGGAATTTACATTTTGGTGTCATATAACATGGCTGCAATATACAATACAATGCTCTACTTATTCTACAGATAATTTTCCATAATTATACAAATATACCCTTATCCGTATACTAAAAGTCCCACAAATAAATGTTTGCTTTATATGAGGTTTACACCGACCTTGCTGAGCAATGTCATGGTAAAGGCGCTCCACTTTGGAGTTATTTCTTAGCAGGTCCAGGCACTGGCGGTACGACTCCCACAAGAACTTGACCCAAGGCGTTAGAAGAAGTCTGTCAGTACGGTCTTGAGTGTCTTCACCACTAACGGCACTCAACAGAACACTGAAGATCACAAGAAGAAAGAAAATAAAATAAGCTTCTATGGAACACAATCATGTAGAAAGAAACACCCTTCATAATTCATTTGAGGCTGGATGTTTGCAGGTTCCTAATGAATGCTACAAAGAATAGAAATTGAACATGTCCTGTCTGCATAAAGCAAAATATTGTGAAATTTGGAAAAAATGAATTAGTTGTAGATGATGCGTGACCAGCATAGTACAGTCTCCACGGTTTCTGCACTTACGCTATTCACAGATTAACTGTTAAATCCAACCATCACAGACTGAAAGCTTTGTGTGAAAGTGTTTTGTCTTGCAAATTTACACATTCAAGCAACTTCAGACCATTTAGATGAAGATTTTTCTGAGCTCAGCTGCTGCGCACACACCCAAAGCACGCAGAGAGAGAGATAAAGCGGCCTGATTCAGACAACGCCTCAACGGATGAATACATTACATACACACAAAGTTATGTGAAAATAACCATTTTGGCAAGTATTCTGGTAGGTTATGTCCATGTTAACATATACAGCTGACTAAGAAAGAAACCAATTGTGTGTCAGTATTAGGTCCATGCATTTAGTCTTAAAGAGATGGCAGCCTTAAAATACCTACTTCTTTCTGGTCTGCTCATCAAACAATACCACAGTGTTAACAAAAATGAATCGGTTTTCAACTTATACAGTAAGCACTGTTGTGTTTTAAAGTTAACTATTACAATTCTGCATCTGAATACTACGGTTACTGTCGTATTTTCTGTTGTAGGCTGTTCATCTATGCTTGTAATGTGTGCAGTTGTTTTTGTTGTATTACTGTCTTAAGTAGTTAAGCTAGTAGTTTCTGCTTGGGTATAGAAGTACTTAAAATAAGCTTTAAGTAATAAATGAAATTGACTTTAGCATGATCCAAACTGTGAGTTGTGTGATCCATTGCAACTTTAATGACACCAATGTCGAAAAAACAAAAACCATGTAGACACGAGTAGAAAGGAACTCTGTGGTCCTTCAGCTTCCTGTACCTTTCTGGGGTCTGAATGTTGTCCAGATCCTCAATGTCCAGTACCATTTGCTGAGACTCCTCTTTTGCGGTCTCAGTCTTCTCCTCAGCAAGTTTCAGGTAGGCACGGACCACATCCTCCAGGGATTTGATATTCACCTGAAGCACAAGAGGCGTAGCAGTCAGTAATTTCATGATAAGGACATAATTTAATTGAGGTAAATTCTATAGAAATAATAACAGAACTTTTCATTCATATTGCGATATTAATCAAAGTGCACTGGATTATTGAGAAAGGAAATATAGGTTATATAGAAAAAATATAGACTGGGTTCTATGCAACAGTTGTTGATTGGATTTTGAGATGCAAGCACTGCTTTCTAAAGCAGAAAAACATTAGCTTTAAGGTTTACTGAGTTATTGGAGAAATCCTGCAAATATCATCAGAGAGCAGTCTGACAATTTATGACTTATTAAACACTCCAAGGATCAAAACAAAATGAATCTCAAAAATAAAATGCTCTCTAACCTGTTGACAGATGTTCTTGTACTGATACAGTCCCTCCTTTGCCAAGTGGCTCTTGCGCAGATCCACGCAGAGCTCCAGGTACTTGAGCATGATAGGCTCGTGTATCTTCTGCCATGTTCGGTGTTTTTTGCTCTTGATGACATCGTAGAGCACATCCAAAGCTGGCTGCTTTTTACCAACTTCAAGAAACTCTGAGAAAAGAAACAGAAAGACTGTCATGACCACAAAACTTTTGGGAATATGTTAATGACATATCCAGAAGCCGGATGGGACTGGTTCACTGAAAAAAGGGTTCATGGCCTTGCTGCAGCATTTTATCAGATATCACTTTTAACACAAAAAGGTCATTTACAGCTAACTGTAATATTAAATGAACAGATAAAAATCGTGTAACGTTACGCAAAACTTGTGGCAGGTGCGCAGTGCTATCCCACTCAGGTTTTGTTTAACGTAATTATTTTGTCCAAATAACAACCTATTTGCGTTTCAATCACGAACAACCAATACTTTTACAGTTTAAAAGATGTTCCTAGTGCATACTGTTAATTAATCTTTAATCTCCCGATATTATAGCTAAATTGTCATTGCTAAGCTAACGAATAGAAAAGCTTGCTAACACACGTTAGCGTTAACAAAACGGTCCCTGTTTTTGTTCTTTTACAAAGTATGTGGAATATTTACACTTTATTTCCAATCACGATCTTTGAGTACGCGAAGAAGATGGATATATGCTACAGAAGTAAAGCTGATTTAAAACGCTGCATCATACATGACACACAGGCCCAGCAGCAGTGACATCCGGCCTGCGCGGAACATGGTTCCAGCACGCGCCATAGCGAGCTAGCAGCTATAGACCCACGACTACAGTCCTAGAGACGACCACCTACAACATTCACCCACCGTTTGCACGCTTAAGAGCGTTCTCCGGTCTCTGGAAATAAGCTGGCATGGTTAGGGCTTGCTAGCAGGCAGTTTTCAGATAGTCGAGGCTGTTTTATTGACTCTGCCTGTCCATCCGCGCCGTGACTTCTCGCCGCGCAAGCAAGAAAGGACTAGCGCACGTGAACTGCGCCGGCGAGGAAACCCAGAGTTCCCGTATGTACGCGCTTCCCCGACAAGCAAAGACGCCATAATTTTTATTTATTTTGTATTTTTTTCAATACAACAAATTAATATTTATTATTTGGCATTGTTATGATTGGTCTTATTATTTTATAAAATAATTTTTTTTGTATTTTTTTCCCAGAAATTATCCGTTGAATACAAAAAGCCTTATGGGGTAAGATGAGCCTCTTTTTTTCTTTTTTCACGTATGTGGTCCTGAAGATAAGGAAAAACTTAGGCTGCAAAATGCAATGCGAGCCAACTGCTGTGTGGTAAATTGAGCCAGCTACTTTACTTGTCTAAAGTAATTTCACGATGCCTCCTGTCATTTTAATTTATCAGAATGTATTTATAACAAACGGTCATAAAATGATGACCATCTGGGTAAAAACTGACTCAATCTGATTTAACCCCATGTGGAATTTTAAAGATAATTGACGTCTTTGAAAAACGTAAATTGTATTTTTTTTCTTAAAGCTAACTTAAAATAAATCCAGTCAAATTAAGTTTCATTTTCAATCTGTAAACACCAAAGTTTTAACCTTCAAAGCACACTAAACAGACAGTTTGTTGAGTAAAATTAAATAAAAACTGAATTAGAATAAAGAAATAAATCCATGAAATTAATAAATATTTTAGCCAGAAGACTCTTATTGTAGCTTTTCTGCAATCTCAAACAGACCATGAGGGATGAGAGGTGGAAAAATAGCCTATATAATGTGATGAAGCATCTTCAAATTCTAGCTAAACAACTAAACCAGTTGCGCAATATCACATTCAAATACAAATGTATACTTCTGAAATGTAACTAAACTTGAATGCCTTATGGTATAGGGTAAGTTAAAGTTCTAGCTCAACTTACCCCATAGCATTGGTCTCACTTTGCCCCATAGCTGGAATTTTGGAATTTCTTTTAAAGAATGTTTAATTTGGATAATATTGTCCTGAATTTCAGGAAAACCAGCTGTATTATTAAGTGCACAGGAAACGGGGCATAAATGGTTGAACATGAATAATGATTGAATATCACATTAAGGTTTAACAGTGACTTTATTTTTGTAAAATTATGTTTATAGGTGAGTTTTATCTACACAAACCCAAGATTGAAGTCTTTAATGTAGCTTATGCCTTAAAACTTGGTGTTACTTATTTGTGATTATAATTATATTAAATGTTAATCTTATTTATGTTAGAATATTCTTTTATGTTTTGGTTATATTATTGGTAAGTTTGTTCTTTTTAAATATATGTTATATTTATGTTAATTGTTGTTGTTGTTTGTTATTAGAATAATAAAGAAATAAAAAAAAGGAAGAAATAAAATTAAATAAAAGCTTATTCGCACCAACACACTAGATGTCAGTATGTCGTTGAATGTTTTAGTTGAAACGCGGAAGAAGCGTGTTGGTCACCTGACCAGTAGTGGATACTGTTTATGATAACTTCTCGTTTTTGTGGGTTTGTCGTTTTTCTCTGTATTTTTTTCTTTGGCACAGGAACTCGGATGAAGTACTGCAACTCAACAGCTGGCTCACATCCACTGATATGCTAGAAACTATTTGATCATTTGTTATGCTCGGCTTACTTTAGAAAACTGTAACTGAATTGGACGCTTAAACATCTATTTTGCAAGAACCACCGTATTTTTTGACACTGCAATAATTTTCTGGATAAACTGTCCCGGCATATTTGACAATGGGTTGTGTCTGTTCGTGCTGACACTGCATGTGCTTTCCAAACTGGTTCAGAAATTGTTGAAGTGCTAAAAACAGATTATCTTGGTTAAGGAATGGAATATGGCTACATCTGAGATGATGCTAAGTCTTGGATTAATTGGTAAGATTAACTTTTTGTTTTTTTTATTTAGAATATAAACCCCCAGTTTCAAAGACAAGCTAGTCCCAGACTAAACTGCATGTTTGAGCTGTCTCAGATGAAAATATCTTGCGTCAGTGTCATTGTTCTGTGTTAAGATGCACAACTGTAATATTTTATAAGGCATTTTTGTAAAAGTTGCTTAAATATCTTAATTTAACTTATTCCTAGTCCTGGCTTAAGCTAAGCCCCATTTATGAAACCGGCCCTTTATGTATTAAAGCTAGTTAACCCCAAAAATATAATTTTGCTTTTTCAAAACCTGTATGATATTCATTCTGTTGAACGGTGACAGCATTATCTGTCATTGTGGAAAAAGATGCAGTGAAAGTCAACGGTGACTAAAACTGTCAGTCCCTAGCATTCTCTCTAACATTTCATTTTGTGCTCTGCCTCATAAAAATTTTGGGTGACCTGTCTCTTTAATTACAGAATAATGATTATTATGTGAGTAATTGCATTCGTCTCCCTTTTGCAGAGAAAGATGTAAATGCGGACACGCTTTGGGTTTGGTGTTATCCTTCTATTAGTGCTGATCTGAGAGAGGTTCTGTTGAGAAAATGTTGCCTGCCGTTGAACAATCAGGTGCTGCACACATTTGTGTTTGGACAGTATTGCCGAACTTGGTACTACATCACCACTATTGAGGTTCAGGAGCCAACTGCGCTTAAAAAGGTACAACACTTCATGTTTAGGAAACTACCGCTGCTTACAAAGCTGTGCTTTAATAATGCGACTACAGGAATAGTTTAACAGAAAAGCTCAAATTTTTTCTCATCTTTATCTCACTTCAGTTGTGTATGTCTGACAGTCTTCTGTAGAACGCAAAAGAAGACATTTACCAAAATGTTCACACTGCACTTTTTCATATAATAAAAGTGATTGGTGACCAGGGTCAGTAAAGCTCTAAAAAGTGACAGTTAGCATCAATGTTATGTTATTAGCAGACAGACATCTAAATCATTATTTACTGTTAATTGTTTTTCATTCACATTTATATGTAAATTGGCTGATTGTTATTGAATGAGTTAACTATTTCTATAATCCTGTGGTGTTCAACCTGGAGGCCCCAAAATGACTTCGAATAAAACAAAACAAGCAATAAAATAAACTGAAATAACTGTTGAAATATTTCTTACCTGAATTTACATCCTTAACAATTGTTTATTTCCTTTTAATATTATAAACATCATGCCAGCTTGCTAACTTACTGTTCAATTTTATTCGAAGGTGACACATTTCTCAATAGTTATCACAGCTAAGGACTTCAACCCTGAAAAATATGCTGCATTCAGTAGAGTTCTATGCAGGTATGTTTTACTCGAGTACTAAACATTCAGTGCTTGTGTTGGGTTTCAGAAATAGTTTTCCTTCAGTAAGCATCTGTTGTTTATCATCACAGCGTTCCTAAGGGTATATATACACTTTTTGTATGTTTGTGGTGTTTCATCTGCATCATTGTTTTTGATCAGGACGTATATCAAACATGGAAGTCCAGTGAATTTGATGGAATGCTACATTGCTGTTCTGACCAAAGGGATATGCCAGAGTGATGAGAACGGCTCCTTCCTTATCAAAGATTATGATGTTAGGAAGGCCTACTTGGCGGGGTCCTTAAAAGGTTAGGGTTAAACCTTAAAAAATGAACAAACATTACATACCAAACAAAGCAAGAATTGAGCAGCTAAAAAAACGAATCGTATGTTTTTAATAACGTCTTGTTTCTGTAAAAATCGATGTAATACGACTATGTATGTAATTGACTTAATTAAGATGTTTAATCTTTATTGTAGATGTTGTGTCACAGTTTGGTATGGAGACTATCATCCTTTACACAGCACTAATGTTGAAAAAAAGAGTAGTGGTCTATCACCCACGGATTGAGGCAGTGCTGGAGTTCACAAGGTAACCACAGAAATTATTTAGTTCACATTGAATAAAAATGGACCGATGTTTACTTTCATTTATAACACGGCTCTCTGGAATGCTTGATTCTGATTGGTCAGTTGAGACATTTGCAGGTTCGTTCTTTTCAAATAA
>JAUCMT010000024.1:5587282-5608083 GCA_032357475.1 Enteromius thamalakanensis | reverse complement strand
AGGCTTTACCAGCCCCAAACCCTCTCTGACCTGCGCTCCCCAAAAACACAACATGATCACAGCTGATGCAGGAGAAGCTCAGACTCCGGAAGAGTCTGTACTGCGTCTGACAAACACATTCTAGATATATATAAAGAATAAACGAGAGCGAAACCGATGACTGTTTCAAAAGTCAACGATTTCCCATGAAACGAAAGTAATGTTGTTTTCATTCTTCCGCGTCTGACGATGAATGCATGATAATGGGAAAACGAAAGCAGTATCTAAGCAAAATACTCCACACCCTCCACTGTTCTATTTATTTAAGAAAATTGCAGAGTGTAGAGGAAAGTGTAGAGTACAATGTCACGCGTCAAAATTAAACGACTTCTACAGAGGCTTTTTAAATGATTTATTGTAAAATAATAATAATTAAATAAACAAACGTTTAATTTCAATACATTTATTTTGAATACAACACATCAGAGAAATTACAGCATTTTGAAAAATCTTTATTATCTCATGCAAAAGTTCTAGAAACAGAAGTGACCACCGGCATCAGAAATCTTTATCAGTTTGCGGCTTTAAAAGTAGGAAGAATCAAGGTTATATCTGTTTTTGAAGAGCCAGAACTCCAGCATCTGTTTTCATGTTTATTTTTTGTTTGTGTTCTATTTGAAGTGAAGTGCTTCTGTATGTTTGTTTTTTGAAACTACAGCATCTGCCTCATTCTTCCCAGAACCCCCTCTTGTGGTTGATGGCTTCAATTACTTTAGCCTTTAACGTCTCCTTGCTCTCATAAACAGGAAGTTCTAAGATAGCATGGCAGGTGAGGGCCTGAGGAAGATGGTCCTGAGTAGACATGAACAGGGGTCTCACTCGCATCTTCACCGCACTCATACCCAGAAAGGGCACTTTCTCAAACCCTGTCAGGAACACTATGGGGAAAGGAAAATGGGAAGGAGTTATCTGACAGCACTGTATAGTAAATTAGATTTGTTTTTGGCTGACAGTCCAAAGTCACTACCTCAAACTCATAGGAGCAGCAGATAGAAAAACTAAAAAAATTGTTTGATTTCTTAAATAAGATCCCATTTTGACAAATCGCTTTCAGTAATTGCTAGACACAAACACAGCACCATGAATTCTAATCACTAGTGAACTTACACAGAAAGGCCTTCTTCTCATTTGCTGTCAGTTCATTAAACACCTCCCAGAATGAGATGATGGTTGGATGCTCAGCATAAAATGATCCTTCATATGTAGTGTTCTATTGAACAAAAGATATATATGTAGTCAATAATTAATTGTGCACAATCAGAAAGCCTAATCAAAGAGCATACTAGTTATGACATAGCATGTTATCATAGACCTGTTTGAGTATGTCCCAGTCATATTCCTCATTGCCCAGCAGCACATCCCTCAGCTCCTCTGGTTCAAACATCTCTACTATGCATCTGTCACACGCTTTGAAGAAGCCTCTCTTGAATTCTTCAAATGCTTCCTCCACTGATTTGTTCAGGATATAATCCACATACTTGTCCACAAATTCAGTTCTGTAGCAGAAATGTATTTGTTTTTAATATTGTGAAATGTATTTAATGTTATCCTCTTCTGGAAAAATCCTGACCTGTTATAATTGTTGACCATTTTTCCTGGCTCGGCTGGATCCAGTTCAACTTCTGTTTTATCCCATGTGACCTTGTGCAGAAAGATAAAATTTAAGAAACTGAGCAAGAAATAACATCTGTAAAATGTATTCCAGTGTAGTTTATCTATGGATCCTGAGATAACATCAGAAACAAACTAACCGAAAAATTCATGTCCATTTCCTCAACATCATCGCTGTAGTTGAGGATGTACTGCAAACTCCTGAGAGCATGTTTTAGATTCATCAAACACTCATTATAGTATTGCCAATACTTAACTTTATATTATTGCCAATACTTTAACTTGCACATTTACAGATGGTAGAACCCAGAGTGTAAGGGTTTAGTGGTCATTATACAAAATATTTCCACCATCAATTAGCCAATCAAAATGAAGCATTTCAGAGACAAGCGTAATGTAAAAGGGGTCATATGATGCAATTTCTCTTTGAAGTGTTACAAGCTGTTAGTGCATAGATAAGATCCCTACAGTTGCAAAGATTAAAGTTTCAAAACCAAAGAGATATTCTTTATAAAACGTATGACTTGTCCACACACCCCTAAAGAGGCTCATTTAAACACACTCCAACTTTTCTACATCACAGAGTGGGTTTATTTTCAAAAACTGCCCAAATATTTAGAAAAAAAAACATTATTCTAGTTGTAGAGTTGCTGCAGGCGCCATGTTCAGGAGACGCTGCGTTATGTTGTGAAAGTGAACTACTTTGTGTTTACAAAAGAGCACATGACTAGAAATCATTTGTCAAGTTGTATTCACAACACTGTTCCAGAACAGCTGAACACAAATATTGGAGTGTGTTCAGCACATTTACGGAGAACTGATTCCTGATCCTAACAGAGTAGTCTATGCTGGCTGCACACAGAGCAATTCTACCTCTGCAAGGACAGTCTGGCGCTTCTGACTCACAACCTTTCAGTAAGTTACATTTTCTTATTAAAAAAAACCCTGCTACTTATTTTTCAAATGCGAGTTTTGAGCAGTGAAGGGTAACGTTAGTGCTTGTTTTTGTTTCTACGATCACAAATGCAGACATGGTGCATGATGCCTTGCAACACGTAATAAGACCCACTGTATGCAACAAATGCCTCGTTTGTAATGTGTTTTATTGTTTTGGTGTCATAGCACCGGGACACGGCCTCATGTTAAGGTAAGGGTTGTAACACTTTCCTCACACGCTTGAGGTATTTTGCAGATCGTGTGGAAATAAATGTGTTTTTTTAACCTTAAACCACGTAAACACATTGCATTACCCCAAATACACAAAATAATGTTCTTATATAACATCATAAAGCACTCACTTGCCAAGAACTGGACTAAGCTCTATCAAGTTGTCAAGAGATGGTTCGACATTGAGAAGTTTCTTGAACAAGGCCAAAGGAAAAGGCAGATGCACTACAGAGTTATTGTTGAGAGCCAAGCTGCACAGAATCCCAAACAGGAAGTACTTCTCCTTCTCCACGCTGAGCTGGTGTGGAATAATAAGTGCGTCAGGCCAAAATGAATATACAGTAAATCTAACCCTAACACTATTGTACACTACCATAAAAAACACCCTGACATTACAAAACTGTATTACTATGCACGCCTTTAGCATAATGATCTCATTTTAAAAATGACTGGCCTTACCTTTGTGGGGAACCAGCTCATAGTGCTGTTGTCATTGTATATGAGCAGCTGAGACTCTGGTGCACAAAGCTCTTTAAACACGTTGACAAAAAAGTCTTTCTTGTTGACATCTGTTCTTTTTCTTACATCCTCCTTGTAAAGCACCTGTGTTAAATAACCAAGGGAGTTTATTCATGCTGCAGCACATAAATCTGTTTGTCTGTTGCTGTCTTGGTCTAGTGAAAATAAATTCAGCACAAAGTACGTTTCCGAATCAAAACTTCACATAAATTCAGTATATGTAAATTTAGAGAAGATCTTGCCTTACCAACAGCCAGCATCTTGTGAGATCTTCTGAGAGATCAGCTGTTCTCAGCTGAAGGAAACAATCCTCCAGCAGAGCCGTGCGACTCAGAGTCATCTTAAAAACTCCCTTTAACAAAAGCATTTAAAAAAAATCTGTGAGCACCCAGAACACGGACACAAAACTAATTTTGTTCATGAATTCATGTATTACCAGCCATTCTCTGTTTCTTAAAATTCTACATTTGGCCTCCAGGCTAAACATGTATGGATATGATTTCAGATTGTTTAAAGCTGTCTGTAAGAGGAGAAATAAAAAAAAATAAGCAATTTAATCTGAAATATGCTTATAAATCAGATGTATGCAGCCAAACATCTTTGGAACTTACATCATGGTATTGTTTTAATGTCACATACAAATCAATATCAGGCCACCAACAATCATCCAAATCTTCCTCATCGGCATGCAGCTGTTAATGTGGCGGAGGGGGAACAAACTCCAGTATTTTATATTTCTTTAAACATTCAATACAACAGAAGAGTATTTGACATTTCGAAATTAAACAGACAACCTCGGTTGAGAGAAGTGTTAGTTTCACCTTCATCTACAATATATACTTTTATGATTTTGCTTCGTACTATCCTCTTATCAACCACTAGTAAAAAGTGAATAATTTTTGGTTCTTACCATAATTATTAGATCGCTGATCTCATGGATGATGAAATCACTCTTTGTAATGTTTCTGTTGGTATTGCAGCACACCTTCACAATAAAAGCACAAATGTATTTCGTATATGAAATTATGTAAAATAATACAGTTAAATGGCTTATACTGGTACTAACAGCCATTTTTCCAACCTTACAATGTAAAAATATTGTATTCTGTAAGCTATAATAAACTAACAACATTTAATAAAATTACGAGTTCATTAAATGTTTGGTTTAAGCTTGTATTTTATAGTTTCTGCAGTTAACCTTACTTTCATATACTAAATTTTCATTTTTGGGAGAACTACCTCTTTCAAATTTAATGTCACAGGACAGAAGTGAGTCCATGACTACATATTAGGTGTAAATATACAGCCAGGTCTCTACTACGGCCTAGGTCAAAAATATAATTGAATCCCTAACACTTTTTTATGCTGTATGATATAAATATGTAACATAGGCACCTTATAGACCATATGAAGGATCTGCACAAATGTCTGCAAACGCCTTGGTACTGTATGTCCCAGTTTATCTCTTCGAAAGAAATCCTGTCAATTAATTCAGCAGATTCTTTTTTAAATAAGTCCACCAGGTTTTTGAGACAGTCATCAGGGAGTTTGGACCAGTACGTCTCTGAGAATATAACAGAAAAATGACCAAATAATACAAATCTAAATATAATATGTAACAAATATAAATATAATAGACTTGAACATAATGCTGCAAGGACAACAGCACAAAGGCCTAAAACGTCCCCCATCTTTACCTAACACTGTGTGAGCGTCAGGATCCAGCTGAAGGATTTTGGAGGCCAGAGCTTCAGAGAGTTCGGTTCTTTTATTTTGTTTCTGGAGAAGTCTGAAGTTCTGAGAAGTTCTGGAGAAGTCTGATAAGTTCAGGGAGGACAAGATAAACTCTCAGAGCTTCCACACCAGTTGGATTTGGCTTCAGAGATGGTAGCAGTCTCTCCTGAACCACCTTCACTACAAAAAAGAAAAAGAAAAAGAAAGCTGAATCTTGCAGTTTGAAATGTAATTAACCTTTTTTTTTTAAATAAATGTTGGAATTATCATTACCTCTGATACCACGCTTTTATTTTCTGATAACTTTGCAAAGGATTTTTTAACCAGATCAAAGTCCAACCCACAATGATCCTCAGACGTTTGAAAATGGTCAACACAACTGCAAAAGACATTTATAATAAAATCTGTGTTGAAAAGCATTTAAGGCACAATAAGGAGAGAATTCCAAACTTATGAGCTACCTTGTTTTTTGTTCCATTCAGAGAGGCCTATATATATATATATATATATATATATAATCAGTCCAGAGTTTTATGATTCATTTTCAGGCATGTGCAAACAGGAGCACATAAGCCTTAAAGAAATCTGAAGAAAGCCAGTTCTGCATTTCCAAGAAACGATAGGCCTACTACCATAGCCTTTTCACTATAATTTAATTAACTTTTTAAAATACTATATTTATTCTTCATTATTCGTTCTTTATTATTCCATTTTTTATATTACATTCTATTTGCTATTATCTATCAATTGTTATTCATTTATATGTTATTGTACATTTATTACACAGCTCTCTAGAATGCTTGATTCTGATTGGTCAGTTGAGACATTTGCAGGTTCGTATTCAAAAAATAACCGCTCCAAAGTAATAGCATAGCCGGGACTACTTGTATGTTTAAAATCCCTCCGCGCCAACAAAGATTACCGTTTGGCGCCATCTTGTGACAAACACTGGACAACCACAATTAACAATGTAACAACTTGTAAATAAATAAAATACACCCGTTATTATATAATCATATGTAGATGTTATTAATTGTCTTACTAACGTTTGAATGTTAGTCACGTGGTACTATATCGTTTTGCGGAAGAAGGAATATGTTAATTTAAAACAAATATGCCAATAAAATGTTTCAAATTCATATTCATGTCCAGTTTTTTCCCCTTCTGTGGCATGTAGCCATATAATAAGTTGGGATAATGCAGAGGCAGATGGTAGTTATTGCAAATAAGCCCCGAGAGTGTGATCAGGACCCGACTCGAAACGGGATAGTGTCACGCTGACATTATCCCTTACTTATATTCTCTTTGTGCATGATTCATAATTAATCTTTAATCCAAATCATAAACAGTATATCATGTGTTGCCTTTTAAAAATAGCAGGTGTTTGTGGTTTATGGTTGGTGTTGCAGTTTGTTTCTAAGGCTCACCAAGCTGCATTTATATGATCAAAAATACGAACAGTCATGTTACAAAATATTATTACAATTTAACAACTCTTTTTTTCATTTAATTATATTTTAAATTTAATTAATTATTGATGTATTCCTCTGATGGAAAACCTGGATTTTCAGCAGCTTTTACTCTAGTCTTTGTCACATTTTAATATCCTAATTTGATGCAGAAAGAAAAATATTACAGCGAATGTGGAAAGCAGTTGTGCTGTTTAATATGTTTGTGGTAATATGGGGGGGAAATTTATGTGAAATAAATTTCACATTTATTTTCGTTACGTTTTTTATTTTTTAATTCAATTATAAGAATGTGCAACTATTTCCTCATAAGTAAATAAATAAATACTGAGCCTAAAAGGTTTGTAATAAGTGTTTTTCTTTTTAAAACCAGAGCTCTTCCTGGATTGGTATGGCATAGGAAAGACTGGTCCATCCTCCACCCTTTCATTCACCTGGATGATAATGAGCTGGAAAACCTCAAGCTGTGTACAGGTATGGAGAGCTTCTTCTCCACCAAAACTAGCACTTGCTGCTACCTGTATGATATCCATGTTCTTTCTCTGTAGGGTATGTTGCAGGGTTTGTTGATCCTGAAGTCAGGGACAGATCAGATCTGTTTGATGTGTATGTTAATCTTCCAGACAGTGAAATCACGGTGTCTCAAAACGCCAAAGGTGAGAGATTTACATATTGACTTGAATTGGAATGTGAATATTTACGCCACTGTAATTTGTTTTCAGAGGCGATGGCTATGGGAAAACTCCATAAAGAGGTAGGCAACTTCATTGTCCAGGCAGCAGAGGACACTGATCGAACAGATGCCCAGGTTATTAAGGTATGAGCAAGAACACAGTCAAAAATATCCGCAATGACAACATACAGCTTTAGCACAACCTAAATTTAACACATTTTAATTTACCAAGACTTAAAAATCCTGCATGTGGTTTTAATCCAGCCTCTTTTCAATTCCATCTCCAGGATATTTCTGTAAAAACCAAGGAGATCATCAGTAATCTCATGTCTCTTGCTGATGAGGCAGAGAACTCTAAATTGACTTTGGAGACTCTGAAGCAGCGACACTACCCTCCAGCCACTGAAAACTTCCTCTTCCACTTAGCTGCTGCTGAGCAACTCTTGAAGATCTGACCAATCAGTGCATCCCATCCAACTGGCACTGATCGAGAAAGGAACTTAACATTCATTGTCTATCGCACAATGAATTGGGTAGTGAACAAAGCAAAAGATATAAGTTATAAAAATGTAAAATATAAGAACAAAATATATTTCTTAGAAAGATATATAAAATATAGCTATAACATGATAGCTACACCTCATGAGTGGAATTATGTTGAATGTAACATTTGTATGCGATAGATAATTCATAATGACAACTTTTGGTAACACTTGGATTTATATGCCGTGTCTGCAAACATTCCTGAGGTATCCAATAATGTTCATAATCTTAATTTGGCATGCTCTTTGAACTTTTATAAAATTTCATAATTGCATGGGTTGAAGATTCCCTAGTTCATGTTTAACTAAAGGACTTTTATTATGAAGTGTCCCATTCAATTCTGATTGTAAAGAGATGGATCACTTAAAACTAGTTTTACTTAAATATTAAGTGCCAAAATCTCTTCCTGAAGTTGTGAAGTTAATTAACCTGTATGCCTATTCATGTAAGAAAAATCTTTTCATCATTATATGTCAAAACACATTCCCATGTTGGAAGGAAATTTTGCACATTCCCACATTTTGCATTTCCAGTGATTGCACGTGAATATTGCTTTTTGGCATTACTTTATGCATTTGCTAATTACCTTATTAATTTGACTACCCCTTGTTATCAAGGGCAATCCTTTGTGCCTCAACAGATCATAGAAGATAAAATGTGTGCAATATATCCTAAAAAAACCCCCACTGTCTTCATCCTTTACATAGTCATAAAATGCTGTTTCCTCAGATACTTTGTTAAATATATATGTGACCAGTAAATATAAAACAAATGTTATTGTGAGTGGCAACAGGAACAGTGTTTTTAGCATGACTTTATAAAACCCACTTTAAAACTTTTTTAGCCTGAAATGCAGCTATTAAATGAATCAGACTTCAAAACCATACAGTTGTACTACTTCCTTTCATTGTTTAGTATTACAGCATTGGTTAATAGCTCTAAAACCCTTTAGAGAAAATAGTGCATGCTTTTAAGACCTAAAGTAACCACCTTTTTGAAATGCTCTGGACTTTAATACAGTTTGTTTTCAGTGTCAATAAAAGTCATTGTCAAATAGTAAAGTTGGCAATGACAACATTACAGTCCTCTGTGGTAAAACAGTTTCCCGTTACTGTCAAGTGACTGAAACTCCTCTTCTAAACTCTCCTTCTTTATCTGCAAAAAAAAAACAAAGGTTGGATCTGAATCACTAGTGGTGATAGATAATGTGATTTTTAAAAATGCACATTCAAAATTAAAATGATAAAGTATGACAACCGGTATTGTTATGAATGTGTGTTACCTTGCCAAACTGTGGAAACAGACTGAAGGACACAGGAATCATCAACCCAAAAATAATGGCAGTACTGATGTGCCGAACAGGAGCGATTATCATTGGGTTCCTTTGGACAAACTTTGCCCTGAAACATTGACAGCAGATTTCACATTCTCACACTTTCTTTTAAGTAAAATGGAAAGCAAATTGTTTTGACGTGTACCTTTTAAGAAGAGCCAGCAGTAAAGTAGGAACAGCTGCAGTGGTGCCAAAGAGAGCCGCTCTTGAGAGGGCCGTTTCCTTTATGGCCTGTGACCAACACAAAGAATACATATTTAAACAGTTTAAAGATAAGGAGCTTTGGTGGCATAAGGTTTTATTGCAGTCTCACCTTCGAACCAGCTGCCTTCGAGACTCCAACAGCAGTTCCATGAGAATCAAACACTTGTATACCATTATCTGCCTCTTCACTTCTGACCACTATTACACTGAATGCACCTAGAAAGGCTAGAAAACCATGTTTGGTTTTAAAACCTACAGGGCAGACTATAGACTGGAATATGTATGAAATGGAATGCTTGGTATGAACAGACTTTACTGTAGGTGTATTGTGTGCATTTCTTTTCTTTTGTTCTTACCTGAGAGAGGGATAGGCAACAATGATCTAGAGAAGGTCTCGGCCATGGCACCGATGAGTCTAAAACGTTTGAGTATGATCTGAGGAAGAGCCTGAAAAGAGCATATTCAGGTCACACTTCATTTATTTTATTTTTGTTTTCATGTTTGGAGGTGGAAAATGACCCAGGCATGACCTTTGAATCTTGACAGGTTTCATGAGATTGTCACACCTGCTGAATATTATGTCAACAATACACCAAACATAAAATCATCAGATGAAAATGTTTATTGACAGAGAAGCCAATATTGTGATAAAAATTTCTCTTACCCCTGCAAATGTTGAGTAGGAAATTGTTCCAACAATAAGAATGGACTGCTTCATAGACGTTTTGGTATCCTAAGCAAAAAAAGTGTAATAACTGTGTTAAAATAGTCTGCCAAGTTACACAAATTTTAATGTAATTTAAATTTAATTAAAGAAAACTACTGTTTACCTTAGTCGCTGTTGCATTTCTGTTAGCATGGTTGAATCCTGCACAGTATGTCTGAAGCAAAAACTACAACAACAATTGTTAGTTGACCAGAAAAGACATGAATGAATACTTGAATTTAATGTTACTTACTTGCCAGAACAGAGCAGGTTTAATGCCTTTGTGGGGTAATAAACTTGCAACAACCTGTAGAAATAAAAACAGATGGGATCTTTCATTTGAGATTACATATAATCTTCAAATTTACTTTTTCAACTCTCAATGCACTGCTTTATATTGTAAGCATAATCTATGGACTATTTGAATTGTAGAACTCACCAAGGGAGCAGATATAGGTAGAAAGACTGAAAACAAAAAGATGTGTCAGCAGATTGCCAAAATAACATGTTCGGCTCATATCAATGCAAACTGCGTCACATAAATGGAGCAATACCTCAAATGCAGAAATGACTGAAAACTACTGTACCTTGAGAACGAAACACTGGTGAGATTAAACCTCCGGTATCAGGATGGACAGACGACTAAACAGAGTGTAGAAATATTAATGACATAAAAATGTTTAAAAATGATAATGTTTTAGTCTAGGGCAGAATCAGACACAAGTGAACATAGTGAATGAGGTAATGCAAAATAATATTTTGCTCCATGTCTTAAGAACCAGGGATATCTACACATTGCTTGTCATGCTCACTTGAAAAATGTAAATTCATAAAAACGTACGAGTGATAGTAACCAGGAATTAGCCACCTAGAGAGGGAAATAAAGGGACACTGTCAAGTTTTTACATTGTTACTAATGTAATCAAAGTTTAAAGAATAAACAGATAAATACTAAACATATTAAAGCGCCTACTTTTTCCTTTTTTTGTGTATGTCCTTCATTCTGAAGAAGTGCACGGGCCTGCTCAATTTCAGCCTAAAGGGGAAAAATATTGGGTCTTTTTTGTAATTTATTAAAAAACAATGTTATATGCAAAGAACATATATCACAGCGTTTTTTATCCTGTGTGGGGCACGAGATTCTGTTAATATGGGCTTTGCATTAGAAGGCTGTATGGTGATTCATGATCCATAAACTGATGCAGCAACTCACCTGTGATGACAACACAAAACTGGGGTCGAGGATTTTGTACCAGAGACGCAGTCTGCTCAGGAAAGACTAGAAAATTGTAAATTTATTATTTTCTTTTTGTCGCTGATATCATTTTCACAAAGACAAATGAATCAAAACGTTAATTGTACGCAAAAACACTCAAGTACCTGTCCATTGCTTTGCCAGTACTGTAAGTTGGGGTCCATTTTAGCTTTTCAACGAAGCTCTGCAATCATTACCAATTCATTATTTATTGCTTACAAAAAGATATACATGTGTAGGTCAAACCTATGAGACATGCTTAAGCTCAGTTGAGAGCCTGGCTGCGACGCTTCCGCGTGTCACGTGCTCACACGTTATCCAATCACATTCTAGCAGGATCAGAGCGAGAACATTTTTTACTTTTACTAGAGCGAACAGAAAAAGGCAATCTTCATACTTGACCAAAATTTACCTTTAAATTAGTAGTATATTTTTGAACCCTTTAAAAATAAAGGGTGCTGTATTTCGCACATTGCATTGCTGCTGTCCAGCAAAAAATACATAGAAATATAAAATATAGTCCTGCATCGTTTTTAATCTATTACAAGAATTAATACAGCACTTTGTATCAGATTTTTTTTTTTGTAGATTCACCTGTATATTTTTTTGCTTTAAAGTAAATATTTTTTTTACTCCTCGAATGAGCTCCATATCACTATTTCATTTAAACCATAAAACCCTTATGTATCAAATACATGCAAAGACATGTAAAAGTGTGCGCGCGCGCGTGTGCTGCGCAACTAATGCAAAACGAGTGCGCAGCTTTGATGCTCAAGGTATTTTTTGCGCATTTGCATTGAGCACATTGGCAAGATGGCAGCCACCATCGGGAGGCTTCTCGGGACTTCTGTAAGTCTCAGTTAACAGTAGCGATAGTATCACTTCTGTAAACGATTGTTACGAGGAATTAATGTTGATTTGGCTTTCGGGACAAATGCGACTTAGTTTGATTCTTTGCGTCATGGTTTAGTAACCAGATACGTTTCAAGGTGTTTAACCTTTAAACTGCTTATACAACGTCCACTGTCCAATAACTATCAGACTAATTTCCAGTGCATAAACAATTGTTAAACATATATTGTGCACATAATAATAATTATTATTATTAGATAAGTAAATGATTGTCAGTTTGATGCATTTTAATCTAACATTATTATTGTAATTAAACATTCAAATGCATTGTGCCTCTTATTCATTGAGACTTTTAAATATTTTACAATGTACACATGATGCACGGGCATGGCGCTGTCTGTCGAACAGTGATAACAAACTTGTGTAACGACTCTTTCATATATGACCCTCCCTTTCACAACAGGCAGGAAGAGCTGCATTTAATGGAGTGAAAGCCTTGGTCTCTCACAATGGAGCATCAGTGATCAGGGCTCCGAAACCCCTTGCTTGCATTGCTGCACAAAAAGCTTGCTTCTCAATAAGTAAGTCTTAAAAAGTAATTCGATTTTTGCCTTTAGGTTTAGGATTAAGTCTAAAATCTTTACTAATCAATAATGTGTGTTTGGGAATATCAGGTGCTGCTAGATGGGCCCCAGCGGTCACTCAGCCAGCCCCTCACTTTAAAGGCACTGCTGTTCTCAATGGAGATTTTAAAGAGATCAGCCTGGAAGATTACAAGGGCAAATACCTGGTCCTTTTCTTTTACCCACTAGATTTGTAAGCTTACTTCTTTTTTTCACATTTTCTTCCTAAGCATGTACATGTACAATTTTTTTGAATGACTGAAGAAATGATTGTAAATTGTTTACAGTAATACAAGTTACTTATTTTTAATGCTTTTTGATTTCGTCCTACTTTGCAGCACGTTTGTTTGCCCCACAGAGATCATTGCTTTCAGTGACAAGGCCAATGAGTTTCGTGATATAAACTGTGATGTAATCGGTGTGTCTGTCGACTCTCACTTTACCCACCTGGCCTGGACCAACACCCCGAGAAAGGTTTATATTTTACTTTGAGAATGCCATGTACACGTTACAGCTAAACACTGTTAAAAATGCACATTGCAAATGAACACGTTACACATTCAACACATTGTAAAAGGGATCAAGTAATTGGGAAACTAGCAACAGAAATGCCCAATTCAGAAAAAATCCTAAACTCTGGTTTATCTGTAGAGTGGAGGATTAGGGAAAATCCACATTCCCCTGTTGGCTGACCTCACAAAGCAAGTGTCCCGGGACTATGGGGTCCTGTTGGAGGGTCCTGGAATTGCTTTAAGGTAACATGAGTTTGCTGCACTTTTACAAATTAGTTCCTATGTTTCAGACTGCATAATTTGGTTTCACGGTTATCCATTACTAACTTGTTTCCCGTTCATAGGGGTCTTTTCATCATTGATCCTAATGGGGTGATCCGACACATGAGTGTAAATGACTTGCCGGTTGGACGCTCTGTTGAGGAAACCCTCCGTCTGGTCAAGGCCTTCCAGTTTGTGGAGACCCACGGGGAAGTCTGTCCTGCCAGCTGGACCCCAAAGTCACCCACAGTTAGTATTTACAGTTAACTTTTTATAAACTGTAAGGGGCCAGTCACCTTACACTTCCCATTCAACTGGCTCCCATTCATATGCATGCGAAAGTGGAAAACCAGAAAAATGCATGCAAATCATGTAAACTTTGCAATGCATTGTCTATAGAAGTTTTGCATCTTGCTTCAAGTTAATAGTAGTTGGCCAGCAGTGAACTTTATAAATCTGTCATGGCCATAGATGTGATATAGGTTTATTCATGTTTTGGCTTTGCATTTATGTAATTGCCTTTTCTGTTTGTTTTAGATTAAGCCAACTCCAGGCGGCTCAAAGGAGTACTTCGAGAAGGTCAACTGAAAACCTGACTAGTGGTACTTACTGAGAGATCACGCAGATCTTAGCACTTGAACGAAGCAAGCCCATATCCAAAATAAAATCATTATTTATAGACTTCATGTAAGGCAGTTATTAGAGCGGAATTTGTTTTATGTATTTGTTATGCTGTCAAAATAAAAGCTGCACTGTCATGGATTTGTCTCTTTGTCATAGCAGATGCGTTCTATTCAAAGTGCTTCTCTCTTCAACATGCAAAGAGGCTTTGACATGTTGACTAAGTAATTTTTTTTGGCGCTTTTCCACTGCATAGTACGGTACGGTACGGTTCAGTACAGCTCACGTCATGTTTTGGTAACGGTACGGCTCGCTTCGAGGTGGTACTAAAAAAAGGACCAGGTACTGTTCCCAGTGAAAAAACCCCAAAAAGTGAGCTGTACTGAACCGTACCGTACTATGCAGTGGAAAAGCGCCATAAACTGCAGTGTGGAAGCGCAAACCGACCTGTAACGAGCCGTGTCGTACCACGCAGTGGAAAAGCGCCATTTGAAAGCCTACAAGTAAATTCTCTGCTGAAAAGTATAATGGTATATTCTTAACCAAGACCATTTTCAAAGTTCTTTTGACAAACACACATATGTTAAAGACAGATGAAGCTGCCATCACACCATTTGTTTATTCTACTGAAAAGTGCAATCAATTACATACCGATTTGTGTGTAATTCTTGTAGTTCCCATCAAGCTGTCCGTGAGCAGAAATTTGAATCGACAACTTTTCCTTCATATATAAACCATGCCTACATAACCTCAAAAACAATGTTTATTTCTTTTTTTCTCCTTTTTACAGCAAGTTAATATTGTGTTTAAAATGTCTCTTTAGACTTCACATGGAACATGACATGAAGAACCAGAAATCAATTTTTTTAAACTGGGAGGAATGAGGTTTAGAAAAAGGCTTTGCCACTTCTCAAACATTTTTTTTAGTTACATACTGTATTTACACAATGGAACATAAGAAAAATAAGAACAGCTTGGTCTAAGTGCATCTCCACTTAGTAACCATGAAAACATCTAGTAAAGTGTACAATAATTTCACTTTGTACAGTATGTCTGCAAAGATTTAGCATGTGTGCCTAAATTGTGTAACATTCACAATTTTGGTTCAGATCATGGATATAAAAATAAGCACGAGAGAGACGGCTGTCCAAGACGATGAACAGCCTTTCAACTCTTTAAATAAACCAAAGAAAAAAAAGCTGATGACTAATTCCTCTATGAGCAGCACAAAGTCAATGAAGCACTTATTTTTGAGACCGTTCTACAAGATGCTAAGGAACAAGGGTAGTGGTGGGGGCCACCTAAAGTGTAATGATGCTTAATAAACAAACAAATAGAATCTGATCATATGATTTGGTGAAAAATTCATGCAATATCAGGCAAGATGTAACTGTGCCACCAAGCCTACCCCAACCTTCAAAAAAACTCTAATGAAAAACCTTAAACTGACTGTCCAAAAAAAAAAAAAGACACCCTTTAATAAATCTGTACAACCAAAATACATTTGGGATCTACATCTACAGTTACATTATTAAGGTTATATACATGGCCACCCCCCTCCATATATTATCTTTACGAGCAGACTTCATTCAAACCCAAACAACAACATAAGACTGAACTGGAAAAAAAGAAATATCACATCACACAACCCATTAAAAACAATCTTCCACCAAACCACCATTTCAGTTAATCAGTCTCACTAGAATCTGCTGCGGATAGCGAACTCTATCTGACGTGCCAAGCTCTGTCCTGCTCTGGTCTGTGGATCTGAGCTACAGGAAAACGGATGCCCTGAAAAGGTGGAGCTAAAACCTGGCTGCTTCACATCGTGTTGCTTTTATCTATTTATTCGTGAATGAAAGAAAATGGTATTTTGGAATTTCAAACCAGATTATGCTTTTGGTGTTGTTCATAAGCATGTAAAACAATACTACAACAATGGCATTGTACGACTCTGTAATACAAAACAGACAAGCAAGAGGATGGACGTAAACCCCACTCTCTAATATTCTCATATAAAAGAACAAAGGCTCTCCATACACTTTGGCCTCTTCACTGAAGAGAGCTAGACTATTCCATCAATAAAGATCTGTTCAATGGTTTTTAGGTGGGATAGAGTTATAAGAAATAGGAGCAACGCTGTGGTGTACTTTCTTTCCCCTTTTATCTGCCTCCGGAGGGAAAAACGAAAAGCAGATGAAACCAAAAAAAAAATAAAAAAAAATAAAATAAAAAGTCCTGTTTATTTCAGCTCTCATTTTACCCTTGTATATGCTTCATGCCGCAACTTTTAATTCATTGAGAATGGAAAACTAGATTTTGTACAAGATACCACAATCTCTTCTTGCAAAATAAATGGAGACTTTGTGCCCGCTTCGATCGGGAGGAAGTGTCGACTGATCAGCAGCGTCGCTGCAGAGTTTCTAGTCGATTTTCACATTTGTGTAGATCTTCCTCACAAAGGCACTTGTTCCCATGTAACCCACAGCTCCTAAAAACAAGGAGATTAAGATAAAAGGTTAGTTAAAATGTTTCAATCCCATTCCCATATAGCAACGTTTATTACTTCAAAGGAGAATCGCAGTGCTAGAGAAGTGATTTTGTTTTTTGTACTCACCACACATGATTCCCAGAGCAGTACTGAACACCGCCATGTAGCCAAAATAGAACGATGTCTGAAATAAGCCATACATCCTGTAGAAAAAAAGTATACAGGTTATTTATTGGTATCAGATCACAATTTCTACTTTTCAATGTACTGTTACAATATGTTTGCATTTCACACAAGTAACTAGAAATGTGCAAAAAGTAGGGGTGGGCATAGATTAAGTTTTTTAATCTAGATTAATTTTGAAAGTAATCTAGATTAAAATGGCTCTATCTTTATTGAATTCTGCCAAAGGCATTCAGAATGTGTGTGCTACCTAAAAAATAACTAATTGTTTCAGACATTTGGTTCATTTGGTGATTTTAATCTCGTCCGAATCTGCCATGTCTGTGTTTTTCTCTCACAACCAGATGTACAAAACATACCCTCTCACCTCTGTAATAAACACAGAGGTGTCAGTCCCGTCCGAAATAGTACATGAAAATCTCAGACGACAGGTGATAAGAATCGAAGCTCACACGTACAGTAGTTTAGAAAACTAGTCCCGTCTGAATAGAGCTACAGTGCAATTCGGCTAGGTATACATCCACGCTAAACTATCAATGTGAAAGTCATCATAGCTTGCGTAGTATAGACCCAGCTCCCATCCCATTTTTTTAAAAAGATTAACCGCGATATTTTTTTGTAAATCGCAAGATAAGAGCTGCGATAACACCGATAACAGCCCACCACTAATTAATATCGGAAGTTTAATTTAATATATAGGATTCTTTAATGAGAATGATAAACAGCAAAGTTTATCTATATAAGCGGGGTATTAATCAGTATCAGTGCAGAGATAGTTTACTCATAAGGAGTGAAAGCAGCAGTGTACTCCATACTCCATGTAAACCAAACCTTTTTACTGACAGAGACATCTGTCTGTTTTGATATGTACATGTCTGTGCAGGCTATATGAGCTCTTTGGCATGTGTTATTCCCAGGCTGCCAGATCGGACACACTCTCAGCTCATTACACGCTCTTTAATTCAGTAATTAGCTGTGTTCATGGTCAGTTAATCAACAAGGAGAGGAAACCAAAGAATCTCTTTACATTCTATAGGCTTTCCTGCTAGTAAATGCATTAACGTGCATACACACAGATGTGCCAAGGAAACATACAGTATATATACACACTGTTAACACGCCCTTAAGCACAAATGTTTTGCAGCATGTGAACCTTCTATAAGAATCAGCAATATACAGATCACAGGAAACAGGGAGAAACAGAGAGAGAAACGACTGTCACATCTAACATCCCACAGCCTCCCTATAGCACTACTAATGACAGCATCAGAGATTAACCGCACACATTACATGCTCCCAAGCACAGCACATCAGCATCACAGAGATACCCCAACACAACAACATTCTGCAGTTCTGTCTAGTGAAAGTGAATAAAGATGCCTTTATGGCTGCAAACAAGAAAAATATACCCTGTCTTAGACATTCAGTGCTACTGATGTCAAAAGATCATCACTTTTCATCATTCACAATCATTAATGCTGAAAAGCACTCACTTTTCACCCCCCCAAAAAAAATATTTTTTCACACATTTGATTATTTGAAATAGTAATCATTTGTACCATTATAAATGTCCTTAAAACGTAATGTTATAGAGAGTTTTAAAAGCAATCACATACTGTACTTTTTTAGTCAAGACAAACTGCCACAGCATTACTATGTAAACTTGGAAGCAAACAGGGAGCAGAGAAAGTATGGCCAGGTTGCAAACAGCTCTCTTGAGTGTAGTACTGATTAAGCTGCTGTTTAACTAAGATCACTGAAACATACACACATAATTTCACCTCAGAAAACAGACAAAAAAAAACATGCTAACAGGATTAAGCTAATCTCTGACCTCCTGCAATTCTCTGTGACATGGTGGTTTTAGAGCAGAAGTTAATGGACACTGGACATGACATGAATGGACATGATTTGATAAAGAAAACATTGTCCTAGAATGTCAGGAAGACTTAGTTCATTATAACTGCACTTTCTTTCTCATTGTTTGCCATATGTGGGTTAATCAGTAGTAATATGACGGGAACAATCTGACATTTAACTATATCATACACCTTGACATCAGTGCAGTCTTATAAATTGCTGTGGAAGCGATCACTGTTCGAGTGCAAAGTAAATTGAAATACCATTCTATTCCCATCAAAGTCGTGTTAAGTCGCTGGGGTATATTTGTAGCAATAGCCAAAAATACATTGTATGGGTCAAAATGATTGATTTTCCTTTTTTGCCAAAAATCCTAAGGATAGTAAGTAAAGATCATGTTTCATGAAAGTTTTTACTCAATTTCTTACCGAAAATATATTAAAACTTAATTTTTGATTAGTAATATGCATTGCTAAGATCTTCATTTGGACAACTTTAAAGGTGATTTTCTCAGCATTTAGATTTTTCTGTACCCTCAGATTCCAGATTTTCCAGTTGTATCTCGGTCAAATATTGCCACATCCATCCAAATACATACAGTACATCAATTGGATGCCTATTTATTCAGCTTTCAGATCATGTATAAATCTTCATTTTGGACAATTAACACTTACGACTGTTTTTTTTATTCCTCAAAGAAAGTTGATTCAATTCTTTATAACCCTACAAGTCAAAAGATTTGACACACCATCTTATTTAATGTTTTTTCTTTATTTTTATGACTATTTACATTGAGATTAGATAGATTTGTATATTTTTATTTAAATCTCTAAATGAGCTTCATGATGTAGTCCCCTGAAATGGTTTTTGCTTAACAGGTTTGCCTCGTCATGGTTCATTTGTGGAATTTCTTGGCTTCTTAACAAGGTTGGGACCATCAGTTGTGTTGTGTTGTGTTGCAGAAGTCTGGTTAGTACACAACTGTCAGCCCTGTTTGACAACTGATTCATATAATGGCAAGAACTGAGAATTGGCTAAATAAAGAGAAACCTTTTTGCAAATACTTCAAATGTGTCCAAACTTTTGACTGGCTGTGTGTCTGTAAATTTATATATATATATATGTGTGTGTGTGTGTGTGTGTGTGTGTGTGTTACGATAGAGAGTGCGTGAGGCGTGCAAGTTTATATGCAAACGGTTTAATAATCAAAACTCAGGGTCAGGACAGTACAGATCAAGAGCCGGCAGACAATGTTAGCGGAGACAGAGGCAGAGGCAGAGTCGAAAAACAAGGCAGGGGTCAAAATACCGTGAAACAGGGTCCTTGGGGAGAGACAGAGGGGATATCCAAAACTGGCAGAAACCGACATCTCCCAAGGTAGTTTAGCCGCTAGTTGACTTGATGGAGTCTCTGTGCCATACACCAGTTCTGGAGGTTCAGGCCATGGGGCCTCAAAGGTCTCGTGGAGCTCGGGTTAGTTCAGTGAAACTGGATCACGAACCGGATCTGGCGGATCCGGCCACTCTGCTTCCGGATCACAGACTGGGTCTGTAAGACTAGAACTAAGAACACAAATTAACTAGACAGAGTAACGTAAACAATGAACCGTGAACAACACGCAAACACAGGAGGGTTTTATACAGGTGAAAGTAAGTCAGAGGGGTGGAGCAAACAAACAAACACCTAGACAACCAACGAGTGGGCGGAGACATCAGAGTTCATTGCTAAGAGTCCATGAATGATAGACGTAAACATACTCAAAGTTAATAGAGAGCTGGAGTGCCTTGCTGGCACATCTAGCTGATCATCACAATATGGGTCAAAGACATGAAGGTGACTGCATCAAAAGAAATTCACTGGAGGGATTTTTATGTCCATAGAAAGCACAATAAATGTAAGTGACTTTTAGATATGTTATTTAGATATGTTTTTTATATAATAAAATGTCGAAATTTGTTTGAAATAATGTTACATTGTCAGCAGCACAATAGTTATGTAAAAATTCAAACAACATACTCATTTTGACTGTACATGTTAAAATATTCAAAAGACTAAGGAAGTATATTACATTTTATTGTGTTTAAAATGAGTAAAACATTCTTACAGACACATTGTCACGGAGGCAGACGAGAGATGAATGGTCGA
>JAUCMT010000024.1:5569334-5587182 GCA_032357475.1 Enteromius thamalakanensis | reverse complement strand
GCCTAATCCCTCCATCATTCACGCTGGACAGTAGAAATCTGTTTGTGCTACTGAAATGAGCAACACTGAGAAACAGCCAATCAGAGCAGACCTCCTCATTACTATTCATGAACCTTCATTCTAGCGTCAAATTCTAGGGTTGTAAATGGACCTGTTTCTTGGCATTATTTCCCCTTAACTAAGCTACATCCCTTATGTACATATCAGAGAGCAAATTGAAATATTCTCTCAATGCATTCTATGGAACCTTTAAGTCAAATCAATCAATCTAGCATTTTTTTATTTGTTGGTTTGTATATGACTGAAATTGTATATTAATATTACAAATTATATGCATTACTATTTAACAAAATTCTAGTACCATGACATTGTACTGCTATTGGGACTGACAACACACAGTGTTGACTGTGTGTTCTAGATCAATACTCAACTGTTAGCGAGACAAATCAATGTAAACTATCACACAAGCATCAGTCACTGAGCTTGACTCACCTTTTCCTGCAACTGATACTTCTGCAGCTCATCCAGTATGAAGTCCACCTGCCTGGCGGAGGTCAGGGAGGCGATGTTGCCATCCAGGTTCTTACAGTAGTGTTGGGCATTATCATAACTCTCCATGCTTGCGTTGAGCCTCAGACATGCATCTCCAACTTGACTCCAACCCTCTCCACACAAATGTGCTGTAAAAAGGCAGAGAAATCCAGGATTCACTGTCCATACTAGGTCTCACTCCTACAAGACCTCTGAACAATGCTAATAAATCATTCTGATCAGGATATAATTAAAATATTATATAATATATAATATAATTATAATATAATTGAGCTTTATTCATTTCAGCAAAAAAGTACCATGGTTTCAACAGGATATTGAGCTTCAACATTGATAATAATAAGAAATGTTACTTGAACAAAAAAGCCTTCTAAAGGCTCTTGTGACACTGTGGGCTGGAGTAATGGCTGATGACAACTCAGCTTTGCCATTATAAGAGTGCAAAGAATTGTTATATACAGTTATTTTAAATTGTAATAATATTTGACAAAATTACTTTGTGTTCTAATAAATGCAGCCTTCTTTCAAAAACATTAAAAAAACTTATCAACCACAAATATTTTAACTGTAAATGTCCAGGACCATGCTACACTCTATGAATTTATTTAAATTAAGCATTGAATAATCATGACAACTGTTAACCACAAACACCCAGCACTCAAATTCCAGAAAAGCAAAACAAAAAGAAAAGCACATGGTTAAAGCCAATTACGAAACCACACAGCCACTGTATTTTTTTAAAATGTGGTTGATTATACTCTAAGATAAAGGCTGTTATGTGATAAAGAAAGAAATAACAGAGCGAAGAAAAAGAACAATAAACCCTGGGTTTTTTGACAGGCTGCTCAGCCATGAATGGATAAATAGCTGAGCAAACTTGAATAATTACTGCACTTGGAACTGGCCTTCTGGTCCAGGTCAAAACTCATATGTGATGTACTATGCAGCTGCAAAGGTCACCCTTTTTCCATGCTTGGATATACACATGTCTTAACTACAGAGTGTTATGTCCTTTGCAGATAAAGTTGTTCATTTATTTGTGTTTGTTTAATTCCAAATTGAGCTATCAGTCAGAAATATGACAGCTGAGAAGTGACTCTGTCTGGCTTATGTCCTTGAAAAGATCATAACATCAGACACATAGAGACTGCAGGAGAAGGAGCAGCTTCAACTCTGAATGGACACAAATTTCAGTTATTTACTCACTAATTAAAACACTAACTTTTTGTTAAGTCATTAACTGTTTACTTCTAAACAAATTACAATATGCAGCCCATAAATTGAGCTCACACTGAAATCTAACAGGATTCAAATTTTAATTTGAACCTAAAAACAAACCAAAAGCTTTTTGATTTTGAAACATTTTATATAAAGTAATACTGGGATGTGCATAAAATGCATATAATAACAAATGTCGGTCAAGAAAATGTCCAAAAATAATTAACTAGTGACTGTTTTTGAGCAAGTCAGTTCTTTGTGTGTGTGTGCATCTTTACAGGCAGCCTGAAAAAAAAAAAAACAGAAAATAGGTACAAAGTGTAGGTAGAAAAACATTTCTTCCCAAGGGAGACACAAGAATGTTAATAATACATCAAACAACTGCATCACTTCCTGCTCTCAAACTAGATCAGATCAAAACAAAATCAGGTAGAGACCCCCTCAGTGTGTGAAAACCTATTTTCTTTTGTTTTTGCATCTGATGCGCACAAACTCACATAAAATTTAAATTGCTCAAAACAATTTCAGACATTCTTCTAACTTTCCCAAAACTGTACCCTTCAAAAAACTGGGTCAACAAACCCATTGTCAACAAATCTGAATTTAAAAAAACATCTCAGGTAAAAAGCACTTGTGACCGGCTGGGGTTCTGATTATCTAAAACATGTGGACCATTCCCTGTGCTGTTTTCAAAGCGTAGGTCCATCAAAGAGACAGCTGTGACACTTTTCACACTTCCACAACAGTTAAGACATCCGTAAGATCTCTTATGCTCACCAAGGATACATTAGAAATACAGCTAATCTGCCATATTTTAAAACATTACAATTTAGAGCTGTTCTTTGTTTTAATAAATTATTTTAAATATGTTGATTTAGTGCCCAAAAATCATTTTCATAATTTTATTGGTTGTGCTGCTTAAGGTGTTTGTTGAAACACTGATACTTTTTTCCAGGATCCTTTGATAAATAGAAAATACAAAATAACAAAATCGACTGAAATAGTATAAATGTATTTACTATCATTTTAATGAAAAAAATGAATTTATTATTTTTGTAAATCTTGCTGACCTTACTAAATAATAACCCTGTTACACAGAAGAAATGTCTACTTTAATTGCTGTTTATATAGACATGCAATTTCTCTGTCAGTCCTTCTATTCATCCAACCATCCATCCTTCAACTCACCAGGCAAAGCATGACACTCCTGCTGCTGTGGTTCCCACTGACAGTTGATGTTCAGTGAGCAGCTCCTGCAGTTCACCAGTTTGCTGCAAACCTGCTCACTTCGAATACTGCATTTGGTAAAGTTCTTCACAGACTGAAAAAGAGGATGGAAATAAATATTTTAAAGCGACTTGCCAAGAAAATGTACTATTAAACATTGTGTTGCCTTTAAGAAAGAAATCCAAGGAAATCTAGAGCATTTATATGAGAAAAAAACCCAAGAGAAATCAAGAGGTTACCGATGCTAATTCTCTAAGCCTTTGTTACTGCATACCTGGCCATTTTTGCGCACACCGGGTCTCCAAATAGAGAGCTGGTGCTCAGAAAGCATTGCAGGAGGAGGGTTGAGATACAGGGGACCTCGAGGGTGGCGGGCAAGCTCAACTGTAAGCTGAATGCAGACAAAACATGGCACAGCATATTTTAATTGCTGTAAATGCTTTTAAATCTTTTTAATTGCATAGTCTCTGTTTGGACATACCACGGTGCAGTTGCTCAAAGAAGAGATGCATTTCTTGTCTTCGCACCATTGGCAGTCATTGGTGTTGGCCGTACAGGAAGCACAGTCTAAAAACTGCTGACACTGCTTATCAGCTGAATCTATGGTCAAAAAAGAAAAGTTATCATAGACAAGAGGAAAATATCTACTTATTAGCATAAAACAAAAATTGGAGGTTGGCGGTAACGAGGTTCAGACTGAGAGGTCAGAGCTCTCAAGGTGAAGCACTTCACAACTGTGGTGAAAAATGAGTGTGTGCAATGACACATGGGTAAGGGCTAAAGTTGAACAGTGGAGGTGGACGTGCACAGGGCACAGCAAAATTAAAACTGCAGAATCGAGGGGAAGAGCCAAGGACAGAGTAGAAACTTTTGTACTGACTGTGGATTTGTTTATTTCAGACCATGAATAACCAACACAACCAAGTACGGTTGTTCCTGTTCTTTTTTTTTTTGAGGATGTTTTCTGTTTGTTGGTTTGTTTTCATCATTATTTCTGGGAAAGAGAGGTCACACAGGAACTGGCTTTTGTCTGGAACAGTTTCAAAGAATAAACAATGAGAAAATGCAGGACAAAAAATGAACACGAAGGATGGGAGAAAAGAAATAGGAGTAACAAAGATTCTTCACATCGTTTAACTGTTTACTTGACTCAACTGCTAATGATTCAACATTTATAAACAGGAAATATAAAGATGGATTCTTCAAAACATTAAAAAGTCGCAGTCGCTTTTGATTTGTAGTGTGTGAGAGCATTTTTATGACTTATGAGGAAGCAAATTTGTTTAGTGACAGGTATTACAAGGAGATGGTAAATCGTATCTTCATATTAAAAATGCGTATTAATCATACAGCATGAGGATTGTTTAGATTTTTGAGAAATAATAAGTAAAAAGTTTCATGTTTCATAATTCACAAAAACGTGTGTGTGTACAAAACATAATAATATAAAGACCATTGTCCATAGTAATCTACAGAAAGCAACCACCCAACCAGTGCCTATGTACAGTGATAAACTGTACGATTACAGGTCTCTAAGATACACACAATACAGAACAATCCAATCATGAATGTGTGTGTCATTCCATTACTTAATTTAAAGTCCAATCCACCTCTGATAGCACTCCAAACTCCACGCGCTAATTGCAATAATCCTCTCAGGTCCAGTTTTGCCAACAGACAAAAACATCTGTATCCACAATCGCTGGAGTTCGGTTTCATCGCCATCATAATTACATTGCTATGAGATTATTATGCGCTGACTGACCTTTTGTTCAGTCAATTATCAACAGGCATTTCCACAGTCAGGCAGAATTTACCCAGTGGAAAACAGGCTGTACGCCATCAAGGTAAAGCAGAACATGTGAGTGGCTCTGCATATAAGCCTCCCAATGTATCAAGTGTAAACAGGATTAAATGTGGCTTAACAATAATCTCCTGACAGAGGATTTATGGGAAGAAAAAATACTCTCCAGGTGTGCATTTGACATACAGAGCTAACGGTCTAGCACAGTTGAATGAGAAATATAGTAAACTTCCCCCCTTTAGGATGGTGATGTGGGATAGTAAACCAGGTGTATAGATGTTGAAAGGATGCGTAAACATTTGTTATGGTCACATTTTTTATTTTGAAAATGAAAAAACATAATTTGAAATAGAAATACTTTGGAACATTAAAATGTCTATTGTCACTTTTGATCAATTTATTGTGTCCTTTGCAAGTAAAAATTGACTATTAATTTCTTTCCAAACAATTAATTAAGTATCTTCCAGTGCCTTATTTATTTCCGGCCCATTGGAATACTCAATGCTGATTGGACAATCACACCATTCTGTGTTCAAATGTCGTTTACATATAATGTATATTGACTGCACTGCTTAACTTTAGTCCTGCTATTCTAGGCAACTGGTTTCTTACAATGCTGTGGTACTCTGATCAATAGGCCTATTTCATATGCATTTATTCATTTATTTTGGTTAAATGGCCTTGTAGTAGGCGGCATAATTTAGTCAACCACAAAATAAACCCCTCAGGGTAAAACAAGACCCAATTTCAAAGACTCCTTAAAATTAGAAATAAATTTAGTGTGAATGTATGATGAAACATATCTTTAAAACAGGTCACAATACCTCTATAATTGACCATAAAAGTGATTCTGTGTAGCCCGTGTTTTAGGCTTTTATAATGAAAGGTTCTTACTGGTGCGTGCAGGGCAGAAGGAGGCAGGCAAAGTGTCATTTGCATGGCTGGAGTCCCAGGGTACACAGCGTTCTTCTATCCACACACAGCGAACACCAGGACCAGCGCTCAGACAAAGATCCACCTCAAAGAAGGCCTCACAGTTGGCAGGTTTATACACTAGTACATCGTTCAGGATCATACCAGAGAAACCACCAAAAACGTACATTGAGCTGAGGGGAGAAAACACAGACCTTTTGAGTTAGGATTTTAAAGTCTTTGTCTCTTGCCAAACCATCTTTCCAAAGGAAATGAGAGGATTAGGCCACACATTCAAGTGAGTTTTTTTTTCCAATGCAAGATGAGTTGTTAACTCAACAAACTTCAGTGGGGAAAAAACAGGGTACAGGAAAAGATGTACCGATAGTATCTTCAAATGGAAAGAGACCAAAACAAGAACTTACCCGTTACTGACGACTGCTGTGTGTCCAAAACGATTGACATCACGATGAAGACTAGGATTTGGAAGAACTGTCCACTCATCACAAGCTGCAAAATACACACAAACATATATAAAAATATATAATAATAATAATAATAACATTTATATATATATATTTAATCTAATTTAATTTACTTATTTATTTGTACTATTATTGTACAATTTTATTTTATTTATTTATTTATTTTTTAAGTGCTGCTTAACATGCCTTTGAATTGCTCCTCAGGGACAAATAAAGTGTTCTGAAACATATCTCATTATATCTGTGCAACACTTCATGTCTCTTGTTTGCTGTCTGTCACTGTTTAGTTTTGGTTTCATTTTCACTCTTCCTGTTTTTCCTATTTTTGGTCATGTTCCTGTTCTTGTTTAATTAATTAGTTATTAATTACTATACATAGATTTTTTTTTAAAAATCTAGATTAGTTTTGAAATTATTGAAATATTTTGATATATAAAATAAATAAATTAATAGAAATAAAGAGCCAGATCATGTAAACTGTTAAGATTGACTAATGTAAAATCAGTATCAGGTAAGATTACTCGCGTTCATTTCTGCACTCGGTTACGTTTTAATTATCAAAATTAAATGTGTTTACTACAGATAAAAATCATGACAGTTAAACTAAAGTAACCACACATTAACATGGTTTTTCTGTACTAGCCATGTAGCATCACCATGGTATTTGTGATTATACTGATTGTAATCGATCTGAAAGACTATAGCAATGCACGCATACAGAGCACGTGATCTCTGTGACGCCCAGATGTACAAAACACCTCTGTAATAAACACTGAGGTGTCAGTCCCGTCCGAAATAGTACATGAAAATCACAGACGACAGGTGATAAGAATCGAAGCTCACACGTACAGTAGTTTAGAAAACTAGTCCGGTCTGAATAGAGCTACAGTGCAATTCGGCTAGGTATACATCCACGCTACACTACCAAGGTGAAAGTCATCATAGCTTGTGTAGTATAGACCCAGCTCCCATCCCAACTTTGTGAATAGATTACCACCGATATTGTTTTTATCGTGTGATAAAAGTCTCGTGTTAACGCAGCATGTTAACGCCGATAAAGGCCAACAACTAGCAAAAAGTGATACTTATATTGAAGTATGTTCCTCACACAGATTAAAATGTAGTTTCTACTATTTCTATGGTACATTTTAGAGCTTTATAGAAAACCACAGCTTAGAAATCCTGCAAAATATCTTTGTTATGGTCCATAAAAAAAGCATACATATTGAGTGACTGAGGCAGAGTAAATCAGTCATTTAAATTTAGAGCATTTATATAAAGACATTTGAGAAAAAGTTACAAAAACTCACTTTGTTTTAAAGAAGTAATAGTAGAAGGAGTACATGTAAACGTAAACTGCTGTTGATGCTGCAGAGAGAAAGCTTGTCCACTGCCTGAAAAACAATAAAAAAAGTTTCATGATGTCATCTGGTTATGAATGACTCTGGTTATGAATTGACCACCCTACAAGGCATTTAAACGCTTCTGTGGTCTGATCTCAAGGGAGGATGGATGTGGAAACAAATTAAACCTCATGAGCAAAACAGCATTATAAATACAATATGGCAAGTAAATGCTCCTTACCATCTGTAGTCTTCTGCGTTGAGAAGGAAGTAGGTACAGACGATGGTAACGCAGACTGTAACAATACACAGGATCACCAGCACCAGCATCATAAATCCATACACATAGTAAATCTTGTAGGCCCAGAATGATGTGAAGATGAAGTACCTAAAAGAAGAGGAGTTTTTTTTCTAATAGATATTCATAGTAATTATGGGTATAAACATAAATCTAAAACCAATTTACAGACTTACATCTCAATGAATATTGACCCGAATGGAAGGATGCCGCCTAGACATACAATAACCGCCGGCTCCATAAACCTGCCAAACAGAGAAACATTTAATTGATCTAATGTCTATTGATAATTACATTTTACACAGAAAACATTATAACAAGACAACTGAGCATGTCTGAGGCAGTTTGCGATGTGTGAATCATGGATGAGGTTACCATTTCTTCTCTGGGATGGGTCTGGGTACAGCATTGACTCTACAAGGAAAGTTGGGCTGGCCGGAAAGGTTCCTGCCCAAAATTGTCCCGACCAGGTTCAGAGGTAGAATTACAAAGAAACAGATGCAGCACACCGCAACCTTATCAAACAAATTAGAAAAATGAGATTTTAACAGATGTACCAAGCAATTAATGCCATGTGTAAAATCAAGTGGATCAGAAACTAAATAATGACACCAGTGTGTTTACAACCAAATTATGTGGTCCAAAATAATAGATTCAAGTTACTGTCTTTTATTAGCAGTTGATCTCAGTTTTAAATTATAAATCAGCCTTAGATTGACTTCTACATCAATGTAATTGTAGGAATGTTGGACTGTACACTGCATACATTGTATAAGGCAGATGAGGAACTCACCATGGTGCCGAATGGGATGGCTCTGGAGGCATGGTAGTAGATAGCGATGAAGTTGATGAAGAATGCTGTGCCACACACCATGGCAGGAATCAGAAAAGCTCCTATGAACATCTGCTTTATCCATCTCCTCCCTGTACAAAACATTTGAAATATTTCAAAGATCTTTCCTTCGATAGGCTATATTAATATACTATAAAATGTAACTATATAACTATACTATATAAAATACATTTTTTGTAATGTGTATTTGGCATTTTAATACTTTTATTATTTAGATAGGATAGTAGTTTGACGAAGTAAAGTGGGAGAGAAGGAGGTGGGTTTGTGAAAGGTCAAACTTGGGATGGACGAAGCACAACAGTGCTACATGCTGGTGCTCTGCCCATGAAGCCATCAGTATTGACTTCCTGGTGTCCTTCTGAATGATTTGTCCACTGCTTCATTACTTCATTCATTTAGTTTATTTACTTACTTAATAATAATAATGAATTTATTTAATTATTTATATACTGCTTTACTGTTTATTGCCACACACCCAAAGCACTTTACAATTGTGTGGGAGGGGGTCTCTTCTCAAACCACCACCAGTGTGCAGCATCTGGATGATGCGACGCCAGCCACAGGACAACGCTGCCAGTGCGCTCACCACACACCTGCTACAGGTGGAGAGGAGAGAGAGATACGGCCAATTAAAGGATGGGGATAATTGGGAGGCCATGATAGACAAGGGCCAGTGGGAATTTGGTTAAGACACCGGGGTTAGACCCCTACTCTTTTACGATAAGTGTCACAGGATTTTTAATAACCACAGAGAGTCAGAGCCTCGTGTTTTAGCATCTCATCCGAAAGACGGTACTCTATTTGATAGTATAGTGTCCCCGTCACTATACTGGGGAATTAGGACTCACACAGACCACAAGGTAAGCCTCTGCTGGTCTCTCTAACACCTCTACCAACAGCAACATAGTTTTCCCAGGAGGACTCCCATTCAGGTACTGACCAAGCTCAACCCTGCTTAGCCTCAGTGGGTAACAAGGCTTAGGCTGCAGGGTGATATAGCTGTGGCCATATGGTAATTATCATTAATTTAGATTTTTGCCTGCTGGATACCTGATGTTATTTCTGTGTTTGGCTTTCAATTGTGACCACTGGATTTGAAAAATAAACGTGATAGTTTGATAAAAGGGCTTATGCACACAGAAAAGAAAAGCCCTGCATGAACATGCAATGTATTTAAGCGAGTGAAATTTTCTGATAGATCTCGTATCCATGAAATGTTTGTGTGTGTGAGGTTAAGTATGTTCCTTTTCTACGTGCGTCTCAAAAATAAACCTCACATAAATTCACAAGTAAGCTATGCATCCTAGTATGTTTAAAAAAATGGGTCTTATCCATAAGGAAATAGCACATTTAACAAACATTTCTCATGGTTTAAGCAATCAATTGTATAAAGTGCTATGTAAATAAAAGTGGCATGACTTTAGAGTCAAATTGCAGAGCCAAGTAAACATATCTATGATAGCTATGATAATATAGTTTTCTCAATCCTGTAATATTTATTGTGTTTTTTTTGTTTTTTTTAATCAAGAGGAAAGTGAGCAGCAAATATTTATATATTCGTATCAATGCCCCTTGTCAGCAATGTGGACCCATCAGTATACTGCAAGTTATTTGAAAAGAACTGTGGTGCGAGTATATCTGGGCCTAAAATGCTTACATTTGTAACTTTCTGTACAGCTAACAATGTTACAATTATATTTGGAGCTTTACTTATTGGAACTGTTATATTTTGGTTTGCATACCTCCTTGTTTTGCATATAGACTTCCACCAAAGTACCCGTTGACTGGAGACGTGGCAGCATAAACAAATATGGCTGTACTTAGCATGGACCCTCTCCTACAGAGGCAAACATAAAATTCCTTTAATAAACACTTGGGGAAATGTATTCACTAGGTGTTATGTGGGGTTAAACATCCAAATGTGTATTGTGATGAGGTATAATCATTTTTGTAAAAGCTCTGTACAAGATAATTAAACAACACATAGGTACAGGCAGTTAGTTTATGATTGCCCTGTAAATCATAGGTGAAACTCACTCTGTATACAAGTCTTCAATCATGGCCAAAACAATGACGATCAGGGAAACAGAGAAAATCTGACAGCCTGAGCCAATAAGGGAGGAGAAGATCAGCGGATGGCTGGAGGGCCTGAAAACATCACCATGAACCTGCTTCCATCCATATTCATCACCAAGATCCCGATCCTGATATCAAGATAAAGAAAAAACATAATGTGGCTTCAAAAAAATAAATAAATAAATAAGAAGCAAGATGAGATCCCTGAGAGAAATGTAGCATTAAATTATGGAGATGTTATCAGAGCTAAAACACATCAGTCATTGTGAGGTTGTGAATAAACTAATCCATCACAGACATGCATAAATTAAAAGGTAATAGGGTTTGTAAGGCTCATTTAATAAAGCATTTTATAAACGATTACCATGTCATCCATTTCCTCTTCTTTGCTGTATCTGGCATAGTCCTTCCTTAATGTTCTCATCAGGATCATTGAAACAAGACCAACCAGGAAAATCACCATCATGAAAGAGTTAAATATTGAGAACCAGTGAATCTGTTAGGTGCAAAACCACACATACAAAAAAATTAATATACATTTTTAATCCACTGGGGAAATGTTACCAAACAATGTGGCACTTACTCTGTGTTGAAAAAAGGATGGATCAAGGTACTTGTCAAACCTATCCTCAAACTTCACATCAGATTTCTTCCACTTCACCTGCGAGGATCAACAAAAGATTGGAATATTATGAGAGATATCTAAGCAAACAAAGACTTCTCTCACACAATAAGCATTAGGCATTTTCTGGGCTAACCAGCTGTTAAAAGTATAAGGAAAAAGGCACACCTCACAATACAAAGTTTTAAGTGACAATTTAACTAATATTAGCAAATATTATTCTGAGGCTCAGGAAAGTTTTACTCACTGAGTATGACATGGGAATTCTTGTGTTTGGTACAAGCTTGACCTTCCCCTCGCTAGTCAGGTTAACATCCACAATTCTATTTCCATTGTGTCCGATCTCCAGCTTTTTGTAAGTCCAGAGATAATAGTCCTCTCCATTCTCATCAGCTTCACCAACAATTCCTTAAAATAATCCCACAAAATATTTTCAATAATGTCAATAGTATATTAGCCGGTTTAAGTAAACAACAAATTAATTAATAATAAAATGAAATTAAAACTGACATTGTTTACTCAATATATTTCTCTGCTGTTATTGGTAATAATTCAGTTGGATATGTTATTATTTCATCAAATGTAATAACATTGTCTGTCTCTGAAATGACTGGAATAACCACCAGCATTTTACAATCAAGAGATAAGTAGGCCTATGCTGCATATTATTTTCTCTAGAATATTGCATTTCATCTGAAAAGCTTCACATTACAGACACTTCACGTGTCATTTCACATTGTGGTTTAAGAGACATCTTCAAGTTTTTATGACAAACTTAATATTATGAATTTCAGATATGCAATATTTCATATCTATTTTAATATCTGCTTCAAAAATCATTTAATAAACTGTTAAAAGATGCATCTCAAGAACATACAGCTAACTCACGTGGCAGTTAAAGTCCAGTTTAATTTCTTCCCATAATTAAATTTTCTTAAATTCATAAGCAACTATTGCAACATTTAATAATTCTACTGCTCTTTCAGTACAATGATCACACCAAGGAAGTTACATTTCATTAGTACTGTAGAGTAGTAGTTTATTAAATTGTTCCCTAGAGGGAAACAATACATTTAAAATATTTTAATAAACTGATTTCCCTTTTAAGCATTGAAAGGTGTGATTTTCTGTGTATTTGGTAACCGTTTAGCAATGTTACATGAGGTACAAGATCATTTGCATAAACTGAGAAGATGGTCACTTGGTCAGTGGATGGGAAGCTTCCAGAAAAAAAAAATTGTTTTTAATGGATCTCAAAGAACTTTCTGAAGCATTTCTGTTCCAGTGTCTCTGACTGCTAGGAAGATTCACTTGCCTTGTGACCAAAGGCTCAAGTGACAACAGCATCCAATGACAACTGAGCGGCAAAGATGACTAAATAGACTCACACCCTAAGGACTGTAATCCATTGCATCTCGTTGAGTGCAAGGTTGGAGCAGTGTAAGCTGGGATGCGGTGCAGAGACTAATAAAGTTGTTAACTTCCAGAACAGTGGCCTAGATCCGGGAACTGGACTCTGGATTTTTTCTATGCTTTCACTCAGCCTGATGCTCATCATAAAACACAAAGTCCAGCATTTTGATGACCTTCTCGTCAGCCTCAAATGTTTCATAATGGACAAATCAATACTCCCTTAGATGCAGTCTTGTCGAAAAACCACCACAAACAGAATGTCCCTGGAGGCCCAAGTACATATACAGGCCCAGGTACAAACTGATTTAGAGATGCTGCCAATTTCTCTTCTTTGAGAAGATGAATCCCAAAAACACTTCAAATATTAGTGTCCAATAGATTCTCATCATCAGGGAGGTGTAAACAAAGTTAACCGCAGCTTTGAAAGCATTTGGTAACATTGCCGCTGCACATCCGATACAGAAACAATCTCACATGCATCACGGCTTCAATCACATTTTGGTGAAGGTCACTGATAACCAAAAACCCTCCTCTAGCCTTTGTAATGACTAAAATGATCACCATAAGACTGTTCATTATTTTTGTTGTTTGTACTAACTGATTTGTCTAAGTTATATCTTTTTCACCCTTCACAACTGCTGTCTCAATTTCAAACTTTCTCAAATGAACATTTGGTTTTGTTTTTTTCTGTAATTAATAAACATTTAAATAAATGAATGAAAAAAATTATGCAATACAGAAACCTAAAAAAAAAAAAAAAGACAAAAGCACAAAACTGCTTGAATTAAAATGTATTTAGGAGCTGGCACAGTATTCACTGCTCACACAGAAGTCCAATATTTGCAAAGTACCTTTTATCAGTAAACATGGCATATTTGTCTGTCCAACTTTAACCGAAGTGAAATCTGCATCGGGAACCTTTTTGCCCTTAAGTAAAACTCCTGAACATGTGGGATCTTATAGAAATGAATAGGCCTAATGTTTAAGTTGTCAAGCAACTGTTAAGGTAACTCAATAACTCCACATACAAAACAGGGCAAATCTTTTAACAAACCAGTGCCAGGGTTTTGTAAACTTAGAAAAGGACAAACTTCTTAGCATTCTGGTTACTCACCCCAGATAGGAAGGTCATCTATGTACATTTGGTACCAGTAGTGATTCTTGATGGCATAGACAAACGCATCTCTTTTAGGTTTGTCAAGTTCAATGTCACAGTATGTTGTCTGCAGCACCTCGTCTGTAAAAGACAAATCCACATTACATTTTTACAATCACCAAAAGAGCAATAATACTTACTAATCAACAAAAATGTGAATGAACTACAAATTTAATTTACACAGTACGCCAGTATAATAGTTGTGCCTTTGATAAGCTCCATTTGAATAGGTTAACAAATTATAGGCCTACATACAAGGTACCACCATACCTTTGTACTTGATGTCCAGACCGCTGAACTCCAATTCAACCCCCTGCAGCGCCTCTCCTAATGTCTCATGATAGTGACTAATAGTTTTCTTGGTGCCCACACAGAATGGTAGGGAGAAGTACTTATAGGTCTCCTGTCGGTTGTGATAAGGGCCCACTGTATTCATCCATAGAACCACCTCCTCTTTATCTGTGTACTGTAAAAGAAAAAGAGCAGTCATCAGATAACGGTTTCAAATATCAGCAGCTCCGTCTTTGTGATGTTAATTCAACTCCAGGACGTCACTATTTGAAAGACTAAGTTTTAAAATAAACAAAAACTAGCCTGCATTTTGTTTTTTAGCAATTCTTCAAATAGAGAAAAGTAACATCATCATTCCTGAATCTGCACACAGACAGAGAATGCTGTCCAGGGATCATGCACACCACTAAAAATTACATCATTGATTCAAGATGAAGTCAGCTGGCAGAAAAGAGAGATTGTGATACTGCCAATCCCTCAAGCAAAAACAAAACAAAATTATTTAAACTACAAAAAAATAAATAAAATGCTTCACTTATTCCAATATTACACTTCACTTAAGTCTTTAGATAAAACTGATGCATCCTCCAAGTGGACAGGCAAGCGAATTTTATACAATGTTGCTGTTTTTTTTTTGTTTGTTTTTTAAGATAAAGTTAAATTATTAGTTAAATTAAAGATAAATTATTTTTAATGTATAATATTAAAAAAAGAAAACAAAACATCAATCAACAAAGAAATTAATTATAATTTAAAAAAGAAATCACAACAACTGTATAAACTAGTCAAATTACAATCATCAACTCAAACATTTGGTTTTAAATGAACAGAAATTTCTATGCACTCGTAAGAACTATGTAGAAAATGAATCAGTCTGAGTCAGATTCTGAATCTAAAATTTCAACTGAAGTCACAGATGAGAAAATTACATAATTACCCAAATACATTTGTGAAAGAACGCAAAAGAATTGAAATATATTTTCCCCCCCTATATGATAGCGCAACAAATGTGATAAAACACCGGCTTTGTCTAGTGACCAACACAATGTACTACATCAACAAAAAATAGTGTGCCTGTGTTAAATTATCATTACTGAGAAGGAAAGATCATATACATATTCAACAGCTGCTGCCAACCCAGTTTTTAGAAATAAGTCTAAAGTACACAGACCATATGACGGAGTAGTTTGGAGGCAATGTCATATTTCATGTTTGTCATATTTCAGTGGTTACTGGTATAATATTGTATGTTTAACAAGGTTTCTTATTTATAACGAAAGACATTAGACATAACAGGTCACCTACTAGATAATAGCCTAAATGTAACTGATCTAGGGATGTAGACATTTTTGATACAGAATAAAGATTTAATTTTTGAGGGTAAATTATTCCTTTAATTTTTTGAATTACGAGTCTAAAGAACCACAGTACAAACAGGGTGTGAACCTGAAAATCAGGTAGTGTTACACCATCCTTTTTGAATCTAGAGTGCAATACAGCAGCGGTGGTGACACTGGATGCACTGGTCGACATAAAATGAACATGAGAATAAGAGGAAGAGAAGACAATTGCATTTTTGTATTCATGAAATCTTTAACACCACCCCCATGCTCATGGGTATTCTCATTGGAACTGGTTTGAACCAAAAGGATTTTGGAAAAGGAAAATTAAAAAAAGAAAAGAAATAAAAATGATCAGATGAATTGTTCACATTAATAATAAATAAATATGCACAATAATCTAAATATGCATTAGGTTCATTTAAATGTTGAGTTTAAAAATGAGTTTGCTCAAATCCAAAGCAAACACTGTTATCGTCAGGGTTTCTGCACACTACATTTATAATATTTTTTATCATTTTTACAGAGTGCAAAAACCTGTTTATTTATACAAAAACGTGTTTATTTGTTAGCTGCCTTATAAAAATTCTGATTTAAAAATACTTAAACAAATAAACGTAACTGTACTGCAACTCTTAATTTTTTTTTAGGTTTTATAATATTGTTATAAATGTTACCCAAGGCTCTTTCGTTTTGTAATTACAGACCACAGAAATTACACGTACATCATTTATACAACTGTACAGCAAGTAACCATTTTTATTAGCTCAGACAGGTTGGCATATTGACATGATTAAATTTCATAGACATAGGAACTGTAAAACATACAATCACCGAAATGTCATCGAGATAAAACTATCATCCCGTCACACTTTATTTCAAAGGCAACATTCTAGCAGCTTATTACTATAATTGTATTTTTTACAGTGTGTCAGTCACTAAAAAGCTTGGACGAACCGGATATGTGTGTCCAGACGGACATATTTTAGCTAACGACGTTAGCCGACCCTTCAGAGTAACCTCACACATAAACAAAAGAAACACACAGTACACAAAACACATTCAGAGGTTATACCTCGAATAACATTATACTTCATACATCATAGGAGAAGAAGAAACCTGTGATTGCAAGCACTGCCCTGCTGTTTGCACAACATAGTGTAATGGGATAGCTGTTGCTAAGCTAGCCACGTAGCTTCTGATGTGCTTAGCATTTCTAACACAGAAACGGGAAATGAATCAGTCACCGAGTCCACCGTTTTGAATTAATTTCTGTCCTCTGCTGTCAAACACTTTTGTCAGAGCAACCAGCCTAATATCTAACGTCTCTCGAGACTGCACACACCGAGCACAGAGGGCTTGTCGGCCCGCGGTTTATCTTACCTTGTGTTCGTGTTCATCTGCTCGAACTGGCAGCAATGAACTAAAAACAGTCGTCAGGACAACCACTTTAATCGTCCACCTGCAGAGCCCCATGATTTTCTAGGGAAATTTCTGCGACTGATTTGCGATGGTATCTTTTTTTGGGGGGCTATCCCACCTTCCTTCTTCCTGGTTCTATGACAGTGGTTGTCTTGAGATGCACACATACGAGTTTGTCGTAAAACTGTTCAGCGAGCGTTCAGCGCGGTTTCCGCTGATTGGTGGGGAGAGGTCACGTGGGCAACGTGGACATATCGTTAGAGAAAGCGATGAGTGACCGTTGAGGAAGGAAACCTTCTGCTTCGCCACCCATGGCCACGTCATCTGAGCGCAAACAGAAGCAGTGGAAAGGCCGGCTTTTTAGCAGGATGTAAAACCACACAAGAGTGTTCATTGAGAGATCATCCAAATTATGAATCAGATGGTTACGCCTAATCAGCAAACTTGTCAATGTTAGTTTTAAACTAAAAAAAGTGTTAAATAACTAAACGTCAATAAATTAAAAACCATTGTCATTCAAACTGATAAATAAAACTTTTAAAACAGTTAACATACAAGAACTGCGAAAACCTCAGTAAGCTGTCATATTATTATTCGGATTTCAGGCAAGGCAGGTTGTGTGTGTGAGTGTGGTTTGTCCTTTAGACTAAGATTTGAGAACTTGGAAAAACGACTAAGCATACAGCAGTGATATCCAAAGTTTTATTAATTTGTATTTTTTGCCTATATTTTAATTTTACATTAAAACAATTTATCAACACATTTGCATGTTCATGGTTCACTGGTCTTGGAAGTCAAAAATTCATAATTGAAATATGTTTTATTTCGAGTATCTA
>JAUCMT010000024.1:5555207-5569234 GCA_032357475.1 Enteromius thamalakanensis | reverse complement strand
TAGATTTGGCATTTAAAATGAAATGCAATTAACTCTCAAAGCTGTTGCACTTCCTTCTTGAACCCCCAGGGGTTTGTCAACTCCTGTTTTGTTTTGGGAGAGCTAGTGTAGCATTTTGGCCAATACCTTATTACAAAAACATTTGTCTTGCAAATTAATTGGGAACTCAGCTTGAGTAAGAACATCGTGGCCTCTGAAGGTTTTTCCAGGTTAAAAGAGCTTTTAAAGGGTTAGTTCACCCAAAAATATTTAGGCAAAAAATTAGGCTACTCACCCACTGAACCCGTAACACTTTTGTTCATCTTGGGAAATCAGAATAAGATATTTTTGCTGAATTCTGAGAGCCATCTGAACTTCCCATGGACAACAATGATTCTTACATCAAGGCTTAGAAACGTAGCAAGGAGATCATTCAAATAATCTATGTGACATCCGTGGTTCAACCGAAATTTGACAAAGGTACAAGAATATTTTTTGTGCACAAAAAAAACCAATAATGACTTCACTCAACAATTTGTTTTAGAGAATATCATATATGTAAACAATGTTCTGTGTACATATGTTGTTTACATAAATGATACTCTTTAAAATTGTGCTTAAAGTGATGCAGAGACAACTTTGTTGAATAAATGATGACGCAATGTGCTTCTTACAGATATACACATCCAGCTCTACATGTTCCAATTGACAGAACCCACCTGGACAATGCTGGCCACTTATTAAGTGGCTTTCAACATTATTCTCCCTCATTCTCTATCTGTCTACGCAAGCCAAAGTCCAATTTTGTTAAGTAAATACACATATCCAGTACAATGTGAGCACTCTTATTATACAGCTTAGGACTATTTTCAGGCCAAATGTGTTCGTAAAACAACTTTGTCTTATGCTAAATTATAAATGACCATAATAAGTGGCCCACACAATAAAAACATAGACCCCCAAGATACAACTGACTTTATTATGCATTGCAAAAAAAGGTTTTACTGTAGTCTTAAAATAAATAAATGTTATGAAATATAAACAAGACAATAATTCCACCCTAATGTGGGCAGTTCTGTAAAATTTACTTCAGACATTACAATGTTTATATCCAAGAAGTGCATACTGTTTAAAACAACTAACTATACAGTTATAGCATCAGTGCTATCAGCATTCTGTGTTTGTGTATCATGTCATCAGTGATTGCACAAACCCCCTGTAATGATAAAAATAGCCAATTATTTTTCTGTCATTCAGTGACAAATTTCAAACATTAGAAACAAGTTGTTTTCTCAAAAGCCTTTCACATTTCCAAAGCATTTAAAAAAAAATAATTAATATTCAGATGAATAAATTTTTTTTATAAGTGGGCATCACCTTATGATATTTGGCAAACTAGGGTCTTTATACAGCCCATTATGAAGATATCCAAGTGATGCATCAAATGGGACCAGCTTGACAAGGTCTGAGTTTTGGGCCTTCTTTGCAATTCTGTAGATCTGAGCCAAAAACGGAAAAGAAATTTAAAGTAAACAAAACATTTAAATATTTTCTGAATGATTTGATTGCACAAATAGTAATTTTGTAATCACAAACCTCTTGAGCTGAGGCAAAGGGCACTAAATGGTCATCTTCAGAATGGAGAATCAAAAGGGGAGTTTCAATTTTTTGCAAACTCAAAGAATCAAAAGGGGGAGAAAGAGGGGGGTGAAAGTCAGAAATCACACTAGCATACTGTTATAATCATATTTCTATCATATTATATTATATTACAATGTCACATACTTCTCATCAGTTGGAAGGTTTAAATCTTTGTTTTTCAGTGGATTGAACAAGTAGTACTGAATGTATGGGAAATTCCAATAAAACTGGAGAAAAGGAAAAAAGAGAGATACAATTTAGATTAACTCATACACTTATGTTTTCATAAATCTTGAACATTACTTACCCAAGTAAAAGGATGTTCGGTAAGTTTATTAGTTTCCATCCTCGCATTTAGGAATGCACCTTCAAGTATTATTCCATCAAACTGTTTTCCTGTCAAGGAATGTGCAGTTTTTTGATTAAGACAAAATACAAACGCAAAAAAAATGATTGTTTTAAAATCAGTCAAACTCTTACTTTGTTCAAGTAATTTCACTGCAGTGGTAGTTGCAACACTATATAAAAAGAATCATACTGCAGTTTGTGGGATTATATTTTTTGCTAAATCTGTTTAATCAATATATTCAGTAATCAATCAACATATTCAGCAATTATATTTGTATTAATCAATATACTTAGCAATTGTGTTGTAGTAATTCAATCTTGTATTTGTATTAATTTTGTTCATTCACAATATTCAGTTTTAAGGATTAATTTAGTTAAAATCAACAACTGTAGTGGTTTTTGTATATGTGTGTGTGTGTGCGTGTGTGTTTGTGTGTGTGTGTGTGTGTGTGTGTGTGTGTGTGTGCTCTCTCTGTGTCTCTCTTTTCTCTCTGGAGACTTTTGGTTTCTGCAGAAATTGCAACAGAGAAGGCCCAAGGACGAACTGCCTGTACCAGGGCCTAACTGTCAAAGTATCAAGGAAAGCACCTGCACTGACGGAAGAATACTCGGGAGGAGGATCCTTTCAGAGACGAGAATATAATGATGTGTTTTGCTGTGTATGATGTTCTGAACTGTTGTGAGCTGTCTGCGTTCTGGACTGCCCAGACGCTTTGTTCGTGTCAGTTCTTAACCCTGAGCTCAGTCTTCAATTATTCTGATTCATATTAAAATAAGTAATTTTTGTTGTAAGGTCTCATCATTGGCAAAATCAAAGAACCCAGGAGGGGAATCAATCCCAACAAGTTTTATAGTGCATAGAAAATATATTGTGTTTTTTACTTTCCATTAAATTATAGTTTTATTGTTTGTTATAAATCTGAAGAAAACTTAGCAAATGCAAGTCATAAAAAAAGGTGATTTTACACACCCACTACCAAGCGAGTGACCCCACACACACACCAGGCTGTTTCCACTGCGTGCCTTAACCCAGTGGTACAAATACAGAGCATCAGTAGTGAGACCGGCCTCTGTAGGTTCACCAGTGGAGTCCCCAAAACCTGACAGGATGTAATGTATATGAGTAAACAATAGAGAAATCATATATTGACACATCTCTTTAACCTGGCTTGGACATAACATACTAATATGCTTCTATTATTCAAATCAGTTAAAGTATTGTTAGGCTGCATTAATTAGAACCGGGAACACTACTATTAACACAAAATGCACTCGTTGCATTGTAGAATGAACAGCATATATGCTTATATTAGTCATTTTCTTTCTTATTCTGTTTCTCAGTCTGTATTCAGATCAGATGGTGAATCAGCACCAAGAGATGATGTCCACAGCTACACCTAGATGAGCTCTAGAGATCATGGGAATCACACACACACACACACACACACACACACACACAATAAGTCCTTTACACTAAATAAAGGTGATTGACTGATTGATATTGAAATTCAAGCCTGAAATGAGATCCAATGGTTGTTGGCTACAGTGAAGTTACCCACCTCTGTAGTCCAACACTAAAACGTGATATCCAACAGCACTCAAGACCTGTATGGCCAAAACACTTCAGTCATTACCAGAATTCAAGTTCTTAGTCTTTCTTTCTTTCTTCATAATAAAGTGAGTTTGCTCACATTTGCAACTCCAATACGATGGGGTGCAGATCTGTTTATTAAAGGTACAAAAAGTAGTATTCATCAAGACAAAAACAAAGCACATACTTTCAATATAATGCATAATTGATTGATTATTTAGTATATGGAATTTCCAACATATGCAAATGTTATTTAGGGTAAACAAATTCATGTGGTATTGTAGGTTTCTTGCCTGTTACCCCCATTGCCATGGAGGTAGATGAAAATGGGCGATCCGTCCCCCAGAGCTTTCTCATACCAGTCCAGATCCTTCCCCTGAGCCTCCTTCCATCGATGTTCAGGTACAGTGTGCCTAGAAACATTTATAATAAGAGGAGGGGGAAAAATAAGATATATTGAAATCATGAATATTTGTCTTGTTTCAGCATTTTTTGTCTGTAAATGCAGGTATGTCTTAAAACGAACCATATGCCCACTCTCACCCCCTCTTTGGGTGTGAGGTACATGTTTATAGTGTGATTAAGCCCTATATCTGAAGGTCGGCTCAGATCAATAGAGTCTGGGGAAATGCACAAATGAAATTAGGAAAAATTATTAAATTATAGATGACAGTACATCAACTTTTGGAACAAAAAATGTTGTATACCATAGAAGAGATGCAGAAGGAATGGTATTGAGAGGATGTAGAGAGAAAGAAGTGTCATTTTAGTCCAAGTCCACTGCCACTTCAAAGAAGTCAATGCAAACATGCACGTTTAAATCCTTAGGTTTCAGATTGGATCGTTGCAGTTTTCCTGCAGGCTGAAATTTTCTTTCCAATTTAATGATTCTTTTTGGAGAGCAGGGAAATCTTCCTTTCTATTTACTTTACACATAACATTGGTAATAATTGACAAACAAACCAATGCCACTTACGGAAGTGGATGGGTGTAAAGTGCAGTGGGCATGGACTGGGCTTATGTTCCCTTTCTTTCCTTTTTTTTCACTCAAGAATTTGCTATACATCATTGCGGTGTGATACTTGAGTACATACTGCTCCTGACATGCTTTTTTTCTATGATCAGTTATAAAGTATACCTTTTTTTTAAATTTTTTTTTTAAGAAAGTGTGTATTTCCTGGAGAATCACCCATTTTACAGATCTGTGGCATTGACAGCACATTTTGTTTTAATTTTTTTTAACTAAATCTCTCAGAAAAAAAAAGATGACAATGGCATTATGTTGCAGGAAAAGGTTTAGTTTAAGGCTCTCGTAACCAGATTAACCAAATCCAGAAGTGTGCAGAAGGAGAACATTTTCTTTCATATTTTCGTTCTTTCTTCCACAAGCCTCTTTACACCTATTCACACCCACTGAACTTCAGTATTCACCAAGGTTTGGAATAATAATTGTCAGATAGTAGCTAGCATTAATATATTCACAAATACCTGAACATTGACTTAAAGGTTTTCTTAATCAATTTACAGACTTACTGTCATTATATAAGAACCTTATTCCATTTATAAATCATCTAAATAAAAATATCCACCTCCACCTTAAAAGAGTTCTTCTTTTACTATTCCACACATCCTTATTTTTCATTGTCATTTAGTTTTTTTCCACACTAAGATACTTTGAACAGCAAAATGTGTGTCAAATAAAACATTTCTAAGCAATGTTATACAGTAACACATACTCAGGTAAAAATCTATATTTTTTATAGTATAAAACATTTTCACTGATGTCTAGAAAGAAATTAATTTTACAAATATTAACAACAATTGGTGGAAATTTAGGAAATAACATCATTTTTATTCTAGAAGTGCATACTGTTTAAAACACCAATTGTATAAAACAGCTATTTAGCTGGCTATTAGTTGGTGTGTAAATCCTCCTCCTCCTGTGTGTGCCTCTCATGTCATCAATGACTGGACAAACTCCCTGTAATGAAGACATTATTTAATTATTCAGGTACTTTTCAAATTTAGCACAAATAGCTTATTTCTCAAAAGTTTTTTTCCTCTAAAGCCATTTTAATATCTCTTTTTTTAATTAAAACGAGTAACATTCAGATGCACAAAACATTTTTAGAGAGTTAAATCACCTTATGATATCTGGCAAACGAGGGTCTTTATATAACCCATTGTGAAGATATCCAAGCGACCCATCAAATGGGACCAGTTTGACCCGCTTATCCGAGTTCTGAGCCTTTTTTGCAATTCTGTAGATCTGAGTCAAACAAACTGTAATTTAAAGTTTGAATGTATTTTCAAATTATTTTTTATGAGCTGAATCAAGTCTCATATACACAAACCTCTTTAGCTGAGGCAAGGGGCACTAAATGGTCATCTTCAGAATGGAGAATCATGAGGGGAGTTCTAATTTTCTCCAAACTATAAACCAAAACCAATTTTAATATATTTGAATGTTTAACATACTATAACACTGACATGATATATAGTGAAATAATATCACATACTTCTCATCAGTAGGAAAGACTAAAATGTTGTTTTTAAGTGAATTGAAAAGGAAGAACTGGATGTATGGGAACTTCCAATAAAACTGCAGAAAAAAGGAAAAGAGATACAAGTAAGGCTTTTAAGTACCAAACTAGGATTAACGACCCATTTTTTTGTGTTTGCATAGTTTGCCCTGTAAAGTATAAATTAACTTTACATTTTACAGGATTAAATGAAATGGTAAGAAAGGTATTTTCAAATTGTCTGAAAGGTACCAAGTAAATAACAGCTGATAAAATATCTAAAACTTGTCAAGACCAGTATGTCACAATCCTAAATGTTACTTACCCAAGTAAAAGGGTGTTCAAAAGATAGCTTGCTATTGCTTGCTAACTGTCCGGTTACGAATGCACCCTCAAGTATTATTCCATCAAATTGTTCTCCTGTCAAGAAATACATGTATACACAAGAACAGAATACATAATAAAGAAAAGCACAAGAAATTTATTTTAAAGCATTAAAATATGTGAAGTTACTATGCCCTACAATGACAACTCTCAAATTCAAACACGTAAAGTGAGACAACAATGAAGAGCCACTGAGACAAACAACAGCATGCTTGTTTTTAAATCAGCCGAATTACCTTGCTCCAGTAGTTTCACTGCAGTGTTAGTTGTAACGCTATAGAAAAAACAAAAATGCTTTAAAAACTGAGGAAAATACATTATATGTGTTTTTATTTTATTTTTATTTCTAACATTTGTAGCAGAAGTCTTAAAAAAGGTGATTTTACACACCCACTACCAAGCGAGTGACCCCACACACACACCAGGCTGTTTCCACTGCGTGCCTTAACCCAGTGGTACAAATACAGAGCATCAGTAGTGAGACCGGCCTCTGTAGGTTCACCAGTGGAGTCCCCAAAACCTGACAGGATGTAATGTATATGAGTAAACAATAGAGAAATCATATATTGACACATCTCTTTAACCTGGCTTGGACATAACATACTAATATGCTTCTATTATTCAAATCAGTTAAAGTATTGTTAGGCTGCATTAATTAGAACCGGGAACACTACTATTAACACAAAATGCACTCGTTGCATTGTAGAATGAACAGCATATATGCTTATATTAGTCATTTTCTTTCTTATTCTGTTTCTCAGTCTGTATTCAGATCAGATGGTGAATCAGCACCAAGAGATGATGTCCACAGCTACACCTAGATGAGCTCTAGAGATCATGGGAATCACACACACACACACACACACACACACACACACAATAAGTCCTTTACACTAAATAAAGGTGATTGACTGATTGATATTGAAATTCAAGCCTGAAATGAGATCCAATGGTTGTTGGCTACAGTGAAGTTACCCACCTCTGTAGTCCAACACTAAAACGTGATATCCAACAGCACTCAAGACCTGTATGGCCAAAACACTTCAGTCATTACCAGAATTCAAGTTCTTAGTCTTTCTTTCTTTCTTCATAATAAAGTGAGTTTGCTCACATTTGCAACTCCAATACGATGGGGTGCAGATCTGTTTATTAAAGGTACAAAAAGTAGTATTCATCAAGACAAAAACAAAGCACATACTTTCAATATAATGCATAATTGATTGATTATTTAGTATATGGAATTTCCAACATATGCAAATGTTATTTAGGGTAAACAAATTCATGTGGTATTGTAGGTTTCTTGCCTGTTACCCCCATTGCCATGGAGGTAGATGAAAATGGGCGATCCGTCCCCCAGAGCTTTCTCATACCAGTCCAGATCCTTCCCCTGAGCCTCCTTCCATCGATGTTCAGGTACAGTGTGCCTAGAAACATTAATAAAAGATTATATTGAAACATTACTCATTGCCATTGTCTTGTTTTATGTTTTTTGTTTTTAAGTGTGTGACGTGTAATGTAGATGTCTTAAAACTAACCATACGCCCACTTTCACCCCATCCTCGGGTGTGAGGTACATGTTTATAGTGTGATTGAGCCCTATATCAGAAGGCCGGCTTAGGTCAATAGAGTCTGGAAAAATACACAAATTAAATTAAGAAAAAATCTATATTATAGATGACAACACATCAATATTTGAAACAAAAAAATTGTTATATACCAAAGAAGACATGCAGAAGAAATGGTACTGAGATGATGCAGAGAGAAAGAAGTGCTATTTTAGTCCAAGTCCATTGCCACAGGGATCTTAAGAAAGAACAACATTTTTAAAAACTGCAAATTTCAAGTAAACTTCATAGTGTCACGTTTTAAAAGTTCTTCTCTTTTACAACCAACTACATCTGAGCCCTCACATTTCCTGATTTTATTTGGTTTATTAAAAAAAAGTAAATACAACAACTTGCCTTGAATGCACCTTTAAATCCTTAGTTTTCTGATCAGACTGTTTCAGTCTTCCTGCAGACTGACTTTTTCTTTCAGATTTAATTATTTTTCGCTTCATTTTAAAGAGCACGGGACACTTTACTCTTGTTTACTCTTCACAACTTTGGCAATAAATGAAAAACAAACCGTGCAAATCACGGAAGTGGACAAAGAGCAAAGGACATGGACTAAGCATGGACTGCCCATGTTTTTCTGCACATTGAGGAAACATTTGAGAAAACGCGTCAAGCTGAACTTGTATTATGTATTTTAATAAGAGTTTGAGACGTAGAACCTTAGCTACATCACTTCCTGCCTCTGACGTCGCTGAGGAAACAAGCTATCACTATCATTCAGTCGTGAAATGGGTTATGGTTTGATACCTCACAGAGAAACACTGTAAGTTTTAAGAGGTTTGTAAATAAGCAATTTCTGTACGTGAACATCTTTAGTTTAATCGCTGGTCATTTCAAGTAACAACCCAGGCAAATCACACGTACGTGGTCGCGCGCTAAATTCGAAATGACTTTCTGATTCTACAGAGAGAAGATTGATGACATGTAACAATCACCACAACATGGATAGCAAAACACGCCTTTCAGTTGACATAAATACTTGGAATATATTTAACGTGACATCTAACAGATTAGTTGTGAGAAGATGATTTTGTTTACTCAAGTCTGTTGTATAAACGTTAGAGTTGAAAAGATATTTTTCCCTTTCAAATTTTTAAAATTGTTCTTTTTCCAGCAAGGTAACCTTATTTGTTAATGCCATTTAATATATATTTTTAAATGCCATTTAATTTGTTTTTCCCTTCGAAGATGCTTCGAAGAACAAGAACAGCAAAGGTTTATACAGAACCAGCGACGGATGATGAATCTGATAACATGTGAGTTTTGCTTTGTTTGCTCAAGCCAACACCGTTTTTTTCCAGTTTTCTGTTTCCAAGGGTAAGATTCAACATTTAGTACAGTAAACCAGATTCATGCCAGCCCTGCTGAAAAAAACAGCATATGCTGGTAAGGTAGGTTTTGTAGCTGGGATGCTGGTTTAAGCTGGTCACGTGCTGGCGAAGAACCAGCATAAACCAGCAAAGGACCAGTTTAAACCTGCATTCCAATTTCCAAAACCTAACTAACCAGCATATGCTGTGTTTTGGACAAGGAATAAGTTATCAAGTGTTGAAAACATACTTGTGAATTATAACCGATGTGTCAAGTTTTTTTTCCCCCAATTTATATTAGGAGGCCTTAACTACTGTACTTACATTTTAATGCATTATTTGATAACTCTAGTTACACCTGCAATTCATTTCTGTGGTAATATATATATATAATTACACTGTTGACACATCCCTTACGCCTTAACCCACTCTTAAACTTACCCATACCATCAAACCTGTCCAGGACATGTATGACAACAATAAGTACATTGTGCTGATGAAGTACATAGTAGTCACCTAATATAAAATGTGACCAAAGTCGACAATAGTAGCTTTTATTTCTTAGTCTTAGTGAAATAAAACTGGTTTCTTATTACAGGACAGGCCAGCAAAAAGATGAGGGTGACAGTGAGGGGTTAGAAGAATGGTTACCAAATTCTAATGAGGGCAAAACTAAAGCAAGGCATCCGAGGGGGACAAATGAAACCGGCGAAAAGAAAAAAGTGACGAAGAGGGTGGCCAAACCTAAAGCGCCAAAACCAAAAGAACCAAAACCTAAAGCAGAGAGGAAGCCCAGAGCTGCACGGGTTCCCAAAGTGAAGAAGGAGAAGACTAGTACAGAGCAACAAGCTGAGGATACGTTTCTACCGAAGCCTGAGTTACAGCAGCATGTGACGGTCAAAGAAGAGGCAAGTCATAATGCTTGTGATTTGTTTTTCACTGTAGTATACTGTTTTTTTTTTACTTATTCACAATTCTACATCTATATATAATTGAAATCAGCAATAGTAATTAATTACCCTGTAATAAATGTACTGCAGGGTGCTTTTCTAAATTACTACTTATTAACTAAATGACTACAGGTGGGATCCATCCTGACTGACATCAACAGTTCAAATATATTTATCCAACATAAACGTGGTGTACTTAAATCATTTATTTAATTTTAAACCCTTTTTTATTTTAGAGGTTGTCCATTAACTTGGGCAGTAATAAAACAGGAGATATGCCTGATGAGTGTCCATCGTCCAGTCAACATTTCCCCAAGGTAAAAAAAGAGGAGCCAAATGACAGCTTCACTTTTGAGGAACCGGCTCAGAAGAAGCAGAAGACCACAAACTCAGCCCAGGGAAGACCGATAAAACTGAAATCGGCCAATTCATTTGTGGAAGACTTGCAGATGAATTGGGATCCCATTCAGGTGGGTTATTACTTTCTGAGATGGGGATTGATTTAGTGTTTTTGAAATTGTTGGTAACATTTTAAAGATCAAATTGGAGATCTGTTGCATTGTTAATGTATTATTATTTTCTGGTGTAAGTTATTTTAGAGCTTTCTGGTTTACTTGTTGATGATTGGTCAATTGCAGCATTCTGCGGGGAAATATAAATAGGCAGTGGCTATTTACAATGAGTTCAATAAGCAATATATACTATTTACACTGTCTAAATAGCAATTAGATGCTATTTACACATAAAAAAATGGCTTGTTTTTTTAACAATAGATGCTATTAACATTAGTGCAAACAGCAATGGATTCTATTTACACTACGTGCAAATAACTGCCTTTTTTAAATGATATCTTATTTACACTACGTGCAAATAGCTATAGATTCAAATAGGTATCTATTTTAAATCTAGACTTGTAGTACATCATAAAACTCTATAAAAATAATAACTTACTGAGTGCAAATCTGAATTTCAGTTTATATTATAAATTGGATGCCACCTTATTGGGACAAGAAACTCCCCCTAAACCTACCCCAACCCTACACGATAATTTTTTATTTTGATTTTAGTTTTTCGTAATGTTGACTTGCCCAATCACACATTGGTGGGTGGAGTTAGTGTAAATAGCCTCTGCCAACAAGATGGGCTATTTGCACTTAGTGTAAATAGACACTCTGATATAGGCATATGTGGGTCAAAGATGAGTCGTTCCAATTTATTATCCACATATTATTAAATTGAAGTAATTTTATATACATTGAAGGTATATTAAATGCAAGAAAAGTGCACTTTACAGTTTCAAATAACTTTAGAACCTTAAAACCTAGCGATTGGTAAAGAATTAAATTGGTAAAAACAATATTTTTGATATATGAATTATTACACAGAAAAAATGACGTTGTGTCTTTTGGTAAGTCATTGTAACTTCTGTGTGGATCCAACTCTTAAATGATTTAAAAAGACCAAACACCTGACAAGAGATGATGCCAACCCCTCAGAGGACCTCAGAGTTGGCATCCTCTTAACAGGATGTTAACCAAATTTGGCATAAGTTAAATATATTAATTTTCTACGATATATATACATTTGTATAATAAAAAGCACTATTCAAATAAACTTAAACTAAATTGAAAATGTATGATAGTCATTGTCACAGGACACATTTTAATATCATGTGTAGGTTCTTGCTGAGAAGTCTGGTGTGGAGCAGTGGGTCTGTGCAAATATTGTACAGCTCTTCCAGGAGGAGAACACTATTCCTTTTATGGTGCGCTATAGAAAGGAGCTGATCAACCATATGGATGCTGATGCTGTTCGAGATGTGCAGCTGACTTTTGAAGGGTTGCGGTAAGACACTGCAAGTACACAATGACAAGAAAGGATTTTTTTTTATTTAATTTCAAACTAATGTACTATTTAGCACTGAGTTTAATATTTAAATCTATTTATTTATTCAAGGAAAGATGTAAAGGAGTAAGTGTTTTCTTTTGTGGTTGTTGGATAAAGTGTTTTTAAATAATTTTCGAGAAACAGTTTGGAATTTATTTTATTTGTAGGTCCTGACTGGTTTCTTGCAATTAATAAAAAATGTGTTTAGTAGATGTAAGCATTCTGATATTTTTATACGGTTATTATTTATTAGATTTATAGCTTGAAAAACATTTATTAGGCGGCTATAACCAAATGTGACCAGTAGATGGCAGCACAGATTAAGTGTTGTAATGTTCCTTATGTATTTAACAAATTATTCTGTAAGAAGTTCAAGCCAGGATAAAAAAAAAAGAAAACAAATTTTAGTAAAATAATTTTTTTATCTGTAATTTTTAGTTAAAAAAATTTCTTGTTTGAAAATTCACTTATTTTATTTTTTTGAAAATGTATTAAATATATTACTGTTTGTATTGTATTTTTGATACATCAAATGCCTTGGTAAGCATAAGAGACTTCTTATTCATGATTCTTAGGTCAGTGGCAAAGAAGGGCAGAACTGTTTCACAGACACTGAAAAAGGAGGGGGTTCTTACTTCAGAGCTTGAAATGGCTCTAAAGAGCTGCACCACAGCTGATGAAATAGACCATCTGGTAAGGAGAATGAGAGCAGAATGAGCTTCTTAGTTTATTTGTTAATATGAAACTTTAACCATTTGAAGAGTTTTTGACCGTGAGTGACCTAATAATATTTTATACTTCTATATTATATCATACATATATAATACTTTTCTTTCTTTAGTATGCTCCCTATAAAAAGGGCAGTAAGTTGTCCAAGGCACGACGAGCTAAGGAGCTAGGACTGGAACCTGTTGCACTGACTCTTCTTCAGGAACCTCAGAAGCTGAACCTGCAATCTTCGATCCAGCCTAACACTAAAGGTATCAGCGCTCTGCATACTTGCAGCAACCAGGCTGTTGTAATAGTAAGGTGTATACAGTTAGGTGACTAGACGTGCCTTTTTCTTGGAACACATCCTGGCCTGGATTTCTTAAATTACTTAAAATAACCTGGTTTTGGCTGTTTGCGATCGTTGTATGACATCTAAATACAAAAAAACTGTTTATTTTGGCCAATTAAGAAATCCTAGGAAGGGCTTTTCTCCAGAAATTGACACGTCCGGTCACCTTATTGTGCAGCAGCATTCCCAACCCAGTGTCCTCTGATGTGTAACATTACTGATGCTTTTTGCAACTGATTAAATGTCCCTACATCATCACTTCCATGTGCTGTTTAATGTGTGTTTTTTTATTTTTGTCTTCGCAGCCTTAATTACTGAATAAAGTAAAAGATTGAGTCTGTAGAGGGCAGCAAAGTACTTTTGTTTTTGTTTGTTGTGTTGTCCGCTTATGCTTTATGGGTTGACCTGGCAGTAACATAAGCAGTATTGTGACATGTTTGTCTAGGTATTTCTTTCATTTATATGCAGTCTTGTGCATGATGTTTATCTATGTCTGTACTATTCCATAAAAAAGCGCTTCTCATAAGTTAGTGCAGGGCAGCTGATGACTGTGAATGATGCTGTGTGACATTTTAGCTGTTTCATTTGCTGTCTGTAGGGTTGTCGACCCTGGATGAGGTGGCCACAGGTGTGCAGGAGATCCTGGCAGATATGATTGCAAAGGACAAAGAGACTCTCACCTATGTACAGTCACTGTGAGACCCTAATCATTTGCTCAGATTCACTCTTTTGTCATGCT
>JAUCMT010000024.1:5535393-5555107 GCA_032357475.1 Enteromius thamalakanensis | reverse complement strand
TCAGTGTGTATACACTGTAGTGCTGGTAAGGATTGCATACAACTTCATGTCTTAAATGGGCGAACTAACCCTTTAAGGCAGTGACATAAGCAGTATTGTGACATGTTTGTCTAGGTATTTGCTGTCTTGTGCATGATGTTTATCTATGTCTGTACTATTCCATAAAAAAAGCGGTTCTCATGAGTTAATGCAGGGCAGCCGATGACTGTGAATAACGCTGTGTGACATTTCAGCCGTTTCGTTTGCTGTCTGTAGGGTTGTCGACCCTGGATGAGGTTGCGGTGGCCACAGGTGTGCAGGAGATCCTGGCAGATATGATTGCAAAGGACAAAGAGACTCTCACCTATGTACAGGAGACGCTAATCATTTGCTCAGATTCACTCTTTTGTCTTGCTATCAAGTCCCTCTTAATTATCATCTATTATCTGATAATCTGTTTGTTTTGCTGTAGCTGATGTGGATCTTTTTAGCTGTGTGTGTTTGACTCTGCATGTATGTTCATTCTCAGGTGTGATAGGAATGTGGTGACCATTCACTCGTCGGTGTCTAAAACAGCCCCGAAAAACAGCAGCCCCAGCAGGGCAATCAGAAGGGCAAACCAAAGGACATTGCCAAGTTCAGCCTGTATGTCAACTTCACCTGTGATGTTCAGCGCATCCAGCACCATCAGGTATGGTCTCTTGTGCCTTTACCAGTTTCACTCTACTGACAGGGCACTTTCAAATCTCTAAACGTTTTATTTTCTCTTTTTTATTATTTGTATTATTATTTTTTGAAAGCTGAAAGATTGGAATATAATAAGCATTGATATTGCTTTCCTGCTCTGTGATATTGCAAATTCCTCAAAGGCTCCACAGTGAGATGTTGGAACTGCTATTTCCTTCATTTGCATTAATATTATGATATATTTTCTAAAAATAAAAATTTCTTTGTTTTAAGTAGTATTTTTATTAACAAATCAGCAAATGATTGGGACATGTAGGAATTGTGAGTGTGCTTTAAATTCTTACCTGGTTTGGTAATTGTGATGTCACTGTTTCAGGGTCCTAATTCTCTAATACATCAGAAAATGATATCTGTGTTATTTATATCATTTTTATGATAATTATTAATATTGAATTTGCTTTTTTTAAATTATATATTTTTTATTTCATTTTATTATAAGTTATTGTATTTGGTTTTGTGCTTTTTATTTATTAATATATTTATAAAAGCATTTTATTTATTTAATAAAAAATACTTATTTATTTATTATATTTATTTTATTTATTTATTTAAACTTATTTCTAACTTGTCCAAGGTAACACGTTTTTTAAGTTAAAGTTTTACATCAAATATTTGTTTTATTCCTTTTTTTTTTTTAAATGAAAACATTTTAGTTTTAGTTAACAATAACACAACAAGTTAATATACACTAATGGTATGCTGCAGTGCTAATGAAAAATCATGATCAGTTATCAGATGATCTTATGTAAATCTGAATCTTATCTGAATTAAAATATTGGTGTCCAAGACTTTAAATGCCATGACTACTTTTTATACATAAACAAACTACCAGACAAATATTTTTAACAAACTTATCTAAAGTTATATTTCTAATTATATATAAAAAAAACTTTTAAGGTTAAGGAAAATCCTAAAAGCTGGAGTGAGTCTGAAGATGAATATAAACTGAACTGTGCCTACATATGAATTTCTTAGAAAAACAAAAGCTGGAATAGATAGGAGCTAACAAGTATCCAGAATACATGAGAACATCTTCAGTACTGGGTTAAAAGCATCTCAGGGTGCACTAATCACTACATAATGTCCACGCTTGTGTTATTTAATTTTGATGACTTTTGCATCATTGTAAAATAGTCCTAATAAACAATGAGTAGGTGTGTCCAAACCTTTGACAGCTAGTATATATGTACATACTTGGACACAGTCCACACACACACACACACACACACTGTTGTGCCTTATACACAGGTCCTCGTGCCACTCTTCAAAGCTCTTCTGTCAGTGCTGTTTAACTGTATGTGTTTGTGTCAATGGCGCCCCCCTCTCACTTCACGGGTACCCGCTTACTCAGAGTTGGTTGTGGGCCACATGTCACAGTGACTCTGTCATCCTTTTCTCCCTCTATTCATCTCTCTAACCCTGTTCCCTGTCCCCCAGTCATTCCCGATCTCCCCCTCTTAACATATGTGACACGTCCCCATCCACGTGCTTGTGGATTAGAGGCTAGGATTGACAGACACTGCTTCATGATGACAGCCGCTCATGGGCTCTGCGAGAAAGGAGGGGGGATAGGGGCGCAAGGGTGAGAGGGAGAGAGAGACAAAGAGCAAAAGATGGGCTGAATGAGTGAGTGAATGAGTGGAGGCGAGATCTCCTGTGAAGCATACAGTTTACCCGTTGTTAATCTGCTGACGTGGATTGTCAGTGAGTGTTAATTTGAGTTTGCCGTGACCTGTGAGCTGTCACACTCCGGCTAAAATGAACCTTTTCGTGGTTTTGCTAGAGAAGAGTGTGGAATGTATTTTGACAGGAGGCATGTGTATGCACACATACTTGCTTGTTTAAATTAACACATTACTTGTGAGAGTGTATTAAGGACAGATGTGTGTGTGTGTATGAGTGGGTTCCATATGTTCTTATCGTTAGGGTGAACTGGTTAGTGAAAGGTTTTGTTGGTCTTATTGACTAAAGATTACATCGATCCTTTATCTGTAAATTGTGAATAATTTACAATTACATTTTTTAATGATCAAACTGTTTAATATTAGTGGTTTAATTGACCGTTATTTAGCATGACATTTTGGTAGATGAACCATAAAAAGACTAAAGACAGAAGCATGCAGAATAAGTAGAACATGAAAGTGATGTTCAAATACATTGTATATTAATGAACATTTATATTTTGCTTCAAGTATTTGTTTTATCAAAATTTGAATACTAGACAATTTACAATTTTTTTTATTTTTTTTATTTTTTTTTTTACATATTAAACGTTTCAATTCTATGCACTTCTGTACATCTCACCATAACAAAATGATATTCTGTTTCTTGATTCTTTCTTTCTTTCTTTCTATCTTTCTTTCTTTATTTATTTTACTTGCATTCTTTTATTTCTGTGGCAACTTGACTGTATTTTCGAACATTTACAACTAAGAAGCCTGTTTTTTTAAGCTTTCAGAGTCCTTTCTGGTTGATGCATGCCATTTTGTAAAACATTTGTTACAAAAAAACCTCAAACTTTTGATGAAAATGAGTGTTGTTATTTTCAATCTGATTTCATCAGTCATCATACATGCTGTAAACATACATTTCTATAGTCAAAATGCACCAAACATTTTTTAAGTTAATTGAAAGACAAATAAAAATTAGTTTTACTTTCTTTTTCTTTCTTTAGCAAGGTCAGTAAAAGTGCAGCTGAAATATCTACAAATTGGCAATGAGCAACAAATAAAATAGGGTCTTGCTTTCTGCTTGTTTGAGCTTTTTACAGATCGACTACAATATAATCAGTGCTAGGCATCAAATGGTTTTGTATAACAAATCTGCCCTCGCTAAAGAAAGAGATCATATTTTATTTGTGTGGAGAATGGTCGTTGGTGTATTCTGAGCCCCATGTTGTGTATGTTTGTTTTTCTGTACATGCAAAAATAGGAAGTGAAAAGTTCATCCATTCTTTCTGTTTTTGTAGAGGCCATCCTCTATCGCTCTGTACTATAGCAATGTGGTTGACTTTATTTGGAGAAAAAATATTGAATCAGAATAGCTCAGTCTTTAAAATAATATTCATTTCTGTTGCGTACGTATTTTTCCAGTTATGATTTCATTGTTATTGAGGAACATGATATGTTAAATATTTAGACAAAACTTTTCCCCCTCCTCTGTTTTTAAAATGTCTTATCCTGAACTGTTGAGTCTGAAATTTGACACTAAACCCAAATCTGTAAAAAGTTGCTTGTTTTCAAAATTTTCAGTGCTCAATTGAATCTTTATTTTTACAGATTTTTCTTTCTCAATTTATCTGCCTTTTGTTTGCTGTATGTGACAAACATAAATTATAATACTGGTTGTATGATTTATTTATTTTTTTGCATTGATTTATGCACCCTGTTTTTGACAACTATTTATTGGTAGACATTTGTCCTCTATTAATCTACAAAGTTAAACTCGCATATATTTTGTGACATGTTTATATGAGATGTTCTTTTCAATGGTAATTTAACTCATGGCATGATTTAAACCAGTCTAATATGTGCATTAATAGATATGCATTAACTACACAAGGTCAAGACACAGGCAACGGAGAAAAGTTTGATATTTGTTTTGACATTTCCCTCATCTCATTCAAAACTTCAAATGTGATAAACATCACATGAGAAAACCCAAGTAAACAGCCGCCTTAGGGTGTTGTAATGCCAAAATATGGAAATATAATTTTCATCAAATTTCTGGCTGCATTAATTCTCATCTTGATCAGGCCATTAGCTGTTTGAGTGGTGCAGAGCAGGGGTGTGTGTTTGTGTAGGGGGTTGGTGGCATTTGTCAGCTCGGTTCTTCCGCTTGAAGTCCAGATTGATGGGTCATCGTTTCCCTCTTGTTTCCTTTCAAAAGATTTTCTTCAGAAAAGGTCAGATACTTAAAACTATTTGCTTCACAGCATGTCACTTTCCCTTAGAGGGCCAGTAAGGGAAAAGTGAGAGTGGCACAGAGCTTTTCAGTGCGACACGGGTGCGTCTTGGTGCGCACTGACCAGTTTTAGGAGAGAACGGGAGGGGGCGGTACCGACGGTGCAGTACCGTGCCTCGCCTTGTGTCGGCTGTCTCTACAGGTTACTCTCTTGTTTCAGACGTTAGCCATTAACCGTGGGGAGAATCTGAAGATTCTGACAGTGAAGGTCAACATCCCCGACAGGGTGAAGAATGACTTCTGTAGGTGGTGCGTCAACGTCAGGTCAGCACACACCCACAATGCCCACACACGCACCACACCTCATCTTCTTCCCCTCTCTCTCTCTCTCTCTCTCTCTCTCTCTCTCTCGCCGGTTTGGCAAAGGGTTGCCAACTGGCTTGTACACTACCTGCTACAGGTTATGATATCGATGTAGATTGTTTTTCACAATGCCACTGACCCTATTTCTTAAAAAAAAAAAGTATAAAAAATACATTTAAAAAATTTAAATTGATACAATTTTATTTAGTGAATATTAAACTAGTTATCTCTCTATATAAACTATTGTACTGTATAGTGTTACAGTTACATGAAATATAATAAATATAATAAATAAATATAATACATGGACATTATAAAAATATATTGTTACACTTTCAGGTCTTACTCTCACTATTAACAAACCTTTAACTATGACTTTTGACTTAATTAGCTCCTAAGTTGCTGCTTTTTAAGAGTTGGTAAAGTAGTAAATTTAAGGTATTGGGTAGGATTAGGGATGTAGAATATGATTGTGCAGTTTGTGCTTTATAAGTACTAATAAACAGCCAATATTTTATGTGCAAGGATACCAAATATACTTTGTTTTTTAATTGTAGTGCAACATATTATAATAAATTTAATTTGAGAGGAAATGAATTTAACTTTTTTAGTATTTTAATGTTTTAATTATTTAGTATACGTTTTTTTGTTGTTGCAAGGATTTTTTTTTATGTTTTTAAAAGAAGTTTGTAATACTCTGCTGCAATAAGGCTGAATTTTTTTAAATGACTGGACAATAAATAATAAATCTGATATCTGAAGGACCATGTGACACTGAAAACTGAAGTAATGGCTGCTGAAAATTTGCCATAACACCAATAACATTTGTTACAGTTGTAATCTTTCACAAATTACCATTTTCTCTTTTTTAACTAAATAAATGCAGTCATGGTGCATGTCCTTATGCATCTTTTAAATACATGAAAAAAATATTATTGCAAACTTTGAAGTTCCAAGTTATTTTCATTAAATAAAATAAAAAATAAAAGCACCTTATTTTAAAGAAAATAATTAATTGTCCACTTTATTACTTAAACATTTAAACTTGGAGCTAATTATTTTCATGTTCTCAGATTTCAATGCACTTATTAGTGTCTTTTTTTGTGGCAGTAAAGGTAAAGCAGTTATCTACATATATAGATATAGAGAAACAGAACACACTTTCTTTGGAAAAACTACAAATTGAATTTTATTTTACTAAGATCCTGCTGATGTGTCTCTGGCATAATAATTTGGAACACAGTGCATGAGTGTGCAAACTGATGGACTCTTTCTGCTGTATGACTTACAGATGGAGGCCAAAGGGATTTGCACCGCCAGAATTGATGACTATTTTGAAGAATGCTGTTGAAGATTCCTACAGGAGATTCATTGTGCCCTTTCTCAGTCGAGGCTACAGGTTTGTTCTTGCTGGATATTTAAGCTTATTTTATCATATGTTGTTTCTATATCATTCTTTTTTTTTATCCTGTGCCAGGACTAAGTTGACCTCTAGTGCAGAAAAAGAGTCCATCGCCATGTTTGTTAGGAACCTGCGTCAGCGCCTTCTGATGTGTCCTGTGCGTGGGAGAGTCATCATGGGAGTGGACCCAGGGTTTCACCACGGCTGCAAAATAGCGATCCTGTCCCCCACCAGTAAGAGAACTAGAATAAATGTTAAATGGACTTTGAATAAATGGTAAATTTATGTCTATATCCACATCTAAAATGATATGAATGATCACTAATTTTCACATAATGTGTCTTTTTTTTTTTCTTCAAAAATCATGTTGTTGTTTTTTTCTTGTGGTTTGTAGTTAATATCAATAAAACCGCTGTTAGGTAATTTTGTTTAGGTTAAAAAAGAACTACACATTTTTTAAGGAAAAACAAACAAACAAAAAAAACTGAGTTATAAGTTTTTGCAAATGAACTCGTCGTATCTATATGTGACCCTGGACCACAAAACTAGTCGTAAGTAGCATGGGTATATTTGTAGCGATAGCCAACAATTGTGTGGGTCTAAATTATTGATTTTTCTTTTATGGCAGAAATCATTAGGATATTAAGTAAAGATCATGTTTCATGAAGATATTTTGTAAATATCCTACTGTAAATATATCAAAACTTGATTAGTAATACTGTACAAACTGCTAAAGACTTAATTTGGACAACTTTTTTGCACCCTTAGATTCCAGAGTCAAAAAATCCTAGCAAACCGTACATCAATGGAAAGCTTTTTCTTTTTTTATCATTTATTCAAATCTCAATAACTGGAACTTAAAACTAGTCATATATCTAAAATATAAATCAAAAGGAAGATAAAAAAGTTTTGTTGTATTAATATTAGGGTCATTCCTGTAATACAGTGACTTTTCTGTCTCTATAATTTATGTACTGTACCTATATTTTCTCTAAAACAGTTACATATTTATGAGAGATTGATGAAATGATATATATTAGGTCTAATTTATCACTTAAACAGAGATAATAGACTTTAAAAATATTTTGTTTTTTACAAACCTTTTAATTGATAGATGTGTTAAAGTCGATCATGTCCTCAGTGAAAAGTAATCAACTTACAATGGAATTACAAACCATGAACCTCAAAATAATTTTCAGTTATGTGATGGACTATGCTGAACTACTCATCTAATCATACATATAAATCACGTGAAAGTATATTTAATTTTTTTACAATTTTCTTTATTTACCATGTCCCTAAATATTTTCCACTCTGTTAAGATGTACTTCCTTTCCTTCCAAAAAAGACTATAATTCCACTGAGATTATTTTCAAGAAGTGATATTGTTTTGTTTTTTTTCCCCCACTGGAATTTAACTGCACAAATGGTAAAGGTAAATGTCTCACTACTTATTTGAAGTGGTTTTTATATGTTCTCCTGCTTGTCCCGCTCTTAAACTCCCACCCTGTTAGGCTATATTGTGGAGAATGTTAGCCTGATCAAAAAAAAAACAAAAAACATATCTGACATAGTTATAAATGTTCCGTTTATCTGTAGAATGTTAGAGAGCTAAATGTTGATCACTCAACAATTACTGCTAATTTAGCTAACAATTTTCCACCCTGTTTTTATAGACTGTGGAGAGTTGTGCCTGTTGTGAGACTAATGGGGTGGAAATTGTAATAGAAAACCGAACTTGGCCTGTATGTGTTCCATATATTTAAACAAGTCACCATTTTAGTAGAATGGTAAAAACATAAAAAATTTATAAGTAACCAAGGTCGAAGTAGACTCCCATAGTCGATAATTATCAGTTGTTGTTATTTTTTAGTTTTCATATTTTTAAAGTTGATGAAGGAGAGTGTCTGATTGGCAGGTGTGATGAGTGCCCGTTGTGTCCTCTCAGTGGGAGGAGCGGCACGCTGTGCCCTGTGTGTGCCCTGCGTCCAGGCGACTGATCGGCCTGGCGGGTGTGTGTCAGGTGGCATTGCCATGTTTTGCCCTTTGCCCCGCAGCAGCACCACATGCAGACCCAGCTTGACTGTGACAGGTCTGTGGGTGTGGAGTCACATGACCTGCCGGGCTCTTGAGGTGTCTATTGCAATTAGATTGCCTCTCTCAGGCTGACAGAAAACGGCAGCCGAATTGTCTGAAAGGAGAGGGGAACAAGGTGATGAGTGCAGAAAAATCAAAGAGGAAAAAAATGGGGGTCTGCTGTACCTTCATGATGATAATGTATTGTTAAGTTGATGGCCAGATAAAATATAGTCGCATACGTCTCTGCTGTCCTGACATATCTTCTTCCTTTTTCTTTTTCCTCAGGTCAGATTCTGCACACAGATGTGGTGTACCTCCATGGTCCTGCTAAACACAAAGAAGCAGAAAAACTGTGCCATCTTATGTTCAAACACAGGTATTGCAATAACGGTTATAACAGTTTTTATTCTCATCAAGGCTGCATTTATTTAATCAAAATACAATAAAAACAGTAATATTCTGAAATAATATTACAATTTAAAAATAGCTCTTTTCTGTCTGAATATATTTGAAATGTTTGTTTATTCTTGTGATGGCAAAACTAAATTTCCCTTATTTTTTCTTTCCTCATATTTTTGGGGATAAAATAGCATTCAAAAGTTTGGACTATGAGCGTTTAAAAAACAATAAAATTATACTTTTATTTAACAAAATTGATCGAAAGTAACAATAAAGATAATTTACAATGTTGCAAGTTTTTTCAAATAAATGCTGAATCTTGAAAAAGCACAGAAGAGGAACCCCTCCTGATATTTCTGTTTTGCCATCACAGAAATAAATTACACAATATATTTCAAGTGGAAAACAGTTATTTTACACCGTAATAATATTCTACAATGTTACTGTTTTTACTGTTTGTTGTTTTTCCGTTAAAATAATTGCAGCCTTGGTGAATATAAGAGACTTCTTTAATAAGCTCTTTAAAAATGTTATTATTGCAAACTTTTTGGCCTGGATTGTGTATATAGTAACTTATTAATTGTTTCCACCTCCACAGCTGTCAAACGATTGTTATAGGAAATGGCAAAGCATGCAGGGAGACTGAGGCCTTCTTTACAGACCTAATTAAACGATGCTTCTTCAAGCCGCTCGATGTGTCCTACTGGTATGACATTTCCCTTTTTTTTTAAATACAGAGCAGAGCAGTGAGATTGCTCAGAAGAGTTGCTCAGCAGTTGTTAGCCCTGGTGTATAAATGAAAATTACATTTGTTTTAGGTCACAGCAGGCTGCTGTACAGTCTTGCAATTGCAGCTTGAAATTTGACAATGTTTTATCAATAAACTCCACTAAGAGCGAAAATAGCAACTGTCAAGCAATGACCGCAGAAAAAGAACCGAATGAAATGGGGCCGGTCTGGAATGTGTTACTCTTGCGGGTTTTAAATGATATCTGGACCTTGTTTGACTGTCTCTAATTAAAAACAAATATTTCTCACCGTCCTTCAAACCAAATCAGTTCGATGTGTTCTCATCCAACCCAAATAAAGACTAGATCTGGGATTGTCTCTTTCTCCATCTAGCTAGACTCGTGTTTGTTGACTTTTGGTTCTGACTGGAGAGCTGCCCAGAACCGCTCTGAAGTGGCCGTTTATGGCATACACTGATGGCGGTTTTCATTACAGCTCTCCGCATCCCTCAGCGCAGCTCAGATGGGTTGCCAGGTCTGCCTTAGTAGTTCTCAGCAAACCATGATGTGTCAAAATTGACATCCAAGGTACTCCACAAGTGGATCCATTTCAACCTCCATTCTAAAATGAAAGTGGAAGGTTTGAGATCTCCACATTGGCAGTGCAACATCGACTGCCACGCCAGGGTGTGCCAGACAGTTTGAACTCTGTTTCCTGTCGTGGTAGTCACAGCCAAGCATTTGTAGAAGCAGGGTGCTGGTTGAAATAAATTATACTTATAATGTTGCATTCTTAAATGTTTCCTTAAGGAGAGAAATGGATATGCTAACTTTGCTTGAGTGAAATGCTCAGACACTCCGCAAAGAAATATCAAGTGGTTACATTTATATGAAAGCATTTTTTTCACATTCCACAAAGGCTGAGTGGTGGAGTATGGTATCATATCAATGGTCAAACAAATATCCACAAGTACCTTTTAAAAGTAGTAAGCTAACGCATAATATGTTTTTGTTATTTTAATTTATTTTACATTTTATGCAAATTGTCCACATATAGAAAAAAGATATCAGATATTCAGATAATTTAGATCTTATGCCATTCATTGCCATGGCAGGTTTTTGTGTGATTTTGTATTTTAAAGTTTCAGTTTATTAAAATTGTCGTTTAAATTTTTTTTGGGACTTTTGGGACTAATTCCACTTTAAAAGTTTTTGTTTTTAAAATGTTTTTTCAATGTTTTAAAAGAAACCTTATGTTTCTCAGTAATGCAAAAAATGCAATATTGTAAAATATGATTGCATTTTAATATAATAGTTTTTCTTTTTAATACATTTAAAAATGGCATTTATTACTGTGATGGCAAAGCTGTTTTTTATTTTTGTAGCAGCTGTTACTGTCATGAGCCGGGTTAGATTTTAGGGTTTTTCCTTCTGTGTTTTCCCGTGTGCTGTCTTGTCTGCGACCAGCACTCTCGCTGATTGAAGTGGCACCTGTCTTTGTTTCTGCGCTGATTGGCGTTCTTATACTTCCCTTTGTCTGTATTGGCTTTCGTCGCCAGATTATTATATTTGAGAGTGCAGTGCAACCTTTTAAGGGCTTTTTTATGTGCAAGAGCCTTACCTGTCTTTCTGTTTAAACAAACTATTTTTTTTAAGATATTCGCTGCACATAGTTCGATTTTTGTTCTTCCTTTGTAAAAAATAAATTCCTATTTTTTTTCTCGACTAACTGCTTCCAGTGATTTCTGCCATGTCCCTGAAAGATACTTTAGTATCAATTATTTAATTATTAATATACATAAAAAGTAATATACCCAAACTTTTGAGTGGCAGTGTAGTAGATATGGTTTTGGGTTTTCCTACACCAGAGTGTTTGTTTTCCAACATATATTTTTTTAATAATTATAAGTTAATCTCCACAGTGCACTTTGTACATCACTAGTCAGTTAAACCAGCAGCTTCATTTGCTTCACCTTCTGCTATCTGTCTCCCTACTCTTCAGCTTGTTCAGACATAAAACATCATCCGATGCCCCCATCTACCATCATTGGTCCCTTCCTTCCGTTCCAATGTCCCTGCTAGCCATCTCCTTTCCTTTCTTTCGCCTGACTGCTCCAGAGGAGTGACAGGCAGTGCTGGCAGACTGTATGCTGTAATGAGCCTGCGGGATGAGCCTGGTGCTCTTCATTTAAATGAAGGAACTTTAGCCTGTTGAGTTGGTGGGGTTGTTCCTTAAGGAATACTGGGATAAACACTGACATTTTCTTTTGGTTCTTTCTATTATAATTTTTTTCTTGTATGTTCTTTTAAAGAAATCGTGTGCGAAAGTTAAGTTGCTGTGTAAGTCATACGTTAGTGTATGCACATCATTTTTAACATAAGAAAGGGTGCACTTAGATGTGCAAGGCTTTCAGTGTTATATTTAAGCTGCTTATTATTTAATACATTATTTTGTCTGTCTTGCTTATTTAAAAAAGCAGATTTTCATGTTGTCAAATAAAGTGGACAAAATGTTATTATATTTACATTTGATATTAAATATTGGATGTTGTATATAATATTAAAAATAATTAGTAAAATAATACTCGCAGGCATGCACAGAATCCCCGTTCAGTGGCCACATTTGAATATCTGTTTTGCTTATTTAGCAAGGTTGTGTAGCTAGTCTATTGTTAAGTGTTACATTGTGCAGCTCGTGTGTGCTGAAGAGTTGTCCCCTTTTTGAACCTTGTAGATGTGTGGTGTGTCCTAGTTGAGTCTGCTCCAATATATTAGCTGTAATATTTACTCCATGTTTTGAACCTCTCCTCTGGAACCCCTCTGTGGCGCCCTCCTCTGGCACAGCGCTCTTTACCGTCAGGCGCATTTAACCTTGATGACCAATACAACGATTAAAACAGATTTTAATTACGAGAAAAGGTATAATTAGCTTTGAACTTGAGGTGGGAGATTCCTAGAATACAATCTCTACTGTTTTATCAGTTGTGTGCACAGTGCAGTTTTTACTTCTCATGACTAAAACATGCTCAAAGGGCCAGTAACATGAGTCAAGTCCAAGATGACCCAATGAAAGTTGACCTTGGCTGGCATAGTGTCTTTACGCCCTGCTTTAAGAAACCATTGGCGCTTTGGTGTTGGATTTGTCATAGTTATGTTGTACAAGTTTGGGTTAGGGGTTCAGTACGTATTCTGTGGCATTGATATTAGGCTTTTGCACTCTTATGAAGTGAGTGTGATTTGTTCATTGTGTATTATAAATTGTCTCCCTTCTACATTTAAGGTGCTGCTCTGACTCTGGTCATTGCTGTTGCCTGGCCCTGACTTTGCCTCTCACCCCTGAAGGACAAAATGACATGTATCTTGCTTAACGAGGGAGCCTGCAGTGTTCCTTACTGTCAGGACAGTGATCCTGATACTGAGCTATGGCTACAGACTGATTGGACAGCTCTGTCAGTTCTTAAGGTTGAAGACAGCGGCAGTGACCACCCTTCTTCCCTCAGGCTGGCTCTCTGCCACCAGCCGGCCAGTCTCTGGTTATTAGAATCACTTTGCAGGGGAACACAGAATTACAGGAGCTCTCTCCTCTATCCCTTTTTATTTTTCCTTCAGTACACACACACACACACACACACACACTGTTGCTTGGATCAGTTGTTAAGCTTGAAAGTCTTAACAGGAAAGAAATGGTTAATTTCTGTAAAATTGTAAGTAGATTTGTTGTTGTTGTTATTATCATTATTATTATTTCACATTAATTAGCAAGCTGGCTGTATTGTGTTACAAATATATAAATATATATAATATGGGCATATTTAAGAAATATGTATGTAAATAAATTAAGAAATAATATCAATAATTAGTAATAATTAAAAACGCTTATGAATTATTAATTTGTTATTAGTAGCAGTATAATTTAAGCCATAATTATTATTTGTTAAATTAGTTTTATTTGTCTATTTAATTTTGACTTGTCCAGGAGCAAGCTGGCTGTAAAATATGGTCAGTATTACTATACTATTCTATACTATTCTACACAACAGTATTAATGTTTCTTATTAGTAGTAGTATTTATGTTGTTGTTATTGTGATTATTATTAGTAAAGGGCATGCATTGTATTATTCATATAAGCATGAATACAAATACATTAATTAAATATGTAAATGAAAGCTAATAATAATAATAAAATAATAATTACTGCTTATCTAATTTTGAATCTAAGTAGAAGTATTACGTGTTATATTATTTGTATTTATTATTTATATGTAAATAATTGATTTATTATTTATTGCATATTTGGCCATTTAAATTAAATACATGCCCTTTACAGCCAAAGTGGTCTTAGTAAAGTGAAATCACTTTTTGCTGTAAGGTCTTGGATGACTAGAGTTTTGCATTAGGGAAGTTTGTCCTTTGAGGTGGATTCTGGGTAGGGTGATTAGGACATTGAGGAGCGAGGAGGAATATTTGCCAGTCACAGGCCCATGGCTAATGGGCTGAGGGATAGATGTCCGCATCACAGAGGACAGCCAGAACCAGTGGCTCCGTGAGCAACTGTCTTGAGCCCCCTAATTTTGATTGACTGCTGTTAATATATTGAAATTTATGTTAATGTCTTTGCTTGGTTGACAATGATGTGTCTTTTATTGATGTCATTGTGTCATCTTATATTTACTTTTTGTTTTCTCTTGGCAGCACAGTGTAAAGCAATCAGGATTTCTCTGTTTAATCTGTAATACATACATTCCAAATAGAAACAACAGTTTTGCAAATCAATTTTTTAAGGAATTCTATTGGCTGGGAAACACCCTCACTGATGCTTTAAAGCCATGTGAATTTACCACAGTTAATGGAATAAATAAAAATTATGTCATCATTTACTTACCCCCTTAATTAGTTTGTTCAAAAACTAGACTGTTTTGTATCACCATTGCCTTCCATAGTTTTATTTTTTTCTCTCTCTACTGTGGAAGTCAATGGTATGACAACGAAATTCAGACAGATTTGGAACTACTTGAGGGTGAGTAAATAATGACAGAATGTTCAGTTTTGGGAAACTATTCCTTTAAGACACATTACTTTAGACACAGTGTGAAAATGCTAATCCCAACAGTACTGTTCAATGAAATCTGTAGCTATTACAATAGACATTTCAAGTAATGCAGTATTATGTAGTTTGCCTACATCTAGGTGGTTTAAGGTTGCTGAACAACATAGCATTTATTTTACACAGAATACATCTGATTTGTGGTGTTCACTATGTTCAAAAGTTTGAGAACAAAGGTTCTATTTATTGAACTAAAAATGCAGTTAAATTGTAATATTGTTAAATATTATTGCTAATGAAAATAACTGTCTTTTATTTTTAAATATTTTATTAATGTTTATTCCTGTGATTGCAAAGCTGAATTGTCAACAGTCCTCAGTGCCACATGATTTTTTTAGAAATCGTTGGTGCTCCAAAAAAAAATTGTATAAATGTTAATAACAGTGCTGCTGCAATGCTTCCTTTTTAAATAGAAAATAAATACAACTCCAGCATTTAAAAAAATATATTTTGTAACATAAATATCTTTACTGTCACTTTTGATGAATTTAATGCATCCATGCAGAAAGAAAACGTTGATTTCTTTTTATAATAATAACATGGAACTATTAAATGTTATTAAAACATTTGTATTTGTATTTATTAATAAGATATTTTGGCATCTATGGTATGAGTATATATCAGGCATGTGAGCTTTCTTTGAATACTTTCTCGCATTTAACAAAGTTTCCAGAAGAACGGAGTTGAATACTGCAGTGTCACTCCCAATCCAGCCAGTGCTGATTGATCCGTGGCAGCCAAGCATGAGATCAAGCATGCGGGCCGCTTGAAAGTTTTCATTGCCTTAAACCCAGATGCCAAATCCCCATTTGTCAATTTCTAATCTAATGGTCTCTTGTGATGTCAGAACAACTGGAAGCAATCCCCAGCAGTGAAGTTTTTAACATGCTGCACATTTCATGCCTCATTTACTTGTTTGGTCGTAGTTTATAGCCCTTGGAGTACAGAAAAAGAAAATGCAAGCAACATCAAAACATGGAAACTTCAATTCCACATCTGCATATATGAAGTAGACTTCCAATGAAACTGAAAATTAGGATATGGAAACCTCTGGGATATACATTTTATGGGCTACACTGGTGTGTTTTGAATTGCTAGTTCCTGTCCACAGTGTAAAGCATCAAGTCTCCACAGTATTCTCGGTTTAGGTTCTTGAATTTAAGGCTTGGACACTAAACCTGCATGTTTTCCTGCATGCTACACCGGAAAGCATCCCATTCCCTGACCTGCTGACACTGTCTGCTGCAGCTTTTTGGGTGTTTAAGGCAGGAAGGGGAGTTGAGGGGGTGATGAACATCTGCCACCAGTTTGATGTGAGTGGCTGTGAGGTTTTGCTCTTTTCAGAGTTGTCTGGTGGTGGCAGCAGATTGAATGTGCTGTTAACCGCGCCTCCACACACTTCCTCAGGCACAGAGCCTGAGACTGACGGCCTTTGACACCTGCCATTTTGGGCCTTTTCTGGGCAAAAAATGTCACAGTGTTTAGACTTGGCATTAGCCTGATATCAGATTATTGTTTTTTCTGTTTTGGGAATCCCTTCGGTCAGCTGGCTCTGAGTAATTGGACAATTTTTCAGCAAGAATGTCCTTTTTTTGGTTTCTGCTAACATGAAAGAAAAAGTAAACTTTGCATGTTAGGTTATGGTACGTGGTGATGCACTTGACTTAAATTGTTAGTTTAAAACCATATAGTATAGTTATTTAGTGTCAGTTTAAGTAAAAATGGAATTTATTTATTTATAAAAATAGCATCTTTTTTCACATCTGTCATCTCTAAGTTTGTGGTCAGTAACTTTTGTTTCACAATTATACATTAAATTTCTCAAAAATAACAGTAAAACCTTTGTAACATTACAAACGATTTCTGTTTCAAATAAATACTCTAAAACTTTCTGCTTATCAAAAATGGTAATATCAGTTTCCACAAAAAATATTGAAGCAGCACAATGTTTAAAACAGAAGAGTTGTATCCAATATTACAGTTGTATTGTACTTCAGTGTTCAAGTAAATACAGTCTTTATGAGCACAAGAGATTATTTATTTATTTATTTACTTTTTAAAATCTTTTTGAACTCAGACTTTTGAATGGTGGTGTAGAAAGGAGAATTATTTTTCTAATAATTAACATTTATCTCACTAGGATAAATGAATAATAATACGTTTATTCACAGAGAATTTGTTACAGTATTTCATTTTCGCATTTTTGTCTTAAACAACAAAATATATCAGAAAAAGCTGAAGCAAATTCTTAAATGGTATGCTTTTTTTTTTTCCCTCCAACAACCTTTTTTGTTAATTTTTTTTTTTTTACATTTATAACATAAAAAAAATACATTTTACTCTGTCAAGTAAAAAAAACACATGAACTGTACTGCTATTTTACAAAAAAACACGTTTATACTGTGCAATGTTGATTTGAACCAGTATTATCAAGAACAGTGGACTTCTATCTACTGCGGTGACAATATCTCTACACCCTGCAGACAGATCTGATGAATGCGTTTAATTAGAACGTGTTTAGGGGGCAAGTATCAAAGTATGTATCCATCTCTTGGTGTCACACAGTGGTCATGGACATCGGAAGAGGGAGATGGACCTGCCTGAAGGATAATGACAAATACTGAGAACACCACTGTTACCTACAGTTAGAGGGGCCCGGACGTGACTTTGCCCAGAGACCCTCATATAGACATGATAGTCCCCAAAGTGTGAGTGTATTTGAGTGTGAGTAACTTAGTGAGTGACTGTCAGAGCTCAAGGGTCATCAAGTCATCTGCAGCACCTCCAGGCAGGTTTTGTCTTTGTTCTTTGGTCTTGGTTTTCACACAAGTTGGGCCTTCTGCTGCTTTGCCCTTCAATTTCAGCCGTGCCCTTAATGAAGAGAAGCGGATGGTTAATATGTATCCGTGTCAGAATGGTTCAAGGCTTTTACCATTAACCCTTGCAGCCTTTCTCTGCATCCAATAAATACTTTCCTACATGTTTTTTTGTTTTTTTTTGTTGGTGGTGGAAAGAATCGAGAAATTCACTCTTACTGAAGTGAAATATCACTAAATAATGCTGCTGGTGCTGCTGATAATAATATATATTAGAAAATGATTATATTACAAACATCATATAGGCTAGTTATTATTATCATAACAATGTTTTATAATTTATTGTACTAAAAACATTCTTATTGGGTGCTGTTTATTTCTAGTGGATGTCTGCATTGCATTGGCAATGCATTGTTTTAAAGTAACATTTAGATAGCTTTCCATATTTTTTTTTGATAAGTAACATTGAGTTTATTTAGGCTATCTTTTATATCTTAAATGTTATTTAATTATTATTTATCTAGTTTTTATTTATATAGTTAAGTTTTAATTGAATGTTTATTAAGGTTGGCATTTGTTTCTGTCTTAATTTGTTAATAATCCTACTAATAACCTGCTCCACCTTGACCCCTAGGTCATATGCCAGGGCTCGTTAGTACCGTCATCATGGTTATGTGTCAGCTTTGGGAGGGAGAGGGAGGAGGGTCTTAGAAAACGAGGACACCAGTCAAACTGGAGGTCTGTGTCACAAAGCCTCTGCATCCTGTCACGAGTATGATGACACTAATTGGCAAAGTTACCCAAGGAGCCCTTAGGCACCAATAGAGAGGCAGCTAATGTAATGGAGGCTACAGTGGTGATCTGTCCTAATTTGTAGGGTCATTCTGTAACAGTGGTGATAATCATGGGCAGAGGACATTTATCCCTGCTGATGTTTTCAGAGAGAGGTCAGTTTAATTAACAAGCTGACAGTTGAGAAGAAAATGTCTCGTACATGGTTTTTATAATTGAAATAACCATTTATATTGTTTGTTAATGAATGCATTATTTTTTTATTGGTATTCTAAGAAGTTGCATGCACAAGTGAGTTTTCCAGCAGGTGTCTTTAAAATCTATTTTGAGTTTGTCAAAAAAGCTATAGCGACAAACACGTTTGCCATTATGTCCTCTAGATGGCAGTATTGACCCATGATTCTTTGGCCTATTAGATCACCAGAACATTGTATTACACAAATTAGTTTTTAAGTTATATAATGTAATAATAATAATAATAATAATAAAGCTTATTATGTGAATGTGTTTTGTATTGATAATTAGATTGAATAATGTGTAAGACAAGTTAGTTAAGAAAAGATAAGATAAGATAAGATAAGATAAAGAAATCTGGACAATCTTATCACCTTTGAGTCTATGTGGAGGACAACTGTGCAATCAGTATATTATAATTCACTTTGAGTAGCAAGCAGCACAACACACATGCTAGTGTTGAGAGAGACTGAGTGTAGTTGACCCCTAGTTACCAATCACTTATCTAGTTATTTACAATTATGCATTTCAGGGAGAACTTATGTAGATTTTATATAACCAATAAATTCATATATTTTTTGTAGTACTAAAATGATCTCTGAATGAAAGAAATGGTTTTATTTTCCCTTGAAAACAGGGCTTTAAAATGAGTTTGTTTTCAGTGCGTAGCTGTTTACTCTAACCTTTGGTGCCTGTAGTATCAACTACAAGCTTTCTATGGAAATGTATTTAAATTGACTCTTTGGTCTGTCGCCTCGTAGACGTACTGAGGGAGCTTCATAAGTTCACTTGGGTCTTCATGAGGTTACCTCTCTGATTATGTTGGATGTGTGTTTCAGAGTGTCTCTGTTGTTTCAGTATAACAGATGAAGCAGGAGCGTCCATCTACAGTGTGAGTCCTGAGGCTGTTAAAGAGATGCCTGACATGGATCCCAACTTAAGGAGTGCAGGTGATTTACATATTCCTTTTTTTATGCTTTCAGAACTAGTGATCGACCATAATGGGTCGACAGACAGAGATGCCTATATTGAGAGAACACTATCCCCCAGTTTCACGAACAAGGCTTAAGCTAGTCCCAGACTAACTGTTTCAGATGAAAATATCTTGCTCTGACATATCTTAAAACATGTCAGTGTCATTGTTCTGTGTTAAGATGCTCACCTGTA
>JAUCMT010000024.1:5500953-5516606 GCA_032357475.1 Enteromius thamalakanensis | reverse complement strand
TTCTGACTGTTAGGTTTGACCAAATTTTCAGATTTTTTGACTTTTGACTGCGATTCAATCAGATTTTTTTTTTCATGCATTTCCTTTCGGCGAGACCAACCTGATCTCACTGCAATTCGTACATATTTTACGAGATGGCAATTCATATGAATTTGTACGAATTACCTAAACATAACCCCGCCCCTAAACCTACCCATCTTGTGATTTTTGACGAATCGTACACAATCGTACGAGTGAGGTCCTACAAATTAGTACGAATTGGCACAAATTTGGCACCTCGTACGAATATGTACGAATTGCTCGTGAGACTGTGTTGGTCAAAACATATGTTTCTGTGTGCATTTGTTGTTTTTGGTAAAAGCTTGGAAGTCAGGTGGTCTGTGATTCTCAGTTGTTAAATATATGAAGTTTCGTTTTTCTCTGAGACCATTAACCGGTTGGCAAGTCTATAGCGACTAATATTTAAAAATGTATTCAGATTTGAAAAGCTGTTTATTCCAGCTTTTGGTCTTGATAAATAATATACACATACAAAAAGATAAATATTATATTTGGACACTGCTTGTTAATAGTTCTGAAGTGCAGTTTAATGTTAATTTAACACAGAGATGATTGCAGTCTGTAATGAGTTGTTTAAATTTCTATCTGTCCTGGTGACAAAGATTCTTCTATTTGCTTCTGTCTGTGTCCGCCTATATCCTGCCTTGTTCCATCAACGTGGCCAACAAATTACAACTACAGAAACTCCACCTAACACTCACCATGTTTGATGCCTATGCTCCCCAAAAACAGAAAACAGAGGCCAGAAGTTTCTAGGCCAGCGAGCCGTCAACAGAGCTCTGAGTGAGCCAGAGTTTTACACTAAGCGCGTATAGCTGATTTTGTCTCGGGCCAAGCACAACACTGTAATGTTTCTTAAAAGCATGACACGTTCAAAATCTAAAGCTGTAGGCTGAGTCATTGGGGCCTTTTCACGGGGGCTAGTATTAAGATATTAAGACTCAACGGCAGGAGGTTTGAAGCAGTACACTGCCAAAGCCTGTGTGCTGACAATTAAGATCCAAACCAAGCAATCACATCACAGTGGTGTAGCTGTGGTGTAATCTTAACTTGCAATTGAAAAACAGTAATTTATATATGAATAATCTTGTGGAGCTAAAAGATAAGACATAGCACAAGTTACAGAAAAAGTAACAGTGCGTGTGTACACTGTCATGTCATGACAGATGACTGCTGTACGTTCACACAGCAGGTGTTCAATGAAAACGTGCATAAAAATAACTCAATTTATGAACGTGAGTTCCGTTGTAGAATGCTGTTGTCAATAATGTAAGTGTATAAAGCACTCAAATACAGTATTTTATAGAGATCGCTCACTTCCAAAATAAAATTGACGATCGCATAGAATGTTTCTACAAGAGAATTGAACCCATAATCTTGGTGTTGCTAGCACTATACTGTCCTGACTGGGCTCTTGTGGGTGTTAGATTTGTTGTTTATGCAGTGATGTATCCATCAGTGAAGTGCTTAAGCCTACTGACTGTCTGGCTTTCATTTCCTCATTATTTCCTAGTCTTTCATCATTAGATATACCATTGCAAGATATATCTACCTTGGTGTGGATCAGTGTCTTCTTGTACAAACCTTATCTATAAGTTCTCATTTTGCCCAATGATTTATTTTCATCTTTATATAGAATGTTCCATTATGATGTAATCTAGTGACATTTAGTAACCAGTTTTAGCTACGTTCAGTTGAAAGTAGTTTTCCACATTGGTTTTTATCTTTCTTTCATATTTTATAAAAATCACATTGAGCACCTTAATTAAAACAGCCAAACCCCCAGCTGTTATATGAAGTTTATAAAATGTTACTATGATTTAAGTAGTCAGGATTAAGTAGTACAGTTTTTGTGGGGAAAAAAAAAATTAAGAAAAACAAACAATAAAAATGAGTGCTGTAAAAAGATGAATCATGGTGTATTTATATGTACACTGAAGATGCACTGTAAAACACGACAGCCCAATTTAGTTATATTAACTTTTCCTCTTTAACTCCAGTTGTCATCTTAAGTTATGGATATATAACTAAAGTTTATACGTAATTAAACTTAAAGTAACACGTTGTCTTGACTACTACTTAGTTTTGTCTGGCTCGTAAGAGTTGACTTAACTCATGTTTGTAAGTTAATTATTGCTTCTGTAGAGAAGCAGTCATTGCCATTTTAATGTTAATGAAGCTGCCTTGAGTTGAACCGCTGACGAGGATGTGTCGAGAAACATAAGGAAATGAGAAGACGGTGAGTTTTTGTTTTTCTATTTGTAATAAAAAACGAAAACGTTGTGATGTATTGCGTGTTAGCAAATTTGAGCGTGCTTCTCCAATGTAGAATGACACCATGTTTTTTTTCTCACTGTTTTCCAGAGCCTCATACGGTTATATCACTTTGATTCACAGCGGAGTCACTAAAGTCTTCATTGATTGTTATTTTATTTTGGTTCCTTGTGAGAAGACCATGTTTCACGTAAGACCGCGTGTGGTCAGCTGAGTCGCCGTCCACCGGTGAACACCGGTCAAGCCAGCCGCAGCCTGGATTGTGCTGCACGTCTTTTTGAAGAAGATGCTGTGAAGTTAAGTTTGTACTGTAATTCTATATATAGACAAACATTCAAATTCATCCCGGCAGCGGCTGACTTAACCGATGTTCACAGATGACGACTAGCTAATGACCCTTATTAGTTTTACAGTTTACTAGAGCCTCAAATACTAAAATAAATTAATATTTCTCTTTGCTTATATTTTAGTTATTTAGTTTAGTAATTTTTAAACATTTCTGATAGCTGTTTTCTATTAATTTTTGTATAGTACAATTTCGTATTCTTAGTCTATATTGCTTCTGCTGATATGCTAACTTTTCTACTTTTTCACACAGTTACAGCTGTTGATTCCTTCTCAAAATCATTGCCACCTCAGGATATAAAGTTGTCACCCTACAGTTGTTGGGTTCAAGAAGCGGTTGATTATCACTTAATATTCATGGCTATTCTCACTGGCTTTCAGCCTCAAAACATGTCTTTTAAAATTTAAAACACTATATTGTTTTCTGTGAACAAGTAATCAAAATGATTTTCACATAATTCTGAAGTAAATATTCTAACATAAACGACTGGTTACTCTAAATTCCTATTCAGGACCATTTACTATGGCTTGGATGGCCATAGTAAATGGATTATTTTAGAAAGTTTTATTTTCCCAAAATTTAGTAACTACGCATAATATTTTTTTTCTAAAAAATGCGAACATGTACATCCATCCTGGTCACATATTATTGTAGCACAGTTTCTGTGCTGCATACAAAAAACATTTTTATGTTAGTCAATACAGTATGTTATGAGTAGCTGAAATAACCACAAATATCAGAGCATGTCCAAACATCTCAGGGACCCCAAAATCACCTCAGACCCCAGAGGGTTAAGGACATTTTTGTTACAATGAGGTACAGTAAACATCCCTACTAACATTAAAATCTTTTTGCTGTTTAACTTGTATATTTGTTGCAAGCCTAGTGCAATAACACAACATATTTAATACAGAATATTAATTATGCTGACATGCCTTCTGTTTTTTTTCCCGCACAGTCACAGCTGATGGTATATTATTTATATTACATGTAAATATATTTAATATATAAACATAGTGTTTTTTTAAATACTTATCGCACATTCCCTTTTCCCATTTTTTCAATTACATTATATTAATCTTCCCACAGAAAACGTGCAATCTTTATTGGTCTTGCAGAAAACAGATTTCTCAAGCTTTAAACATGCATAAGACATCTGAGATGAAAACAAATAACATATCGCGGCATATAATATTTAATTTGGGGTAATTTGTTTACCTCATGACTATTTCCAGATGTTTTTGTTTGTCCTCTTGATTCCGGTGAATGGCAAAGAATGCCAAGGAGTTTATTTTCCTTGGAGTACTACAGTATATGACAGAACTATAAGGACCGTGTTCAAATATTGAAATCGCTACAAGACAGTTCAAGGCAATAAAAGTCTCTATTTAAGAACAAACAAGGCAACGGCCCATAGAGCTATCATTTCATCAAACCTAATTTCAGCCCTCACTCTTGGCAAAGTGGATGATGCCCAGACGAAATATAATCTGTAATTTGAGATATTGATCTCTGATTGTTTTTCACATGAGTAGAATCTATGTGTGAGACTATGTCAATGCTCTTAATGTTCAGTGTAAAGCACAGTAGTACTATATGTCAGAGCTTTTTTCAGGAGCCCATAATTTCCTGCATTTCCCTTGCTGCTTCGCTGGAGACACAGCTGGCCTAGTCTGACGTGCATCTCAGCCATTGTTTCTGCAAGGGATCAGCTCCCAGCTGAACTCACATCCTGCCTGAGAAGGAAGCAAAAGGCACAACACAAGAATGTGCGTACATACGACCTTTTTTCCAGAGCAGGAGAGTTTAATGAAACCTAATGAAGATTAATTTTAGTGCAAAGTGGGTTTGACTGCTCTGTTAAGGCACAAGCAACAGATTGGCTCAGAATTTGTTTGCATCACCTATTTGGAAGCAACATAGACAGTATTGTACATGGAATTGATTTCAAAATCAGATCTTATATCTGGTCCAAATTTGCAAGACGAGCAATCACAAAACACGATGCGTCAGAAGGCCACTGTTTTTCTCTCAATGTAATTCAGAGCATGCAAAACACAAGTAACCCCCAGAAGTTCAGTGGACTACACACTTTTGAACAAGAGTTCAAAATGAGCATGTTTCATCCATGGCTTCCAATACAAACAAGAAGGCTGAATTTTGGCAGCTATGCATGCTTTGCTGATACGCAGCTGTTAATTGTTCTATAAGGGACCTGGTGTAATCTGCGTATTGTGTGGTTGGTAGGTGTGCGGTCCTGCTTCTTGCAATAGTACAGGCCTCCTTCCTTAAGCCTGAATAGCTTCTTGGCACACGTGGGATCAGGTATAATGATGTCTTTGGCTGCCGGTACACTGTAAATGAACTCAAAGCGCTTGTGTTTATGAGCGATTGGGCTGCTTGGGGACAGATCAGAAGCAGGCCCGTAGCTTAAGCTAGAGTTACGTTATATATTAAATCAACTGAGCTCATATTTTCAACTACAATTATATGGAAAGGAATCTCAAAGCCGACCAAGCAGTGAGTGGACCAAAGACCACTGAAGAAATTCGGAGACTTAAATATATGAAGTGCAGCATATCTGAGTTATGTCAAGATTTGTGTAATGAGAGAAATTCCGTATGTAGCTGTGTAGAATACGCTGTCATTTTCCAGATCAGGCCGTTGCTTTTTTTCTTCTTTCGGAGAGCTATATTTTTCCTAAAATAACAAGCGAGAGCAGCAGATTTGAGTCTTATTTCTAATAGTCTAGATTAATGTTTTGCGGACCCTCGTGAAGAAATTGTGGCATTTACAAAAAGCGTGCAAGCTGGAGAGAGAGGTGGAATAAAAAAAAGGAAGAGTGAGAAAGGAAAAAGACAAAAATAAAAAGAATCAGGGAAAGAAAGGGGCGGTTTTTGTCATCATATCTCCAAAAGCCTCAGTTCTGCATTAAACTCATGGAAAACTACTTAGAACTCCAGACGTGCTAGTCTTGCCAGAATCAGCTTCCATTCCAAAAGGAATTAATATTAATATTAGAGAGAGTCGACCCTGACATGTGCAATTTAGGCCAGAACCCGTATAAATCTATCCCAGAAGCCCTTGCTTCCGGTTGGCCGAGACCTGGAAAGCTGGAACTTTGAGAGCTAAGCGTCTGAAATATCCATCGGCCAATTATCTCCCTTGCCCTGCTCGGGCTCAGCGCTCCATAAAAACCCGTCTGAGATGGACTGTGAGGCATTTCTGTTCCTCTTGTGGATAGGGCTCTGTGCCTCGTATCCCCTCTGACAAGCACTTAAATGTGAAGGACAAAAAGAATTCTGCAGTTCATCTATCACCTGTTACAGATTTGGGCTGTAGCTAAGAAGTAATAGTGTAGTGTTACTCACAGCTAGAAAGAGATCCTTGAAGTATATTACTGAGACGTTCCTAATGTTGGCCTACAAGTGGTTCAGCATCTGGATAGACACATATACTGTAAAAAATTCTATATTGTTTGAATTGAATTGAATTGAATTGAACTCAACTTTCATGGGTTTGAATTTAAAGTAAATTGGCCACACTTCACATGAAGTTGAATTGAAACTAGAGAAATTGGAAATTTTGATTTTCAATAAGAAAAAGGTCAAGACAAGGTTGAAATGATGGCTTGACAAAAGCTAGTGTGTACATGAATGTGTGTGTGTGTGTATTTAGTGCGTACTGTGTATGTTTATATAAACAAACATGCATATATAAGAAAAATTTTACATTTTTTATTAAATATATTTATATAAATATATACATGTAACTATGATCTAATATAATACTATGTTTATATAGTAAGCTTTGTCAAGCTATCGTTTTAACTTTTTCTTGACCATTTTTGAAAACAAATGACACATATTGCAGTTCTTTGAAATTTCAGTTCATTTTTATTGAAGTTTAGTTCATATTCTTTAAATGACTCTCAGCTGCATTTTCAATTTCATCAATTTATTCATTATCTGCTTCAACGTATCCTTAAATCCTTCACGACTTGCGCAGTTAGCAACTTGTCCTTTATAATACTACGCTATAAAAGATGAAACGTATATTATTTCTGTGCAATGGGTGGTTAGTAAGTAATGCGCTGTGGAGTCAATGAATCGCTTATGGTAGACTCCCATGAGAGATCTTAGAAATGGAACATCTAGCTGTTGGAATTACAGTTAAAGGATCCGTTTCCACCGGAGTGTTACGAGAATGTGATTTTCATTTCCAGATTTATCGAACTTAATAGATAATATTCTGAACTTAATACTACATCTACAAAATGACTTGACTGAGCCACCAATGTTAGTAATTCCTGGGCTCGGTCAGGACCCTACTGTTCTCGGGCCTGGTTCCACAGCCTCTCAGCAGGTTCAGTGTGTAGCCAATGCTAATATTCTCTGCACCTGTGTAATATGTGCTAGAGATCTGACTGCTTAAGTTAGCCGTGTCTGTCATGCTAGCTGTTTTCATCTTGCCGTTCATTTATTTCCCTTTGCCTCTGGCATGCAACCGCCTGTGATGGAGAGAGGCTGAGGGTGTTCATGTTTTTTTCTTTTATGCAGCAGAACTGGCTCGCAGGGAGGAGAGTTGTCCGCCTTTAAAGTCAAATTGACTAAGTATGACAAAGTGAATCAAGTGAGCTAATATTTGAACTTTTTTGAGCCGTGATGGATTGGGTGTCCAACGCTGAGAAATATCTTCATAATATTTACTCAAATACTCCAGGAAATGAATGCCTCCAAATGGCAGTTTCAATTTACACCCTCTAAAAACTTTCCTTTGCTCCCACACGCTCTTCGCTTTACATCATGTTTTCGTTATATCGTTGTACTTTTTTTTTTATAAAAGGAAATGCTGGATTGTGGGATTGTGCTGATACTTACCCAAGTTCCAAAGCAATGTATAGCTGAGTATAGATGATGGGGAAGTACAAGGGGTGGATTTAGTGAATTTGGGGCCTCAGGCAAATATAGGAATGGGGCCCTATACATTTTCAATCAACCTTGAGGTTCCTTTTTTTGTTGCTGCTGCACAATGGTGCCCCATAGTTACGTCTAGTGTTTTACATTTTTCATTTATATATTATAATGGGATTATTTCATTAACATTTACATTTATTTATTTAGCAGACACTTTTATGCATTCATGTTGAACAGAATAGCAATTTATTTACAGTTGAGATACAAGAAGTAGTCAGAAGTATAAATGATTATATTACTTATTATATTTACTGACACAAACCTGTTTAGGCTACACATAGCCCAATGTGTCCAAATACTGTATGCAGCTAAATTCTCAATTAACCTTTTCATTGATTTATCTTACTGTTTATTTTGTCATGAAACGGGAATAGTCACTATATATTGATCAGGTCGTTGTCTGATCAAATCAAACAGGCTACACATAAGATAATGACAACATGCATGTGAAATTAGGCTCCGTTTACACTAGTGCGTTTTCGTTTTAAAACGTCGTTTTAAATATTTTATATCTGACCTCTTCAAATGGACAAACAACATTTCAGTATCAATACTGGCTGCACCTCATAAATATAAAAAAATATACATTTACTTAAGGAATAAGTGTAGCACTGCCACTTTTAAAATGGTATTTCTTTATGAGCTAACCAGGTAAGTGTGTGTATGTGTGTGTGTATAGAAGTTGAAAACACTGTTGATTTGTACAGTTTGTAGTGATCCTTGTTTAGGCTCAGGGCAGAGGAACGGATCTGAGCAGAAATGAAGCCGTTTAACTGAACGTGTAACCTTGAGAGTCCGGGTAGAATTACAGGTGTACTTCCTTTCCCAGGCTCAGAAGAGGGAGTGTAAATCTTTGTGGCCGAGGAGAGATGCAGCCAGGCCTGCTATTGTCATACACACATTCACACACAATGAGTCAGGCAGGTGAGCGAGTGGGTCTTGAGATTTGGCGCGAGTGAGGGAGAAAGAAAAAGAAGTGAAACCAGACGCGCCCTGCTGTGGAGCTCACCTGGGGATGGAGCGGCGTTCAGACTTATTCAGGTGTGAGGAGGGGTGTGTTGTCTCACCTTCGCACACACACACTCACACACACACAGACACATGATACTTCCTCTGGTCCCACATCCCAGCATGCCTCATTTAACATGAACACCATCTTGCCAAAACATCAATGCACTGATTAGCTCTACTCAGACGTATGTATTTATAGTTAAAGATATTATTTGGCATGCTCTTAAAGAGACAGTTCACCCAAAAAAAAATTAGTTCTGTATTGTTGTGTGTAGAGTGTATACTTTTTTGTATATGTAAGTAGTTTCTATATAAATATTTATATTTATTCATAAGATAAATTATATGTCAATATATATATATATATATATAAATGAATGGGATTGCATTTATGTATACATAATAAACTGTAACTGACTCTCAGTATCTCTAACTGCTTCAATGTGTTTTATCTCTAATTCTGAGATCACAAAACGGTTTTAAACTTTTTTTATTCTTATTATTTGCATAAAAAGCACATGATAATGCTTTATACACATGCTCCTCCAAGCCAAACCCTTTGTGACCATCTTCTGGCTGTTTGCAGTCTTTATGTGGATTGATTTCAGCAGCAACGTGATTATCCTCATCACTTTAGCCTCTGCGAGGCAGCCTCTTGTTTCTCAGCGCTGCAACCCTACACCAATATAGCTAGAGTTTATTTCACCCGTTTATTTTTACTAGCAAATCTCTTCCTTCTCCATTCCTCCCACTCGTTAGCCTTCCATTGTTGGAGAGGAAGAAAGGAGAGGATGAGAGTTTGCTAAACATGTGCACTGTTGGAAAAGTATTTTGGCTCCCCGTTCTCTCGAACTCTAGTTTTCATCCTTGCCAGACATGCTGCCACTAAAACACAGCAAGATGTTTTATCAGATTAAGCTATTTTAAATGATTGTATAAAGTACATTATTGAAGTGTTTTAAGTTGCTGTCTTCTTAGTTCACATTACACAGTTGGCCTGTGTCAGTAATAGATTTTATATGAAATCTCCAATCACAGGCTTTGAAAAATATTCTTCACTGTGTGCAGTGTCCAACATATTTAATAGATTTTTTCCTTGAAACAAATGTCTGAGGGTTTTTATTACATTTTCTGCTGAATCTGTTCAAATGGATTGAAACTGTCATTCAATTACATTTAATCAAATGGCATTTTTTATTTAATTAAAAGTTTGGAGTCAGTAAATTTTTTTTAAAGAAATAATTTTAATCAGCGGGGATTTATCCATTTGATTAAAAGTGACTGTAAAGACATGTATAATGTTACAAATATTTAAAAAAGAAATCTAATAAACAATATTGTTTTGGCCTTACAACATAAAAAAAAAATCAGTTTTGCCAACACTGAAATAAATTACATTTTAAAATGTATCAAAATAGAAAATATATTTTAAATGATAATAACTATAATAATATTTTACTGTGTGAAATATTTATTAAAAAAGATTAATTCCATTCCACAGAATTATCCTTCGAAAATCAAACCAAGGAATCAGATCTCTATGGTTTCCAGTGTCGTGTTCTAGTGTTAAAGCTAAAGAAATGCCTTTATCATGAGTTTTGCAATGCTACTGTGCAAAATTTTCACCTGTATAAAGATGTTTGGTTGGCCGGAGCTCATACATTTTGCATTCCACATTTGACATGTTATGGACAATCTTCAAAAAATAATTTGAAACCATTGACTGTACAAAAGTTGAGTTTGGATTCCGCTATTAATTTACTATTAACTACAACTTTTGCCACAATTAACTCCTAATTTGTTGCTTATTAATAGTTAAATTTAAATATGTGATAAGGGATGTAATTATATGGTCTTGCAGATTAAAACATATATATGTGCATTTTAAGTACTAATAAAGCCAACATATGCATACTAATAAGCAACTAGTTGGTCTCTGTACTAAAGATGCATATGTCAGTGGTTTGGTTTGTAACCAGTAGAGGGAGATCAGTCTCTGGGGAGTTTAACAATAGCCCCAGACACACTGTATGTGCTAAAGCAAGACGTGTCATGCAAAGGTCACTTGTCCTTCACAGAACAAGAAGCCTTTGAGAAAATAAGTTGTAAAAACAGGTTGCTGGAGGTCAGCGCGAACATGTGTTTGGCAACTTGATGTCCTGTTGGGCACCTGAAAGACGGCATGAGAGAGGTGTGATGCTTCCTGTGTAAGAGTGTGTTCAGACTTGACTGTTCTGGCAGCTTCTCTCTTCGGCTTGGATGAACTCTTGCTGACATTAGTCGGAGTGTAATGTCTACTATGACTACATCCATATTCACACACACACACACAGAGGGTGACCAGCCGAACGCAGGTGAGAGGAAAGCCTGAAGGTGTGAAGGTTGATAGTTTTGCGTAAAGTCGCAACAAGACGCAACAAATTTTAATGAGACAAAGCCAGCAAGACCTGTTAGACCCAACTGTCACTGTTCAGGAACAAGGACATGAGACAGTGTGTCAAATCAAATCGTTTAGAGACGCGTGTACGTCTGGAAACGCATATTTGTACAATGAATGTACTGTATATGTGTGTGTACATGCTCTTCTCAGGTTTCCCAGTCAAATTATTTCAACCCGGTGTCTGTTTCATAGCAAGTGACAATGTCTACACCAGATGAATAATAATGTCTTTGTCTGGCTTGTAAATATGTGCTGTATCTGAGTGTTCAAATATGTCTTGGCATAAATGATTGGCATTTGAAATGTTTTCTTTGAACGCGCACAACAGGCAACGTAATGTTTTGAGTGCAGAAAAAACGGCTTATCGAATTACCTTCCCATATGTCTACAAAATTTTCACTCGGGATTAGAAGCACTTGAGGATCTCTGAGTTTAAAGAGGCTACGAGAGCTTTTAGGCTCTTGAATTTAAGGGTGCTGACAGGCCATGTGTTGGAGTAGTTAATGACTACCTGTTCAGGTGAGAACAGCACCTAGTGCGAAACCAGTCTGAAGACTCTGTCACTGACGAGGGAGGATGGGCAGAGGCTGATAGGCCAGAACTTACCCTGAAAGACAAGGTAAACAGCAGGGTTAGGATGACAGCAGAGGAATGCGAAAAATCCACTTTAATGGATCCCTTAGTGTTCCGCAGGGCAGGTCAGCGAGTGAGAATAGAGAGGTAAAAGTGACGGGCTGAGATTTTCCAAGAGCTGGACAGAAGAAGAGGGAGGACAGAGGGGTGTGATGAGAGACTGGCGGCCTGTCAAACGCATCTACGGACGTAGGCGGGGAAGGAGGGAGCCGCTGGATATACCAGAGACGAGACTCTCTCTTCACAGTTACTTATTGTTCAAAGGGAAACGGCTTTCAGTAGACCTTTCGCACACAGTCATGCTCGCTTTGCGCTGCTGACAGATTTATCTTGGAGGACGTTAGCGAAAGGCTTAAGCTTTTGAACTCCGCTGTTGCGCCAAAAATATTACTCAACTGTGGCATTACATCATTAAGACTTTGTATTTTTAGGTGGTTGCAATAACTATGTTGGCAAGTTATTTAGGAACATATTACAAAAAACAGCGTGCTTGAATTTAGCCTGAACTTATATATTTTCACTTATTATATAAAGACTTAATGTGATTTAAATTTGGCGCGTGCGATTCACTATAAACATGTCTGTGTAATTCTGAAAAGGACTTGTTGAAATGCAGTTCAAGGTGATTCACAAAGTAAAATTTCGCTCATATATATAATCTGTTATCGGTGAAATGTAATTGCATTTGTTGACAATTGTGCCTGACCGCCACGGGATATCCAGTGTTAGTGGGGTGTTAATGGGTATCTTTGTTGATAGGGTAATACCTGTGGACTTTTTGTGTTTAGTGACACTTTAAGAGACAAAGTGGAACTATTACCTGCTAATTCTTAAATTACATAGATAACAGAGCCATACTTATATTTGATGGGTTTACAGAGTAATTGGTGTAACTGGTTTGGGTTTCTCTGACCTTTAACTTTTGCCCGCAGAGGTTAAGATGCACCTGCAAGTGTGTGTCATGACCCATGTCACATAGGCCTCCCTTTAACAGATGAATACTCGTCAAGACAGCAGATGGATACTAAAACAGAAATATCATTCTTTATCTATAAGGCCATGCAATCAAAGAAAACATTATTTAGTGGTTTAAAGGTAAAGTTGGATCAAAAATACTGCTGCTCGCTTTCAATTAACGTAATAGTAGCCAGTGGAGTCAATGCATACAATGCATTTTATTCAGAATCTTCTAAATCCATAAAATACGTTTGTGCTAAAATACAATTTGCTAATAAATTCTCCAAAATGTTTAAATAATGTTTTAAAATGACATAAATGTAAGGAAATTATTGCATATAACTATTCATTACATATAAAAACGATAATGCATGATCCAAATTATATTGTTTGGCAAACCAGCAAGAGACATAATAGTGATAATGAATTGGTGAATAAGCAGGTGAGGAGGTTATTTTCTGAGAGGTGGTATTTATGAGTGTTCGTGTGATGGAAGAGGGGATGTAAAGAGAGAGTGTGTGAGAGGTATTAGTTGATATTTCCATGTGTGTGAGTGTTTGTGTGAGTATGGAGTGAGAGAGAGAGAAGCGAGATGTGGAAGTTGATGTTCCTTTCCCTCAGGGATGTGACATCCCTGCAGAGGAACAAAACCAGCGCAGTATTAGTAACAGGATACGCTGCTAGCGCAAACTGGAAACTTGTACCTCCTTATCTAGAGGGCAAGTGAGTCGCTTTGTATCGTTTTCCCATACATACCTGATCCACCCGATAAGGTTCTGTTTGTGTCTGTGAGCTCTCAATTTACCGAAAAATTCCCCAACGATCAACCAGCACACAAGAAAACAATATGACTTTCTGACTTTTACAGAAAAAAAAAACTTATCGAATCCAGCTACTATCGATACTTTAATAATGATTGTACAACTTATAAAATTAAATTACATGTACAATAATTATTCAGATTTCTGACATATTAACTTGTGTTTCTTGACATATAGCAGGTTTAACCTGACAGTCAGCTGTGTGTGAACAATCACTTTGTCTGCCTGAGTGTTTATCAAGGCTGTTTCCATTGCTTAAATTTCCTGAGAACATCTTATTGTATTTTTGCGTATTCAGTATGTCATGATTTTCATTTTTGTGTGCATGTTTGTACTATAAATAGGCTGTTGGTAATTTGACCTTTTTTCCATAGGCGAGTGGGTCGGTGATGTATAAGTAAAAAGAACAAATATCTAAACGTTTTTATTTAAATGACAATACATTTGCATGTTATTTTTTTCACCATATGCAATTTTCAAAACGCTAGTGTAACCATTAAATAAATAAATTTAAAAAAATCCTTTAAGAAATATGTCTCAATTCATTTCAATTATATTGTAATATTTTAATAGCCTTAACATAATTTCCACAAATATTTTAAGTGAATGTACAAAGCTAAAGTATGGTTGAATATTTAGTTATTTATTTATTAAGACAAAAATGAGCATCATGTCATTGACCCTAAATCTGTGATATACTGAAATTAAATTAGCTCAAGGTCTTTAACGTTAAGCTTAGGGTGGATATTCCTGTAGATTATGATAATAGCAACCATACATTAGCAGGGAAGGTCTGTGGTGAGACACAAATTAAGACACAATTGAGAGCTCTATTTGTTAACTTGCCTTAGGTTATACTGCTCAACATGACACTTCTGTTCATCCTTTCTCATCAGCTCTTTCTCTCTCGCTCTCCGCCTTCCTCCGTTTCACGCTGAGTTCCGAAGAGTTTTAGGTTGCGTGTTTTTCACCTTTTTTCCTGAAAAAGTAAGGCGATCCGATCTGGCTTTCACTTTTTTCCCCCCAGAACAACTGCAGAAGGTCTGTGCAAGTGCAGACGGTGGAAAGAGACAATGAAGGAGTTCAGGGCTCACAGGCTCATCTGTAAAATCTCCCTTCTCTGGAGGATGTCCATCTGCCTAGTATCTGGTTGCAGAATGGAGACTCAAATTTAGTCAATTTTGACAGAGTATTTCACTTAAAGTTAATGGTAAATGTGTGTTTGGTCTAACCTGCCTCTGAATTTAAGACCCGCTTCCTCTGAACCCAAGCCCCGGGGTGCCTTTTGGTAATGACTTAGTTTTGGTTCAGTGTAATTTCTGTGCCTTGTCATGTATCATTCACAACTCTTTAGTTTGTCCATGCCTAAGGATATCACGCATACGTCCGTGCTTAACTTCAGTGGAAAGGGAGGTTGTGTTGTTTGTGTAGTGATTTTCATCGATGATAAGCATGCTGTTGTTCTATATAAAATGATTGGTGCAATGCAGACAAACATCCATAACTTTTGTCTCTTGACACACGTCCAAGACTAGTCAGGATGTGCCACGTCTAATTATTTGACAGGAATAAAAACAAGGCTTTGAGGGATAGATGTCCGATCACTGGATTGCATGTAGCATGTATATTGTTTAACTGATGAAATATCTTTCAGAGAGTGCAAGAGAGAGCGAAACAGCTTTTAGTGGACAAACCTTCGGTAACACTTTATTTTAGGGTCTCTTAACTATAGTTGCATATTAGCGTGCATATTACTAAAATATTAGCCTTTTATTTGTACTAATTAAACACATGTTAATGGCTGATACATGACCTTATTTTGCATCCCTAATCCTACCCAATACATAAACTCATCACATACTATTAATAAGCAGCAAATTAGGAATTTATTTAAGGAAATGAGTAAATAAGTGCTCCTTAAAGTGTAACCAAAAACAATTTCTTCTAAAAATGCGATGTTTTTCAACTTAATATGGTGTCTAACCTGACTTAGGTTTAAAGAAGAATCCTTTTTGGTTCCTCAAATAATATTTCAGTGAACTGAACAACAACAACAACAACGAACTCTTCGAATGTTCCTTGTCTGTTTGATTGTTAAATTGATCTTTATCTCACATCTGTACATGTACAAACTA
>JAUCMT010000024.1:5487281-5500839 GCA_032357475.1 Enteromius thamalakanensis | reverse complement strand
TTACTTTGGTGTAAAGCTGCTTTGCAATGATATGTATCATGAAAAGCGCTATACAAATAAATTTGAATTGAATTGAACAACAAAAAAGTCTAAAAAATCTCAAATGAAATCTAAAATATCTGACGAACCTTTTCCACTATAAAAGAATATTAGCTTTTTCCATTAAACCTGTATATGTTTGTGTGTATACGAATATACATCTTTCTTTCTTTCTAAATTAAAATGTATTAATATGATTTAGCAGATTAAGCAGCATGTTTTTTTGTAGGTAATATTTGTTAAAGCAGAAAACATCAGTTTAGTAACCATAATCTTTTTTTCTGGCAAAAAGCAGCTGTAGTTTGTCATTGGGATTTTTTTTTTTTAATTGCATAAAAATAGAAAAGTATTTGTCAACTTAAAACAAATGAGATTTTTCTGCTATTACAACTCTCAACACTTAGTCGTCCGACTTTTTTTTTTTCTTCCTTTGAGAAATGTTCTCCGTTTGATGAATGTTCAGTTGGTGCAGAATGTTCTTTAAATCCGAGCACTTTTAAAGGGAGCGTGTCAGCACGAGATTGATTTCGCTGCATTTGACTCCAGTCTGCTGTTTATATCCAGTGCAGCCCATTCCCTACACAGTGGCTGTGTGCGCAGGCTTAGATTTGGATAGGCTAAATGGCAGTATGTGAATGAAGCAGTGGTTAGCATCATGATAAAATATAAGACCCTTTTGGCCAGCTTGCAGGCAACATAGACAGACGGCCATGACTCATTGCTACTGGAGCCAACCTGTCTGCAAAAGTACTCAGAACCTGGACCCTGGGTCAGACGCCCCCCTCTGCCTTCTCTTCTGTCCCCCAGCTGCTGGCCCTCCAGAGGACCACAGGCAGCCCCATACATGGGGGTGTTATATGGGCTGTTTGATCGCCCCTAGTTTCATTTTGTGTGTGTGTGAAACGGAAAGTGGGTGTGAGAAAGATACCTGATGTAATTTGCTCCATAATCGCTTGTCTCCTGTTTTCTCCTCCTCAACCTATGGTTCTATAACAAATGTCTGAAGATGTTTTTTTAAATTCCTTTCCCCTGGGCTCTTCAGTAGAAGAAGGGTGTTGGGTCACAAACCACCATGCTGTCGTTAATAATGTTTCTATTTTAAACCACAGCTATAAACAACATGCATATTTTCTTACAGTAAAAACAAATAGACTTAAGTTGCAGAGAGGTCTTTATCTGTCAATAAACAGTGCGCATTCATTTTTTACTTTTAGCTGGAACTACAGTAGATGCTTTTTCCCTGGAAAGCAATTGGGAGCAGTCTGCTGTTGTTTAATTAATCAGTCTCCAATCAAACTATTAGGAACCTGTTTCTCATCTAGCAGTATATCTGTATGTTTAATTTGCCTAACCAAAGTAATTTAGGTGGAAAGCAATATCACATTCAGGGCGGTGTTTTATTTCACTAAAAAGGGCAGTGTCTCTATTTCAACCTCTGAAATAAGACTCATAGGATGTTAATAAAATTGAACTTTATTCTGGTTTAATTTGCATGACTGTTGGATTTTAAACCACTGCTGCTGAAGTGACAAATGTGGCCAGCTTTTCACAATTGGACGAGAGAGAAAAGTCAGTAACTTAAGATCAGTAAATCAAATATGCTGGAGACCAAGGCTAGTTGTCAAAGTTTTTATGCCAGAGAATATTTGTCAGGGTATGTCAATTTCTGTGTTGGCACATACAATACCTTAAAGTCTTAGTTAAAGTCATGGCTAATTTGCCACTGAACATTTCCACTGTTATTGCCCAGAAAAAAGATTGTATGGTATGTTTGTCACATTTATGAGGGGTAATTTGTCACAATAACCTTACCTAAAATAAATAAATAATAACTACCCTTGTCCTATTCAGCATTTAAATTAAAATCCACTCTTATTACTTAATCAATATAGCAACAGAATGCAACATTACTCCGGAAAATTATTCTAAATGGTTTAAAATTAGATATGATTGGATTTAAAACAATAAAGCAGATATTTAATAATTGTTGGCTATCATAATGAAAACAAAAACATCCATCTGAGTAGCTGTATACAGTACTTTCTGTTAAGAAGCAGAGCTAATTAAGGATCCCAAAGGCGGTCGTGAAAATGTGGTTTCAGCCACTGAGTGCCAAAATCCTGTTCCTCCTCTCCTTTTACCCTGCATTAGAAATTCCAACCTGGAAAATCTGAACATAATCCGAAAACATGAAAAGGAAATGAGTGTGAATGTGAGACGGTAAATAAACACGCTTGGTATATTTCCACAGGGTTCTGCATTGCCGCGTAGAGCAACTGGTGCCGGGCCATATGTGTCAGCAACAATTAAGGCTCCGTCTTTCAGTCCACTGCGTCTGTCTAACCTTCTGTAACAGAGCTGATAAAGCCATGCCTCTCCTGGTGTTCCTGATCCTGACCCTTGACCCCTACCTGACCTCCTACCTCAGTCAGCGAGTCAATATCTAGCCAACCCTGCGACTTCTGTTGGTTTCTGACCTTATCTGCCACATAATCCTGATAAGCATCACTGTTATGACAGCTTGATGGTATAGATACCGCAGCACTTAGTAGAACATTTAAGCATGCTGATGGTGAGAAATTCATTGTCTTACAATGAACTGATATATCTAATAATTTGGGTTTCTATATATTTTAAAACACACTATATATTTTTAGGAAATTGTTTGTTTTATATGGGTTTGAATTCTTTTTTCGGTAACTCTTTAGAATAGGTACTTGTTAACTATTAACCATGACTTTTCCCTCAATAAATTCTTCTTTTGCTGCTTTATTAATAGCTAGCGGCAGTTGTCAAGTTTATATATTGGGTGAGATTAGGGATGTAGAATAAGGTATTAATATTTGCTTAATTAGCCATGACTAATATTCTAGTGATATGCATAAAAAACTAATAGGTGTAATCGTAAAATAGTGTTACCAGATTTTTTCTTATGAGTTTCTTCTTGAAAGAAATGGATTTATCTTTTTTTTATTTATTTATATTGACTTAAATATTATCATTCACAAATACGAATAATTTGTGGTAGTCAAACCCCTTTTTATATCCTGCCCTAAACTAATGTTGTCTTTTCATAAAAATGGCATATTATCTGATATTTTCTGAGATTTATTGACTAAGATGCAGCCACTGTCTACTAGCTTTAAATTAGTGTTTTTTTCTTCATGATCATGAAGAAAACATATTAAAATGAATCTGAACACAGATATATGCTCGTAATAAAAGAGACATCCTAGTATAAATTGTATTTGACATTTATTAGTAAAGACAAACAATTGTGTCAGTGTTATTGTAGGAACATTTTGAATTACATTCATGGAGTTTATTTTATTTTTAGTTAAAGTTTTAGAATTTTGATCTGTCTTTTTATGAGTTCTTTTTACTTATTTAATAATAAGAGAAAGAGAAAGCTATACAATAATACAAAAGGTTAAACCATATTAATGTACAGTAATCCAAACAAAACAATAATAAAAATTATTCTTAAAGTAAATAAAAAGCAAATAGAAATAATTAATTGACATTGAATTAAGTTCAAATAAAATATGATTATTAGTTTATATATTTATTTATTGATTATTTTAATTAAAACAATTTTAAAGATGTAATGCGAACCAGATTTCTTTTTTATTTCTTTATTTTTGGCTAAACATACCAGCGTATGTTGATGTCAGAGGACTGACTTAGACATTAGATACTATATGCATGTAACATTTTGCTCATAAGTAACACGCTGAACCATCAAGTACACGACGGGAACTCAGTCAACAGTACATTGCAGTGCGTGTTCATTCCATGCAACCCGTCAGCGAGGATATTGCATCACTGAGTCCTGGAAGACCCATCAGCCTCCTGGCTCTGGGAATAGTGGGGGCTTCCCTCTCTCTGGCAACAAGCAACCTGATCGGCAAGCATTATCACCTCATAATTACAGTCCTTTTGGACATATTAGCGTAGGCGCTACGATCTGGTTTCAATGCGGAATCCAATTCCCCAGCACGTTCCCCACCTCTCCCGTTTTTTTACAGATGCCTTCTCAACAAACAAGCCTTGTATAAAAATATCCCCTGGCAGTGATGGTTCTCCGTTGCTGTTGGCCAGAGTGTTAGGCATGTGATGCGATGCGGCCAATGGGTGAAGACTTGGGGTGAAGCGTGTTGGGTTACCTGAGTGGGGCATGATGATTTAGCATGGCCATGGTATTTATATCAGCAGTGAAAGTGTCATGGCGAGAAGGTCAGAAGCTTGAGTAAACACATGAGTCTTCCATATCAGAGAGAAATCTGCTTGTTAAACGTGCAAGACCTGCGTGAACACACATTTACACAGAGCACATATGCTCCTAGCGTTTGTGGTTTTGTCATATCAGGAGGCCTGTCTGACTCGATGAGATCACTCAATGAGAAATCGAGAGTTACATTTCCCCACTTCTTTATAGCACAATTTATGTCAATTGAAATTGAGCAGAACCAAAATCAAATGCACTGGGTCTGACTGAGGTGATAAAGTGCATATTTCCCCAGTGTAGTAATATGCTGGAGTTTCTTTCACACTTTCTCACACACACACACACAGGCGCATACGTCTAACAAGTCACACATGCAAATCTCTGACCTGCAGAGTGGGAATAATATAAAAGCCATGAGAAATAGCAGGTTATCAGCATGCTCCCCATGTGCTTCCCTTGCGTATCAGTTTCGAATGACAACAGTGGTGTAATTGCACCATTCCAATGTGTGATAGATGAAACCCTTATGTCTTCCCTCGGTCATATGATGAGAAGAAAGAAAAACCTGTGTTTATTTTCTCCAGGCTGCTACGTGCTGTCTCAAATGGAAACTATTACCTGAAGCCACGCTGGGCCAAACAAATATCTTTTAAACGGAATAATAAAACAAATAAATGAACAAAATATTTGAGCCCTAAACACTAGTTCTAAACTCTAGATTTATGTGGTGCTGGACTGAAAAACAGGCTTTTGATTCCAAAGCTGAGAAAGCATGAATCTCTGCAGTGAAGAAATGCCTTCTTTTAAAACTAATTGGGACAATCTATTTCCAAAAGCAAGAGATTTATTGATGCTATTACCTATATTTTCAGGCATAAATCCTTCAGGCATCAGTTTTCGAGCTTTAATGAGTTAAACGTTTCAAGTTCCCTCGCCCTCCTCCTCCAAGAACTCATATCATTCCATAGATGGCTTTCATATTTGTCGAGTTAAACGCGTCAATCCTTATACAAGCTCTTGGACTCGAAGCAAAAGTGGGGCCCCCAGGACACCTGTGTGGACCATATCAAATGTGCCACTCTGTCGAACACACACACACACACACACACACTAATACACATTTACCGAGACACACTTTTTGAAACACTGATATTGCATGTGTTCTTTATTTATTACTGGAAGAGGTTTCATTTCCAGCTTTTGTCTATAATTTAAAGTGTGTGTATGTATTTAATATTAATTATATAATCACTTATATATATATATATATATTATATATATATTCTTTTTTTTTTTTATTAATATAAGTACACTGATGATAAATATGTGCAAGTAGAGCAGATAATTCATGTATTTATTTAATTAATTTCAACTACTTGGTCATAATGTGCTTTTTAGTGGATGTGAGTCAAAATTTGCTAATGCAATAATGGAAAACCAGTTTTAAAAAGTGGCATTTCTCTGTTATTTACAACAGGAGCTGCAGTTTAATTTAAAGATTTTTTTTAAATAACTTCAAAACCACACCTTTCTCTGTAAAAAACAAAATATATATATATGTACAAAAGTCAACAATTTCCATATACAATACCCACTATATATGAGAAGCAGAGGTCCAGCGAGTACACAGATTTTCAGCAAAACCTACACTACCGAATGTTTTGACTACATCATTGCTTTCTGAGCAGGAGAAAACAGCTTCAACATGCTGTCTGTCAGAGACAATCCCTGCATCCCAATGCACATACAATCTATCAACAGTATGTAAAGTGTGCCGCAAAGCATAGAATGTTAAAGTCCCCTTGATGCTATGTTATTTCCTTTTTTGATCTGTGCACACTATAATGACAAATATTGCCCACAACCCTTTGCACTCTGGTGAAGGTTTCTGTTCAGAACTACAAAACACAAATAAAAAAACTACAAACATGGTGAATGTATACAGCCAGTGGTTAAGTAGAGAGCTTTAGATAAAGGGGTTTGAGTTACTAATAATCAACATTTGACATGGTAAAGATATTTATTTATTGATATCTTTTATCTGCAACAACGTTTATAAATATCCGTTTGGCCAATACATTTTTAAAAATACGAGCTTTACATAAAGCCCCACGTCTGGCAGATCAAGATGCTTTTCTCTCTGATACGGTAGGAAGTTAAATGAAATAAAATACAGGAGTATGTTAACTGTGACTGACAGGCCAGTTTATAGTGACAGAATGCGCATCCGTTAAAGACACAATTCTGTGACATGATAGTATGTCTCAAAGCTTTTCTTCACAAAAACAGTACATACTTTAAGGGCGATAAGCTATAAGCAGGACTATAGGCAGGTAAAACAGGATGCTGCACATAACACGTGACGAGTATAAATTTGTTCATTTCCTGAAACAGAATCCTAATTTGCACAAATCGTATGACCTCACTCATACAACTTTGTAGGATTTGTCTAAAACCCCATGACGTCATTCGTATAAAAACGGTTTTGCAAAAATCATGTAAAATCATGTAGTAAGGTCTACAATTTGTACGAATTAGCACCCTCATAAAATATGCAAATATTAATTATTTGTTCATTTTTGTGAGGCGTGTTGCATGATTTATTTCGTAACATACAGTAAAAGCGCTCGATTTGATGTTTTATCGAAAGCATTATACATGCAAGAATAATCAAAATGCGCATGAATTGTGTTTAAGTACTTTCAAATCAATTGTAAAAGGATCTCTAAGGGTTGTATTTAATTTGAGACCTAAATCAAATCTGAAAACAGACTAGTGCTTTAGTATCTTAAAGGCAGAGTAGGATGCTATCAGTTCACATGCACAGAACTGGTGATGGGGATTCTTTTGTGTTTTGGTAGGTGCCCAAATTTTGTAACCACTCCACAGCTGCAGCCCCAAAAGAGGAAATGCAAAGTTTGTTAATGACTCTTCCCTCACTCAGGCAAACTTTTATGGTGCTGCTCTGTATATTTAGCAATTACACTGTAACATATCTTCATTTGTAGTGGTAAAATGTACCATTTAACATGTGCTTTGTAAAGTGTGCAAGTACTTCAACTCCTGGAGGACGGAGCTATGAAATCCAGAGAAACTCTGTTTTTCTTAGAGGTGGACAAATAAAGCTGTCTCCAGCCCCCAGTGAACGCTCCTGTTAAAGAGTGCGACTAACTCATCTTAATGGAGTGTTATTTTTCTGTTCCGTCTCTCTTGGTAACATCATAACATTTTCCTTTCCCACCCACAAATGTGAGCCCTGCCGTTGACATGGTATTAGTCAAGCTTCGCTGTCGGAGTCTGGCTGTGCAAATTCAGACGCAGGTCTTCGTCACCTGTCAATCAACGGCACAGCACTGTCCCGATCCAGCCACCACATCTCTGCAGCTGTTTTGGCCCCTTGCACCCCACCCATCGAAAAACGCTCGCTTTTTATTAGCAAAATAAGTGCGTTCAGCTGAGGTCAGGTGATAAGTTCATGTTAATGTGAAGTTTGGAGTTCACCTGCGGGATACCAAAGCTGTTTTTGTTTTTTCTTTTACCACTGAGTGGACACAGGAGTATAATCGGTCCATAAGGCGGTGTACATATATTACGGCGACCTGCGTATTCCATATTTCGTAGTTGCTCCCCTGTCGCTCACCTCTGGGTTGCAAATGTTCTTTTACTGCTTAAATAGTTCCATCTCCTCCCAAAAAACATCCCATATGGTCCCCCCATTGTTCCGACTGCCCTACTCCCTAGTGTCATGCCTTGTCACTGTTATTATGGGCTTACACTCACAAGACACCGTGATTTGTTGTCCTCTTCTGGCTTTGAAGATCTAAAGAGTAGTGCAGCGTGAGATGAGGGGAGATGAAGATGAAGTCGACAGCCGTGGCCTTTATACGGCCGCACACATAAACACACGACGAAGCATGACTATACACAAACTCTGACAACCCCGAGTCAAGAGGCGCGGGTCAAGTTACGATTTCCCCTTTGTGTCTTTAAAAATCCGCAGATGACAATTACGGCAGATTTGATTAACTGAGAGGGCGGCGCAGATAGTCGGGGTTTTTTACGAAGGGCCGGCGGTTCGGGTTTCACTAGCTGTCATTTATACGGCCAGAGAAAGGCAGGGGGAGTCCCTTTACTGCTGAGCTGGGGCCTGGGCCCAGACTTCAAACACTACTCTCCAGCATAGCTCTTCACTTTTATAATGCGCAGGGAATGAGAGAACGCGCATGCACAGCACTTAAAATGCTACATTAGAGGAGTTTTGAGGAGCAGCTTTGAACTCCAGTAGTCTTGCTTTACTTGGACCTTGGACTTGAGACCTGTCCATGTGACAGCTTTCATCTCCATTGTGATTCAGTATAGATCCATTGTTTGTGTAACAGAGGTTTGTTTTGTTTAGTATTATTTAACTTCTATTTTAGAATCACCATAATCATGAATTTTTTTATTGATTTTATTTATGTTATGTAAACTTATTTGTTTACATATATATATGTGGGTATACTGTGTATATTTATTATTTATAATTATATAAATACAAACACATGCATGTTTATGTTATGTTTATATTTTAAATATATTTACATATTATATAAAATATAAAAATACAAATTTATAAATGTAAACACGTAAATATTTTTAAAATGTATACTGTGTGCGTATATATATATATATATATATATATAAATAGATATACACACATAATAAATATACACAGTATATTGGATGCAATTAATCATGGTTAATCGCGCACTAAAATAAACTAATTACTGTTACAAATATTATTATTGTTATTCAACTACTTTTAAAAAGGAATAGTATTGGTGATATAAATAAAATATAAATAAAAATGTATTACATTAATAATAATAGGTAATATGCAATTTTTTATTAATAATAATCAAGTTCATTTTGTAGAATTATAAATATTATTTATTTAATTTATAAATGTTATGTTCCTCAAAAATAGATAAAACTTAATCTACAAAATTACCATTAGTTTTAAATTATTATTATTAGATAACATCAAGGCCAAATGATTTCTGTACCTTTCTGCAAAAAGCAAATCCCGTCTCATAAGGCCCCTTTCCTCCTCTCCCTAAACCAAAACCCCCTTTTACCAGACCATCCATGACAAAGGCGGCCTGTAGTCCCTTGCGTTCGGTCACGAATGGATTGGGCCCACTTGTTTTTACAAGCACCCCGTGTCAATGGTCTAGTTTATTGAGACAGCTCTCCTCTTGGCCTGTGAGGTGCTCAGCCGATGGACGGCACGGATGAGTAACCCTTGTGTATAAATAGTTTCCTTCATTAAATCAGTTGTTCTCTTAATTGAACTTAAATAAAGAATGACTTATGCCTGCCAGCTGGTTTTAATAGAGCAGACTGGCTTGTGGTGTATAAGAGGAGCATTATTTCAGCGTGCCGGGCCGGTGTACTGGCTGTTATCAACGTAGAAGGTGAAAACAGAAGAGGCCACCAGCCAGCCTAATGCACTCTGAGGTTTCAGTGGTTTATTTTCCCAACAATGAAATAAATGGTTTGGTAATTAAATTTTCGGCACTGGCTTTAGACCTAATGAGCATCTGTGACAAGTGTTAATGTATGGCGAAGACGCTAAGGGGTTTGACACAAAACACGCCAGTCCCATTTCGAAACTTGACATGCTCTTACACACTTTTCTCCACCGTCTTCCAAAACCTGCAAGCAATTTTTGCCGTGAAAGGCCAATCAAACTCCTCTGCCAGGGCACAGTTTGCATTAATCTGCTAACCTAATGCACTGAACTCTCTCAGCTGCACTGTGATACTTTTCTCCAGCCATTTTTTTTCTGTGTCTCTCCTCCCTGAGACAAGAATTCTTGAAGTGAGCCGTTGTTTGAAAGCGTTTTGTGGTCTCTGGCAGCAGCAGCTGATGGAAATTTGCTGAGTTGGATCCCTGAAATGTTGCAGCTGTCTCAGAGGAGCTCGGCCACAGCTCTGAGTCTCATTGCTTGGCCACTGGTCAAACGGAGGGAGAGCACTGATTGACTCCCTCCCACCCGCTCTTGATTATCCCCTTTCTTCCTCTACGCCTTATGCCACTCGATCATGTAACACTTTCTCGGACATTTTAGCTTTCGCGTTTTGGCACCCCCAATCTCGTCCAGTTTATAAGCCAAAGCTATTACCTCATCTGTGGGTCAAACATTTATGAAGATTCCTTCCTCTCGATGTGGAAATCGATTAAGGTTGCATTGCTCTAGTGTATGTTTACAGGAAGAAACAGAGAGACCATAACTCATTTTTTTTTGGGGGGGGGGGGCGATGCTCCAAAATAGAGATAACTCATTTGTACGTGTGCAGCACTCCACTAAGAGGAAAGCAAGCACTACTCAGATTGAGTAAAGTAATCCTTCACAGCCCAGCAGCACCGCTGCCACATACCTCACTAATAGCAGGTTGATTATCAACAAGACTGTCCTTTAACACATTCCCGACATCTGCTTTCTGTCTAAGCGTGGAGGGTGGATGCATATAGACGTAGCAGAACACTCGCACACACACTTTCATTGTAAGTGTATTTTAAAAACACCCTCTGGTTTACAAATTATATATACACATGCATTTAATGCATGCTTGTAAAATTGTGCGCACATTAAGACTTTGATGCGTTTCAATTTAAGAATGTCTACTGCTGTACAGTAAAAGACACTCACTCTCTGTTTCATCCATGTAATATCATGGCTCTCAGTGACATCCTGTTGACGTTGTTCGGCACCGTTTTGATTGAGAGTGTTTTAGATGAGCTGATAATGTCAGCTAGAGCCATATCCTCTCACTAATGAGCTGCAGTGAGCTCTGACTTTTGTTAGTGCCACTTCCTGGGTTAGAGTTGATAAAACTTAAGCCCTATACTGAAAGTTATGGGTGTTTTGTGTGTCAGTGTAATTTTGCTGCATGGTACCTAACACCAACTGCTACAATGTCTACAAAAAATATTGTATATAAATAATGTATATTAATATTAAATGATACAATTTAATAAAGTATTAACATAAAGATTTTTTAAAGATATAATATTATTTAACACAGACTCACATATATACAGTATATATATATATATACAGTATATATATACATATATATATAAACATACAAAATATAAATATTTCATATATAAAAAATTATTAAATTAAAAGATTTTCCATATGCAAGTAAGTCAGAATATTTAAATTATGAGGGCTTTTACTCATGTAATTACAATAATCATGCATCATCAATATACTTTCCCCCCCTTTTTTTGCTTAAAAATGTCAAAACGGCGTTTTAATACAAACAGCTTTATTTTATTTGTTTGAATTATTTTTTATCCTTATTAGAAAACACTAATAAAAACAGAACAACACAAAAGTACTAACTAGGCTTTTTTCATTACCTTAAGGCACTGAATAAAAACTGCCATGCAACAAACAAAAATAGCACACAATGCCCCTGATCTTATGGTATTATTGGTAGTATGATATTAAAATGTTTAACATCAGTGCAGTAGAGCATCTCTGAGTTTTTCTTTAATGATGGCTTAAAAGCACTACTACTGATTCATGGTTCCCCGCAAACCCACATGGGTTTGATTGACACATGCCTCCCTGGTTGTTGGGACATGTTGCTGATTGAGGCATAGCATGCGATTTCCCACTGAACCCCATCCCTGATTTTCACTCATCACGAAGACCTCTGAAAGTCCACAGTGTCTCCCCTTAGAACTGATTTCTCCAGCTTCTCGGTTTCCCCTTCGTATGGCTCCTGCGGCCGAGGCCAGTCGCTTGGTCAGGCAACAAATGGAATCAATTTATACCCCTGGAGCAAGGTGGTTTTGATGACATCTAAAATGTTCACAACGTAAACTCTGGATATAAACATTTCAGGTCAGGAAGAGTTTAGAAATGTCTTTCATAAACATACGCAGGGAAGATTTTTGACTTGTTTTTGATAGATGGCCAGTCGTGTGTTCAAAGAGTAATTCGATTTGTCATGCTATGTCCTGACAGAGAGAAAGAGGGGGGTTGGGGGAAGGTTTGGAAGAAGCAGAAATTAGTAGGGTCTTATTAGTTCTGACCAGAACTGTTTGTTGTGATACAGTATCTATATTTAGAGAATCTCAAATACACATTAAATAATGAAACTGTAACGAAGGGGACTGTCAAGGGCGGATCCAAATACAGAGCTTTATTAAAAGGCAGGGTCGAGAAAGCAGCAAACAACAAAGGTGGAGGCACAACACAGAATAATCTAGAAATACAGCGAGGGTCGATTGATCGGCAAGTACACGGGGCAAAACTTAGCAAAGGCAAGAAAAGGGTCGTTACATGGAGAAATCAAACCTAGGAATCAAGACTAGACTAGGGAACCCAAGGAAACACTTTGTACGAGGGAAAGCACTCAATACAAAGCTACAAACACATACAGTTTTTAAAGATGACACAATGCGTTAACAAGGGGGAGGAGCCAATGAGTTGTCGCGGTAACTAACAACGGATCTGAGGGACAGGTGAGCACATAGACAATGGGTAACAAACACTTCACAGTAAGAGTCCTAAATTATAACAGGAATATACATATGCTGCGTCCGAAATCACTTACTTCCCTACTACAGTATATAGTAAGTAAAAAACAGTATGAGAGGCGAGTAGTATGTCCAAATTCTTAGCATTCAGAATTCAGTAGGCGAGAAGTACCCACATGACCTACTGCTTCCGCCCGAATTCTATAGTAGGCATACCACGGACACTTTCCTTTCCCATGAGGCTCCGGGAGGGGAGGCGTCATATGTAAAAAATGGCAGAAAGTGGAGATGCGGCTCATTTTAAGTCTAAGCACCTCTTGAAGAACGTTGTTTGTGATTAAATTAAACTTGTTTAACACACTCTAAATAAACGGATGATTTATTGAAAGTTTAAATTGTCACGCTGAAAGCAATTCCATAAGCGTAAGTTTTTAAATATGGTCAGAGCTTGAGTGTTTGTTTTTAATATAAGAAGTTCTATTTATAGCAAATGTAAAAGCAAACCAAAAAGTGTCATAAATAAACCTCAGGCTGAAGAAAAAGTAAATTCACATCTGTAAAGTAGAATAAGGGAGAAAGTTCAATACTCTTCAGCAATAAAAAAGGTCATTTTTGCTTGTAAGTATGGTCAGCAGCAAAAACATTGGTTAATAAAATGGATTAGATTTGTGTAATGTTATTATTGCAGGTTTACCTCATATTCTGAGTTTATTTACATTTATTTTGATGAATACTAAATCTGTTTTTAAG
>JAUCMT010000024.1:5461410-5475097 GCA_032357475.1 Enteromius thamalakanensis | reverse complement strand
TCAGGTGTGTTTAATTAGGGTTGCATCTAAACTCTGCAGGGCTCCGGCCCTCCAGGAATTGAGTTTGACACCCCTGGTGTAGAGCATGTGCTTAAGGACCTGCTAACATGTATCAAAGTTGTTTTAATAACAATTATAATAATAATACTTTTGGTATGCCATGGATGTATCAAAACCATCTTATGTTATGCATAACAAGTTGGCTAATGCCTAAAGTTAAATAAATCAAACATATCTTTTTTTCTTTTTTTTCTCAGTGTAGAAGGATGTCTTCCTAATAATTTATTCTTTGGTTAAATGTTTTAGTTTGAGTTCAACAAGCATAAAATGTATCATAAAATGTATCGTTTTCACTAAAACTATATTTGATCAAATTGAGTTGACCCAACTCAATAAAATTTCATCGCATTCATTTATTTTTGTATTAGAGTTTTTATTGGACGGAAATACTGACTTCAATAAAATTGAGTTCATCCAATGAATAATTTTTTGAGTATACTTTAATACATGTCTACATTGATAATAAGAAAATTTGATATGAGTGACCCACATTTTTTACACAGTACTATAATGCAGTGTTGTTACTACATTAAATCCATGGTAAATGGTGGAAATCGAGCTTATTGTTGCACACAATGTTTCTCCCGTTTGTCAACACTGTTACAATCTCGCTTAAACTGGTTAAAATGACACAATCAAGCAAATCACAATGGATCTCGTAATGTTACGTGACTCAGACTAAGCGAGTGAACGCATCTGCTTTAATAAACTTGTGCTGTGCTGCCATTTGAACTTAAAGTTGAGCGGATAAACAGTCCTTGGGGCATGGTTCAAATGTTTTGTTCAGATTTTGGAGCGTAAATGTTATATCGAACATTTATCAAACCAGAGATCATTTTATCTAAGAAACATATAATAATCCTAGGCAAAGATAATTTTAAAAGTCCATTGAAATTGTCTTACATTTGTCCCTTTTCCATCATGTTGAGAATACAAGCTATTTGCCTATATGCTTGAGGCTGAGCAAAATAATTGTATTTTTTTTATTAGTTTTCCCCATGTTTGACAAATATTGTGTGTATATGGAAGCTTGTGGAAAGGCATTGCCACCTGAAAGTTATTCCTGGTGGCAACAGCACTACTTTTAAATCAACACCTGCCATGCTGTTTATTATTTGATTCTTGGGTAAATTAAATGGCATACCTATTTTAGTCATCGCATGCCACTGGAATCTGAGACTATTGCTGTTGAAGTGAGGATTGAGCTGAAGACTATGCATGTGTGGATCTGTCTGTTTTTCCTATTGACTTGATTTTCATTTTTTTTTCTAGACTATTATTAATAGTAAGCAGCACCACTGCAGTAAATCGGTGGCACCTTAAATGCTAAAGCCAATGGATACGTCTCGCACCCAGTGAAATATGAAGTTGGGTCTCAGTAGCCCATGTCCTTCTGAGGAGTCTTGTGGTGCCCTTGTCACAACGGCACTGACAAATGATCGGGCTCAAATAACAGCACACTGCCGCTGTCAGTTCCACAGAGACATGTAAACAATATTTTGATGAAACTAAATTAAGCGTGTAAACGTTTCTCTCCAGAACCACAGCAGACCAACACTCTGCCTGTCACTGCATTTGCCGAAATTTCACATTGCATTTGCTTTGTCCGTAACTTTTGAATTATGTAGCCAGAGAGTATGTGAGGCAGTGAACAGAATCAGGATATGTCACAAAATATATGTAGATGGGAAAACTGTGGCAATTTGAATCTTAAAAAATAAGTAAAACACAGTGTTTGTTATATGATATGAATATAAAATATAGTTTTATTCCCATTTTTGCCTATAATAGATTTGTTAGATTAAATAGATTCATCTTAATTTTAGATAACATTTTTTTTTGTGTAACGTGTTCATGAGCATAGCACATATATTTTGCATAATTACATCCTATTGAAACATTGAAAATCCGTCTTACAGACTTCGGATTTAGGGACAATAAAACATGTCAAGATAGAAAGGAAGACATAAAGTTTTGGAATTTCAATAAAGCATGTGTAGAAAGTTGCAAAAGCTTAACTACCACAATGATCACAGCAAATTATTATATACAATAAGCATCAGAAATTGAACCACATTAAAACTTCAGATAAAAAAAATCAGAAACTTGTGTTCTATAATGCAATGTTCAAAAAACACATTGCACAGCTGCAGTTGATATTGCTACTATGTACAATTTTAAATATATTTAATACAATGTATCCAAGAGGATGTAAGTTCATTAAGCTGGACAACAGTTAGGTTCAACAAAGAACAGTTTTATTACCAAAGAATGAAATCTCAGTTTTAGATTTTGCTAAACAAAAAAAAAAAAACATGGCAGAAAATTATTTGTTTGCAAAAGTCTGTTAATAACCTGTTCCTAATTGATTAAAACAATTTCAGTGTTGCACAAAGATTACTCCAAAGCATCAATGGGTGCCATTGTTTGTGAAGAATAGCTGAAAGAAATGGGAAGCAATAAAACCACCCAAAGGCTCAGATTTCTTCCTCTTTATTCATATCTCCCTCTAAAGCAATTATCCATTTAGTTTGCTAATTTAGCTTTTCCTTTTTACGTCTAGCATGAAGCAGGGAATAATTAAGACCTCAAACAGAGAAAAAATACATCTTATCAGAACACATCAGCCTGCCATCATAACAGTGAGTGATGGTTATTACTCCAAGGGTCATTTCACTGTTTATGCTATTTCACAATATTGTTAAGCGGCTCGTATTTTACTTGTGACAAAACATCAGTCTGTATCTTTTCAGCAGAATCTTAAACTAAATAAACGGGGCCCTACCATAGCACTCCCCTACTGAGAGCAGCTACGATTGCCCCATCACTCTTTATTATTTCTCTAGTTCACTCTTTGCACTTTATTAAAAGCTGTAAAGTTAAGTGTCTTTTATATACAATATATACAAACTTTATTTTATTAGATCACAAGCTATAGTTTTACTTTTTGATAAGAAAATAAGCTGGAAAATAAGTGGAAAAATTCACATTGCTCAGCCAAATCCAGAACGCATTTAAAATGTCACTGTATCTGACTAAAGATATCCTTAACAGCACCGATGCATCAACGGAGGCCGGACAGTTGGGCTAATGTAGGTCTAATGCAGCAAGCGGGAGCTTGTTTTTATTACCGCGCAGCCCAGTGTTTGTGCAATTTCTCGATTTTCTAAAGCCCACGTTGACAGGCCCACTCTTTGAGCCAAGCCCCAGCAGATGCCCAAACATCAGTTAATGTAACCAGCAGGACCCTTGCACCCAGCACACAGAAGAAGAAAAATTAACACATCTAGAAACAGAGTTTAACATAATGATGTGGTTTAACTGTCATAATCAAAGCAGACCATCTTCAGCCCAGCATAATCCTGAGAGGATGCATTTATGGGATTTTCTCTGCAGGACGTGATTGGTCGCTTGACTTCTGACCCATAAGCAATGAGGAAAGTATGTGTGTGTGACTTTCAGACCCATTCGACCACAATAAATGTATACAACAATCACAATTCAATTTTTTTTATTTTAATATTTTTAAAAATGTAATTTATTCCTGTGATGGCAAAGCTCAATTTTCAGAAAAATGCTGAAAACAGTGTCACATGATTCTTGACAGATCATTCTAGTATGTTAATTATAATATTTTATTTTATTGTCAATGCTAATTAATATTTTTGTTGAAAATGCAATATATTTCTTTTACTGACTCCTATATTAATGATGCATTCATTTATTTATACTGTGACTAGGACTATGTTGTAAATCTTCATTATTTTAATGAACTTGAAGAATGAAGAGCCTACGGTTTGAATTCTGAAATAACTTAAAATGTTGTGTGGTCTGATTGCTATGCGGTATTTTACTTCTCTTTTATGTTCCCATTTTTAAAAAGAAAAACAAGAAATCATTACAGTGACCCTTCTTGGTGTTTGCTTTTGATCCTGTCTGCCTCCTAATGTAGCGTTTGAGGAAATGATCCAATAAAACAGGATCATCTGTCTAAGAGCAAGACAGCTATGAGCAAATCAATATGATACTGTATACTTCAGCGCCGGCTCACATAAGTGCCCGTTCAGCCTGTGCTGACCCAATTCTAAGGTAATGTTTAGCAAAATAAATATATTTCATTATGATATACTAATGTATACTTATTACTTATATTATGATCTTGATATATTTCGGTTACAGTGGCTTTTAATTTATGCTCCCTTCCTGCAAAAAAAAGTCTTAAAACAAGACTGTTATGTAAATATATTGGCAGTGTGATTTGAAGTTGTATGTTGTCTAGTCCAGCAGGTCTCGTCATCCTATGGTCAACAGTTTTTAACATTTTGTTTATGAGAAACAGGAAATAATGATAGTAGGGTGGAAGGCAAAAGTTAAGATAAACAATCTGATTTTCAAACTCCCTCTGCAAGTTCATCATCTTCTTTGATGAAGTCCTAGTCAAACTTAATTATGGCATGAATATACTGATTGTTCCTTACAGCATAAGTTTCCGTTGAGGAGGAAAACTATATATCAAAACCAGAAATTTTCACTCTTCATAACCAATTTATGGTAATTGTCGTATTGATGAAAAGACGGTTATGAAATCTGCTTTTGTAAATGTCAGGTTTTCATTTCAGGACAACCCATAGCACAGACTTTCATCTCATGGTTCTCTATTATTTGTTTTTCCACTCCCTGTTGGGTATCTCGGCACAGTACGATAATGCTTTGGTTTGTTTGGGCCTCCACTGAGGATGAGAAGCTCGTCTGAATCAGTCGTTGTTTGTTTAGTCGCTATCTACCCTCCATATTTGGTTTACAGCTAAACTTTGCAACGTGAACTCTATGCATCAAAATGATGGTTCACTTGAGCAAACCCCAAACAGATCTGAAACAAATTTGTGAGACTTTTGTTTTCAGACTTGCTTTTTCTAAAAGCACAAAACCTATAATTGTAAAATCTCAAGGTTATGATAAAAATTAATTAAAACGCACATTACGAAATGAGCTTTTATCTCAAATATCTGCACATGTAATCGCTGCTAGCTTTATAGATTGAAGTATACGCAGAGAGAAGTGTAAGTGTAATCACGGCTGTAGGGACCCGAGGCCATGCCGTTGTATCCCCAACAAGTCATCAGGATCAAATTGCTGTCCACTGAGGGGATTGAGAGAGAATTGAGTGCTAACCATCATGGCTTCCCTATAAACATGCAATCACACTGACACAGAGCCTATTGTGTTTTGGAGGAGAGAAAGAATGGACAATAGGGAAATTTTGGATGGAGAGAGGGATAGCAAGAAAGTGAGAGTGGAAAAGAGCTAAAAAAAAAAAAACACTATAAAGGAAGAAAGTGTGAGAGCGACTGTGACAAAGTAAAGGGAGCTCTGTGTGGATGGATAGGCCTGCCGGCCGTAGGGACCGTTGTAACAGCCTCTCGCTCTCAGGTGTCCAGTCGATAACTGATGCATTAGTCTAGAGCTCTGTGCCGGTTTTGGGTTTAAACACACATTTTCTTAATACAACATGACCCTATTTCCCTCTCTCATTAATCATGAAACGCAGTTAGACTGGCCCCCTCGGTCTCTGACAAAGGGGCAAACCTACTGTTGAACCCTTCTCACACTGCTCGCATTGACTCTTATGTGCCTGTTGACTGATTATAACTTCTGGTTGTTCACAGTGTAACTAAAAGTTAGAGGGATACTCCTCCTGAAAATGAAAATCCGCTCATCATTTACTCACCCTTATGCCATCCCAAAGGTATATAACTTTTTAGGTTTTTAGAAAAATAATCCATCTGCGTCAGTCTACATAATGAATTGGTCCCTTTAAAAACCTTGCACCACGGTAATCCATGCACTGAAACCAATGAAAACAATGACTATGAAAGAGTTTTCACTCAGAAATTGAGGAAATGGCAATTAACTTTTTTTTTTTATTACATTGTATGACCACAGTTGATTAATTATGCCTTCAAAGGCAAAATTATACTCTTTTGAACTTATATACTATAAACCATTGTTTAAACTATAAACCAAGTTTTTAGGAGGAGTATTACATTTTGGTAATCTATACATTCATGTGCTGATTTGCAATGATTTATGATTGTGACCTTAATATAAAACGTATTTTAAATGTATTTATTTTTGTATTTCCATGAAAGGCTTCTGCACTGCGACAAATGCACGGTTTTCGGAGCAATTGGGTTCAGCATCTTTTAAAGGTACAAAGCCATCTGCCTCATACACAAATTCCTGTGGTTTGTAAATGTTTCATGAAGTTTTGTCTACGGACATCTGTGACACATGCATATAGCTGTAGGACACACGTGAGGGGGGATTTTCTCATCATATTTCAGGTCAGACTTTGTCAGCAGCTCATGGATTTTAGTTGTTTGCTGTTTGCAGTTGGTGTATTTCCAGCCACCCACACAAGCTTGTCCGTTTTCTTACCCAGCAGCCCTCAGTCTTTCGGTAGTTACATGTGTCAGATATTCCGCTGTGACTAAACATTTCTGCTCCCATTGGTATACACTGTTTGAATTCCACAATTCATCTTATAAACTTGTTTGTAAAAGTAAACACTGTGCCTTACGGATACAGGTCATGATCATTATCCATAATTTCAACAAAACGGTACCAGGCAGGTCTTCAGAACACAGGGGAAAATATATTCTGCTAAAAAGTAAAAATTGGATCCAAAAATTGTAATGATAGTGAATCCTTATGTTACTAACGACAAAAGTCTGACTTTTGTCCATATTGGAATATTTTCGTGAAGTAACAACACCAAAACTATAAAAACAAATGTATGACATCAGTCCAAAGTTTGGACACACATTACCTAATAAATGTCTGTACAGATCATAAATATATGTGTAAATAAATGCGTTTAATGATAAATAATAAATGTGCTTTAAATAAAATGGCTTCTTTGCAGAATTAAATGTTTGATTTTATATTTGTGGTTAATGCAATTTCATTTGTGTATTTCAACTGCAGTAGTCAACATGTAAAATGTAAATGTAACATTTGAATTAAACAACAAACAAAAAAAAATCATCGAAGTTGTCCTAAAAAAACTTTGTGCCCATTATTATGGATTATAAAAAAAATTGTCATTACATGCAGTGTAAATGAAGCATCCTGCAAAGTTTTAAATCAGAAAGTGCACAGTGTATAAAGTTATTAGTAGTCTCTCAAAGGAAATAGTCGACACTGAATCATTGAAACAAGTCACTATTAAAACGATTCGCAAGCCGTTGCATGTTGAAATCAAAATCAAAACATTAGCACATTGTAAGCACTTATTGGCTTTTCTCATTGGTTGCAATGAAAGTGTAAATTTATTCCGGTATTTATTCAGTTTCCCCGGTAACGCTGTAAACAAAGCTGCACTGCGATTACAAACGCTGATTCATCAGGGATTACAGGCATGATAAAATGAAAATCGGACCAATCACCGCAGATAAGTGTCATGCAAAGGATAGGGTCTGGAAAAATGAATCATTGAGAGAATTGTTTGGGAGTTGCTGAGGAAGGGTAAAAATGTAAGTCAATGAAAGTATAATCAGTATAATAATACTGAGCAAGCAAGTCTACTTTTTTAATCAGTAATCAGTTTTTGGTGTATGTTTATTGTGTACTGCAATTGTAACATACTTAATTTTTTGTAAACTTTTTATACGTTTATCAGCGACTTAAATACAATACATAGCATTAAAATAGTCACGTAAACACATCAGTCTAATGAGCTGTCATTATTCCCACAGTATGGACTGATGAGAGACTGTATCCAGTACATCCATCTTATGTTCTCAAAGACAAGAGAGCTGAACCTGGGTGAGGTCAATACTGCCTTACTCTCTCTGGGTTAAAGCTGCCTGTGTGAATGACTAGCGGCAGCTCTATAAAGGCTTGCGAGATTGTGCAGGAAATAGAGGAAACTGGAGTCTGAGGGAGACTGGGAGACGGAGGCCACAGCAGAGCAAGGAGGAACAGGTCAGATTGGGTTTACTGGCCTGTCAGTCTGTCAGTGATACCCCCACTGCATCAGTCCGTCAGCACTGCATATAGCACACACACGGGACACACACAGGACACACGTGCACAGCTTTAAAAATACCCTTTCGTAACAAATTTGCAGATTGCTGTAAAATGACATTTTTGGAGCTAGCCTACGTGTTTAGAATCCAGAACTGATTAACACCCATTATGTGTAGATGCAAGTAGTGTGAATTTTGAATGTTTTGGAAAGCTGTGTCATCATCAGAGGCAAAAACTTTAGAGAAATTCAATCCAAAACTGTGGCTGCATCGATGAGTGACAGGATGTTGCGGGAGAAGCAACACCATGTACACAGATAGCTTCGGTGATACTGTGAATGTCTTCCAATACACACAAACACACACACACACCCACAACACACTCTCAGGGATGGTATTTCGATACACAGACTGGGCAGTATGGAGCGCTTTCTGTCTGTGTGGTTTCCTGTGAAAGCCTAGCAGCTGATTTTACCTTCAACCACAACAATAGGGCTGACACCAAATACTCCCAAACATACACGCACAAACACACACATACTGAGAAGATGATACCGAGAGTGGAGGATCAGTTGAGTTACAAGTGCAATAAATCAGAATGTTTGTCTAGATGTGTAGCCGACCCTTCTTTCGGACATTAAATCACATATTAAACATTAAGACATCAGGTTAAGTAGTTACCTAATTGTTTGTTAATCTGCCCTCTGCCACCATGTTCAATATCACGACCGGTGAAGTTCAATCATGGCTGTCTTTTGTCTACACGGGGACACTATCTGGCTGTGAACCTGATGGGCAGATCAATTTAGGCCTTGAGTTTCTATCGATATCAATCCCCTTGTAGCCTCTTGCCCTATAAAGGCCACTTAAGCACAAGAGGTCCCATCAAGTTAACATGGATTCACTCATCAATCGCCCTCTGGGTGGATGGACAATGGGCTTGGCAGCTATTTTAGAGGTTGCAAATCCTATGTGTTATGTCTGATGGACAGACGAAAAGGTCATTTTAAGCATGGCGCATTGTCAGCAGTTGTAATGTTAGCCACACATACACGTGCTTTAATTGTTGAAATGTTTTCAAAATGGCGTGTAAACACATTTAGGCAGTCTGAAAAGTGTGTGTTTGATGTGTAAATACATTTTACAATTTTAATTAATTGCATAAAAAAGTAGTTTTTGTTTGCATACTGTATGTGACTATACTCTATGAAAACCAGTTTGGGGTATATTAGTAGCAAAAGCCAGAAATACATTGTATGGGTCAAAATTATACATTTTCTTTTATGCCAAAAATCATTACATTATTAAGTTAAGATCATGTTTCATGAAGAGATTTTGTAAATTTCCTACCATAAATATATTAAAACTTAATGTTTGATTAGTAATATGCATTGCTAAAAACTTAATTTGGATACATTTAAATTCTAGATATTCAAATAGTGTCCTAACCAAGGAAACCATGTGAAGCTTATTTATTCAGGATTCAGATGAAACGCGTCTGATGATCTCAGTTTCGAAAAATTGACAATTATGACTGGTTTTGTGATCAAGAGTCACATATGTGTGTATACGTGTATTTACATGTCTAAATTACTATTCATTTAATTGATATTATAAATAAATATATTTAGTATATAAACATACCACTTTTTTTCTGAAATATATACATGCACGTGTGTGTGTAATATATATATATATATATACGTACGTACATACACACACAAGGTAAATATAGACAGCACAGCTAGTCCATTGCTAGAAAAAAATGTAAAATGTAATGTGAATGTTTTTGTCTGACTGAAAAGTAAAAGACGTCTAGTATTAATAAACCAATAAAATATTTGTGCATAAAACAAATGTTTTCAATTATATAGATACTTATATTACTCTATACATATATTTTCAGTTTTTATTATTGTACTGTTTTGTTCAAAGATTATTACATTATCTGTAAACAATATATATTTGTATGTTGTGTTATTATAACATGTTGGTATATTGGCGCAATTATTTTTTAGTCATATCTGCTGTTTTTATTTATTTTATTAGAACTTTTATTTAACAGTTGTATTAGACTGAAACAGTACCTCAGACCTCAGTGTTGTTTTCTTAGTAAGACTATCTGAAAGACAAACCTATCTATATTTGTTTACACATTGCGTCATGTGTATTTGAACATAGAGGAGTCTGGCGATTCAGAAACCTGCTGTAGCTTAAACATAACTGTATATTATTGTACTTCGATTAAGTGTGGACGATAGATGTTGATGCTGCTTTTCTGACAATCTTTTAATCTATTGCCTGATTATTATAATAGTAAACAGCTAGCGTTACATCCCAATTCATCATTCTATCTCACAAAGTTATGCTTTCACCCCACATCTTCACCAAAGTCTCTGTTTTCCTTCTCTCCTGGAACTAGGACTACCCCTCTCGACCCCCATCCCTCTCCCATATACAGACTGTACCACTGCTTCATTTCTCTTTTTCCTCTTGCTCTTTCTCTCTCTCGCTCCCCTCTCTGCCTCCTCCCTTGGCGCTCACTTGGGCGGGCAGCCGAATTCCTGTGGGCTATCCGGTTACCGGTTGCCGTGGAAACCGGTGGGAAGGCAGCTCCATTAATCATTTAGAGCGCGCCCGAAGTGGAGGTCAGCCTGATTGCAGCGGATAGGGTATCATCCCTGTGTCCCACCAGGGACCTCCTTGATTTGAATTAAAAAAGATTAAGCTCGCCCCCCCTCGTGCACCCCTACCACCGTGGCCCACCATCATCATCGGCCCAGCCGTATCATGTGACCATGCTCCACGGAGCCACGCGGATTAAGAGATCGGAGCTGTGCATTTGTTTTTTAGAGACTCACTGAAACATTAGACGTGCACAGGTGTCTTCAACAAGGAACCCAGGAGCTTGTGCAAGAAACGGACCATGCGCACCCCTCTTGGGCTTGTCCTGCTGTATTTTCTTTCTTCTTATCCTCTTTTTCTGATTTTCTATCAGTTGCTTGTTGCTGCTCATTGTCAGACTGGAAGCAGTAACTCAGTTTTACTCTCCCACTGACATTTCCCTCTCATTTAAGCCTATGAAATGGTGCATTTGTTGCAAAACCTTTTTATAACTTAATAGGAATATGATTTTTACGAGCATGTAGGACAGCTGCTGCTGGAGAGGGAGAAGCGAGGCCAGACGTGTGCGTGGGCTGTGAAGTCGCTTGGACATCTCTAGGGTTGCAGTCCACCAAAGCCCGAAGCCTGTCTGGCTGGGAAGGGATCACCTAGATGAAATGTGAAGAGCAGTGAAATGACCAAAAGCGTTAGTCCATGTGAAGTGGCCCTTGGGCCTCTGCTCGCCGGCCCCCTGTTCCCAAATGACGGCAGCATGAGTTTAGATTTACGAGACCTCTGTGGGAACGACATGGAAAACCATGAATCATCCAGGCTATGAAATAGTGGGACGGCCAGCTCCGCCGCCGCGGCTCCCAAAGGTGCCCGCCAAATTTACGGGCGCCTGTAGCACTTCAAAAACTTGCCATAACTTAAATCCAGACGATTTTATCGTTCCATAGAAGCAGAAAGGTAGATACGACGAAGGTGAGGGGAAAGATAGATGGGCTGGGGAAAAATTACAACCACCTTCATGTTGGTCAATTAAAATTCCTTTTTTTTTTTAGGAGTTTGGGAATCTGCATTCTGCGCACTGTAATAGAGCTTGAACTAATGCTGATAGGTAATGATTTCAAGCTGTGTTGCTTTGATACTTTGAGCGTTTTATCATTGTATCCCAGTTGTATAGTCCAGCCCAGGAGAGCGATGCGAGTAAAATAAGAGCTCCAATGAGATTATTATCGGCTCTCCCCGTTAAAATTAATGATCTCGACACCTTGCTCGTCCAAGTTACAAGGCATTTGGCTGGGGCACCGCCTTGTTAATGTCCACTTTAATAAGTGTTTCGGTAGCACTTGCCTCACAGGGCCTGAACAGATGCTAACCAGCAGGTCAAGCTGCTGTGAAGAGACAGAGATGGGAAAAGTGTCTGAGACTTAGATAATCTGTGTGAGGAGATTTCACTTTACAGATTTATGTGGATTAGTAAATGTATATTAGGACCGTGTGTAAAATTGCTGTAAAGGTAGTAGTGACAGATTGTCTCTTTCGCGATGCTGCATACATCAGAATAAGGAGGCTGATCTGAATACAAGCTTGTGTTAAATATAAGAAAGAGGAGGGCGTTAAATGGCTGGAGGAATCCAGCATATGTCTCCGCAGTTTCACTGAAAGATTGAGTTGATTAAAAATCTAATTCTAAAAAACAGGAAATGGATGTATGGATGACTTGTTCACTAGATTAATTACATGCATTTAAAAAAAGATCATGATGATTTAATTTCATGTTTATATCAGATTTTCCTTCATCTGCTTAAAGTAAGACACTCTTCTTGTTTCATACAATTTGCAAATCTGTTTCCTTTTCCCCAAAAATTTTCAGTTTGTCATGCATTGCGTTCATATGGAAAGCACTACCTTTCAGAAGCCATAGCAGTGTTCTTACACCAATTCTCAGTATTATGTCACAGTTGTGTGTCATTTTTATCACATTAACAATCAAAATAGCCTCACTTTAGTTGGTTTTGCATCAAATGATGTTCATAATACATGTAGAGTTCTATAAAGCAGGGAGAGAAAGGTCAATGAGATTTTTTTTCTCAGCTGAGGTCTGTGTTACTGTAGTTGAAATCCATATGAGCAGGAAAATCGTCTTCAGCCAGTGGAGGTGGCTGCTGAGAACATAAACATGGAGTCTTTTCTGAAAAAGCTACTATTGCTGTCTTGCCAGATCTACTATAGACTAACATTATCTGTGATGTAAATTAGATTGTAAATTGGTTGGAATCTTTGGCTCCGCTATATATTAGGTGGCCTTAGCTACTATTTACTTACATCTAAATTAATAATTTGATATTGATGCATTTATTATGCGCATACATGTTTTTACATTGTACTTATAATTTGAAAACACCTGTTCTCTAATTAAAAATGGGACAGAATCTTTTTATATCACCTATATGGCAAAATATTTCTACAGAATTGTGTTTTCATTTCAAATAATTTATAGTACAGCACATTTAGGATTTTAGTTGTTGTAATATTTAAATGTGCGCTTATTCACATTCAAACTTTGTTAGTATTTTAATATTTTAAGCTCAACTATAGAATGGGTCATTGTTTTCTATTGATGTATTTATTATTGGTGTAGATTCATTGTATTAAAAGATTTTGGCCAACGAGACCAATTTACATTGATGAATGTTCATCAAACCCAACACAGCTTCAAACAACGCCAGTAATTCCCTCCAGAATTTTGTTTGTTCGTGAAAGCCTAGTGAATTATATTCTTTTGTAGCCTGGCTTCCGTAACTATAAAGCTCATTGGAGCTTAGTCTGGCCAAGCTACTTTACTACCTGCGTCCATCAGATGTCATCATTTGATGAAAGAACTCGTGCCTGTCATGCCTGTGTCATGCCATGTACACTATATTACCAAAAGTATTCGCTCACCTGCCTTTACTCATTCTATGAACTGAAGTGCCATCCCATTCCTA